>CAUJNA010000324.1:322155-524655 GCA_963377175.1 Effrenium voratum | reverse complement strand
ATACATTAAATACATTAGATTAGGCAGACTAGATAGACTAGATACATTAGATAGATTGGACAGATTAGACAGTGTAGACAGATTAGACAGATTAGATGGATTAAACATATTAGGTATATTATATGTTGATAGATAGATATAGATAGAAAGATTGAAATACATCAGTAGTTTCCCACTGAATGGGAAACATCTGCGACGAATCTGTCCGAGGCGAACCAGTCCGCCCAAAGCCTGAGCATCCGCACCACTTTATACTCAGTTGCCCAAAGGACCCAGAGCTAAAAGGTGAACCTTTTGGCACCTCTACTAAAAATGGACCAAAATGGGAAAACCAAAAGGTCAAAAGGTCGGCTTTGGACAAATGAGTATAGGTTTATGGTTGGGGCGTTCCCCTAAACTTCCTCCTGGAATTTGGTGGTCCTCTTGGGCCTCTCTCTTGCTCTCTCGCCTGCACTGGCGCGGGAAGACGGTGCAACTGCTGGGCGCGCCTTGTGCGCTCGTAGCTGGCCTGGCAAACTGAAGCAGCGAAGCCGCCTGCATAGGCCCTTCTTGATTGACTTGCTGTGGGTCATAGTTGTCTTAACTCCCTGAAGCGCCCATTTGCCCAGACCAATGCAGCCCACCAGCAGGAGAAACCGGGCCTCTTTGTCCTTGAACTTCAGCCTATGTGCTGTGCTTTTGTTTAATCCAACTATAACCAAACTTAAGGCAAACCTAAACCCAGCTCAAGGACTACCCCAAACCAGAAACAACATTTGCCAGAGGCTCCTGGGGCTTTCAATGGAAGACCCAGACCCTCCTTTGAACACCCCAAACCTGGCGCTTTGAGGACTCTTTTTCTCAATCGGGCGCCTCTGGGTTGCCACGTTGGACCAGTAAAGGAATCCCAAAACCAGCAAGCGAAGCCTCCAGATAGCCTTTTGGGAAAACCGATAGGTATCCCTAGCAAATGGATGGTATAACACCAATGAAAACCAGTGGAGCCAATCTATTTCTTACCAAACTAACCTATCAAAAGGACTCCCATGGTATTCGGAAATTATTATATTATACGTCTTTTTCGGGGCTGGTCTCCTTTTCGACAAGGGGAGCAACACCCATGCCCAAGGCGCCGTGTAGGCCGGGACCTCTCGCTCCGCCTGTCGGGCGAAAAGGAGCTTTCCTGGAAGAAGAGGAATCGGGAGAAATCGGTTTGGTAGTTCTAGGGGCACCTTCCACAGGGATCCTTACATTGTACACCTGAACATTGCCTTGTCCATGGTGGTTTGGTGGTTTGTCACAGTGTGACTGTTTCGTACCTTCCAGTTCCATTCTTTCCAGGGATCCTTCTTTTCAGGAAACCATAAACCCCAGGGGAAACAGCCGGTTATTGAAAAGAACGGGGAATCAACCCTAGAGTAGTGAGGTCTGTAGGGAGGGTGATGAACTCCAAAAACAGTCGTGGCCTCCAAACAAAAAACACAAAAGAAACAGTTTGATGGTAGCCCTTCCAAAAACCGTTTGTGCAACTTTAGCTTTTGTGCAGAAGTGTTTGCAGGCTTTCCTGCTGGTGAGAGAGATGCAGGGAATGAGACAACCGGACTGAACCCCGAGAAAAACCCTCCTACCTGCCCCTGAAATCTATCGAGTTTCTCTATCTTCCATTTGCGAATATGTTTGCTGGTTCATTTTTTTTTAAAAAAACAAAAGTCTAGTCGTGATAGATCCCCTTTAAAACCAACAGAGGAAATAAAACATAGTCTTAAGCAAATCGAATCTTTGGGAACCGTCCTCTGACTGCTCACAAAAAAGAACATGGAAACTGGTGGCCTTGCTGGACCCCCAAGATCGATGCCGAATGCACATGG
Source organism: Effrenium voratum (assembly GCA_963377175.1). Taxonomy (NCBI): domain Eukaryota; class Dinophyceae; order Suessiales; family Symbiodiniaceae; genus Effrenium; species Effrenium voratum. Next base: position 522,808 of record CAUJNA010000324.1, on the reverse strand, counting down.
TCATGATTGACCAACTTGGACCCGGCTGGGTATGGCAAACATTTTTTGACAAAGCCACGAATCGATCTTTGTCAAGACCCCGTATTCTAGCCCAGCTCTGCGATGAAACACGCCCTTCCAAGTTTTTTGCTGCAAGAGAGGTCTTGTGGATCCCCTGCTCCATGTTGAAAGCAAAGGCATTCAAAGAACTGCAACTGCTGCGTCCATGACATCCGCAAAATTCCTCGCCGGGCGGATAAATGCGACCGCTTCAAGGGACCCGGTGCCATCTCTTGCGTTTTCTTGGTCTCTTCCTCGCTTCAAGGGGCCTCCTTTCGGTGGGAAAAACCAGCCCCACTCCGAAGCGAAAAAGCGGGACCCTCCGTTTCCCTGGCAGTTTCAACAGAAACCACCCATGCAATTGCAACATAAAAGGGAAATCCAAGCCCTGCTCTCCCAAACCACCCGGGAATCATCGGTGAAAACGGGGTACCAACTTGATATGGTTTTCATGTGGCTGTGTATCCGCTGAAAAACCCAGTGCCAGCTTCAGAACTGTGTGGTGTGAGCCGATGAGTCTTAAGATTCCGGCTTCCTTTTAAAACTGCCTCTAGACAATAGGATGCTACATTCGCATCCCCCAAAGGGGAAATTCAGATTTGCAGACTCGTCTCAAACCAGGGAATCCCTTTGCTGTTCAAAGGGAAACCAAAAGGATACCTATGAGTGATTGGTCCCTAGTTTTGAGACACATTATTCACAATTTAGCGCCCAGTGATGTGAGATGGAGAAAAGCATGCCCCAATTGGCAGGTGGTTTATCCCAGTCGCAGTGTCAGGTCGTGGGAAACCATGGGGTGTGTCGCTTGTTGAGTGCACCCCCGAGAAAAACAAACAACAACACCTAATAGTGATAGATTCCCTTGAAACCAAGAGGGGAAGTTAAGACTACCGTCCCCCCGACTATTGGAAGACTTGGATCAATTTACAAGAGGGACACCTCAGATTGCGGATTTCCTTGAAGCCAAGAGGGGAAACTAAGACAGTATGATATATGATGACTACCCTCCCCCCACCCCACCCACCCCCACCCCACACACCCCCACCCCACACACCCCCACCCCACCCACCCCCACCCCGCCCACCCCCACCGCCCACCCCCACCCCGCCCACCCCCACCGCCCACCCCCTAGTGGAAGACTTGGTTCAATTCACCAAGGGCCACTTGGGGGGAGCTTCCGGCGGTTAGCCTGAGGGAGCGCAAGCAAGTGGAAGGAAACTCATCCTTTTCCAGCAAAAATTGGAAGGACACCACACACACACAATGTCCCAAGTTTGAGGGTAAGTTCAAGATCCAATCAACCAGCTGCAGGGTCCACTTTGGAGGTGTTTTTTTGTTATTTCTCGGAAAATTCAAGATCCAACCAACCAGCTGGAAGGAAACCAAAGGGGAAGCTCCACTTTGGGAAATCTTCGGCTCCACCCTCTTGCCTTGTGGGGCGCCCAGCGGTGCGCCCAGCGCAGCCATCGCAGCACTGCCTGAAGCACCTCACTTCGCATGGGGAAAAGAGGACCTGAGTCAGAGATGGGTATCAAAATGGTCCACCCAGAACCATGTAAAGAACCTAGGTCCTCCAGTAGAGAGGTTAGAATAAGGGTACCCTTTTTCTGTAGTCTATTTTAGTAGGGGAACCCTCCCAACCAAAAAAGGGGTGAGAAAGGCACTAGTGGGGGACCTAGGAACTGAAACGGCGGAATTCCGCACGGGATTGTCCCTTACCCTCCAACTCTCCGGGCTTCTTGATTGTGACTCACCTCCTTTTGGTCGGACCAAAAGGAAAACCAAAAGGGATGCAAGATTTAACCGTTGTAGGGAACCCCTATTTGGGTTTGATGTTTTTTTACGGGAGCCGGGCAGGAAGGTTGGAGTACGGGGATGATTCGGGGATATGGTTCGGGGTATGGTTCGAGGGTATGATTCGGGGGTATGATTCGGGCAGGTCCCACCTTCTGCCTTTTGAAGCAACTCGACACAACAAACAAAGACAAACCAATTTGGAGAAAATCCTCAAAAGGGGTCGCAACAAACTGCGATCCCCTCTACCCTCAGGCTCCGATCTCCAATGAAAACTCCAGGGTTCTGAAGGAATGAACGAGCCCGCATGACAAGAATTCCGAGTAAAGGAAACATGCCCATGACCTGCATGGAGGGTTCGCAACGTCCGGACAGGTTCCCTACATCCTGCCCGGTCTCACCAAGGCAACTTGGTGGTTCTTGCTAGCCCAGCCTTGCATATCTGGACCCGCGAAGCTCGGGGAGCTTCGCGGGTCCAGTTCGTGAAAGAGACCTTCACCCCTCCCAAAGAAGTTTGGGTCTCGTAGTCCTTAAGTGCTTCGGGGCAAGCGCGTCGCGGTGGAAAATGGATACCACCTGCTAATACCCTTTGCAACCATGACTTTAAACAGATCCCTTGGCCACACAGAAAGTGGCAACCTAAAACCCACGTCTCCACAACCATTCCCGTGGCAAGGAATGCACTTTGGTTAAAACTCCTTATATAGGTAGTGGTGGCTCCCTTGAATGGAACCTTTACAAGGGTTGTTCCTACAAAGCGGTCCATGAACACCCCAAGGAATTTCCTCCGTAAAGGGCCGGGCATTTAGACCATGGCACACATGTGTAAACTAGTCGTGGTGCAAAACAAAGGCCACAGCTCGTAGGCCGGCAAAGGGCAAAGAAAAAGCCACCTGCGCATGATCTGCTTCCTTGGGGAAAAAAAGACAAGAACACAAACACATCCCAAGATTGAATAGCCTCAGTTGCAAAAGCTTCAGTTTTCAAACAAGTCCTGGTGTGACTAGGCAGCGCCTATTTCTGGCTCTACCCCTTACCATCCTTCATCTTCCGGGTTTTCTGGCCTGTCCTCAGATCCCCTGCTAAACGCGGGTTGAATGGAAACCCCAACCCCACCATTAAACCAAATGCAAACTGAAAACGATGAACCGACAAGAAAGCTGATTGTGGCGCTCTGCAGCCCACAAAGGCACACCTCCAGTCGGGCGAAAAGACTTCAGGCGCCCACCCGCAAGCTGTGATTCCTCATGAAGAGGTGCCTGCGGCATAGGTTGGATCCACCTCCATTTGGGGTTGGTCTCGTCAAAATAGGGAGACCCCGGTAGACTCCGGTGTCCCTTTAAACCCACCACAGGCTCCTCCAGAAACACACACCCATGTGGGTGTGAATTTCAATAGGCCCTGGTGAACATCATTTAGGTGTGGCTCCATGATTCATGGTTCCAAATGTTCAATTCATGGCCTTTTGGGTATCTCTCGATTGACAGCCTTCAAAATTGGTGGCTTCACTACAACCTCTTCCAGGAAATCTGAAGCAATGACCATACTCCAACCTGCTTGTCACCCATAAATGAGAACTGAAAGCAATGGGGCCTGAGCTTTTGACACCAAAGAACATCACGTGACTTTTCTTACAGTATAATTTTAAGGGAGGCCCATTCCAAATATGTGATTAATTCAAAATCCCCTGAGAAACTACATGGATTTCAATCAATAAGGACATACTCCAATTAGAATGTCCATGTTATAAAGTTAGTAGAGTTTCAATCCGAACTCCTTTCGGAGGGAGTTAGATGAAAATGTGGTTTCATTTGAACTTAAACCAGATGTCAAATGGAATAAACTAAGAATGTCTCATTGTCTTTTCTGATTGGCCTGCCCTGAAGAAGAGCCGGAGTGGCAAACCAATAGAAACTTAAGGACCAATCTATTTCAGTTCCATTGGTGTGCAAGGTAAAAATGCAGAAGTCTAAATGTGATTTCAACTAGAAGTACCAAGTTAAACTGGAATTTAAATGCAAACTAGTTTCCAAGCATATTTCAACTGTTTCAGCTTCGCGTCTGCAAATTGTTGTTCCCACAACCGCCAGCTTCGAGCAAACAACAACTTTCGCAACCTCCATCCCAGAGCTTTCAAGGGCCTAGTTTCACAACATTCAATGCAAAAAAAGAGCACGAAGCGCAGCTGGAATCCCGGCAGAAAGTCGCAACTTTGCAGTACCACGTGGTATGCACCAAGTACGCGTCCACAGCCCGGGCTTGAAAGTCATGTCTTCTGTTACCCTTTGGTGAATACCATTGTTATGCAACCACTTACCCACTTTCAGGGGTGTCCCTGTTACAATTCTGATCGAACGGTTCGGATTCAACGTTTCCGGGGGCAGAGATCTGTGCCAACCCTTGTTCCCCGAAAACATTGGCAAGTTGGGTTGCGCCCCGCGTCGCTTGTCCGTCCTACTACACCCTGGGATGGTCACGTGAGTGTTGGGTTGCCCCCCACCTAGTCTTGATAGGAAATCTGGCCGTCCTCCCATGTCCTCTCCAAACCATTTTCGGACTACAAGTCATTGCATCCGTTGCTCCTATGGGTATGTGCCCAAATACGGGCCGCTACAAAGGGTGATGCTGCCGTCGCTTTTCGCTCTTGTTTCAAAGCATATTTCGACTGAGCTTCGCCCAGAACCTGTTCGCTTTCGATTCTACAAACATGGTTATGATGTTTATCTGGGCCTTACTACAATCCCTATTCAGCCCGGTACTACAACCACCTCCTGCAAAAGGTTCTGTTGACCGAACCTCACACAAGTGCACTGTTTTTTGTAGCACTGGGGTTGGGTTCCAGGGCGAACCACAAGAAAACCCACCACTGTGGAGGGTCCAAATCTCTATTTCGACACATGCCCGGCTGTTTTGTTTTTTTGTTTGGGGTTCCTGAGGACATCACTCGGTGGGGATTCTGGCTAGGAATGTGAAACCTCAAAAGTCTTGGTGCGAGAGATGCAGGGAATGAGAATTGGAATGACCCCAAGAAAAATCCTCCAACTGGTTTCCTTGAAGGGGCCCGGGCTCATTCCCTGCCGATCTCGATCCGAAGACGCTTTGAGGTTTCAAGCCATGCAGCTAAAAGGCCATGCCATGAAGAAATATCAGGTGGGAACCTCCAGGGTGGTTGGTGGAACCTCCACATGTCCGGGACCCCTATCAAAAAATCACAGGGGCATGGGTCGAAACAGAGATTTGGACTCAAAGTGGTGGATTTGAATCCCCAGAGTCTTGTCTTCCCCGCCTCATTGCCTGCGCTTCGGTGCTCCAAGCCTCGCGAGCATTGACTGGACCCAGAAAGAGACATATGGGTGTGGTGAAAAATTGGTTAACCCCAAACTGGGTCGCCCAGTTTGGAAAATGGATCATGTAACCTGCGGTCCAGATCCTGGTTTGATTTTGACACCCAAAGCCACTGCTTCTCTTTCAGTCAGACCCCTGCGCGGGGAATGCAACGAGACCCAAGCTGCCAGCGGCCACGCATGCTCATGACTCATGACCCTTTTAAGTTTGGGGCGCCTGAGCCCAATAACGGCAATCACGCTTGACATGCCATCGAAGATGTCAGTTCACTCTTGTCTTAAGCTCGCGATTCACAAATTTCCAAAACTAGAAAATGCGAAGAAGACCAACGAGCCAAGCCACAAAACACCATATTCTGAGAGCCGTCTGACTAGTAGCTGCTCAATTTGAAGGTCGAATTCCAACATGACCCATCCCCTTTGGCTTATTTGGGAACGTGTATCGACTATGGCTGCCCAACAAAGCCCCCAGTGTGCCCGCCAAGCCAAAAAGCCATGCCAGGCGCTGATTCTCATTGGCGCCTGCCGGTTCCGTTGGCCAGAAAGCTGCCTTTCGGTTCTGCGGGTGGGTCACCAGACTTTTCCTTGGCTTTTGAGTGTCTCCTAAGAAGTGCGTTTTCCTTGAGATTAATTTTTTGGCCACTCCAGTAACCAAGGACTTACGCAAAGCCAACAGCAAGGGATTCCAGTTACCGCTCCAGCAACCAAGGACTTACGCAAAGCCAACAGCAAGGGATTCCAGTTACCGCTCCAGCAACCAAGGACTTACGCAAAGCCAACAGCAAGGGGAAAATGGCTGGTGACCTATTATTGTAAGTGGCTTCCACTGAAAGCTGTTGGTATCCGTGTCTCTCCTAGGTCCTCCGGTAGAGAGGTTAGAATAAGGGTACCCTTTGTCTGTGGTGTATTTTAGTAGGGGAAGCCTCCCCCCAAAAAGGGTAAAAGGGCATTACTGGGGGACCTAGTCTCAAAGCAATCCCCGAAACTCATCGGTTTCAACTGTTCACTTCTCCCCGGAAAAGGGGGTCGATTCGTTCTGTCCCATTTTGAGAAACTCCGAATCTGACTTTTGAGGTCATTTGTTCTTGAGATTGATTTGGTGTGTCATGTTCTGTCAGAACCCCCCACCAAAAAAATGAAATAATAATAATATTGATTTGGGTGTGTCTATCTTTACTTGAAGACACCCCCCCCAACAAAAAACAAAGGGGTGTGTCCTTCTTTTTTTGAAGACCCCCCCCCCAAAAAAAAAGAGGAAAAACAAAAAACGACAACTTGTGTTCTTGTTGAAGACCCCCCAAAACAACATTGATTTGGTGTCGTGTCTTGTTTTGGAAGACCCCCCCCCCCCCCGAAAAAGGAAAAACAACAAAAAGGTGTTGGGCGCGTGGCCTTGTCTGAGGACCCCCGCAAAAAAACAAAATGCTTTGGGTGTGTCCTTTCTTTGAAACCCCCTCCAAAAAGAAAAACGATTCGGCTGTGTTTTTTTGAAGCCCCGCACCCACAAAACAACACAACCAACAAAATTGATTTGGGTGTGTCCTTCTTTTTTTGAAGACCAGCCCCAATTTGAGTGTCCTTTCTTGTTGTGGAAGACCCCCCAAAAAAATATTTGGACGCGTGTATTTTTTTCTTGAAGGCCACTCCAACAAATATGTGGGTGTGTCTGTCTTTTTGAAGGACACCCCCGCAACAAAAACACACACACACACAAAAAAAAAACAAAGAGCAAACAACACGACCAAACATGGCTTTCCCTTTGGTTTCCCTCAACATTCGAGTGACGACTCCTGCCTGGCGCTTCCAAGCGCCTTCGCACCGCTCCCGCTCCGCCTCCACGTGGTGCAGGCACAGCAGCAGCCTCGGTACGGTCAGGACCCCAGGACCTGCACGCGTGGTTCTGCTTGTTTTGAAACGAGCACTAGACCAACGAAAAGCGACTCAAAAAAGGCAAAGTACCCTGTGTCTGCTGTTGTTTGTTCTTTTTCTTTTTTTTTGTTCGCGCACTGGATCAACTAAGGAACCTGTTTCTGCTCGCTTTTTTCGAGCACCGGACCAACTAAAAGCAGCTAAGAACCTAAGGAACCTGATTCTGCGTTGATTTTTTCCTTCGACCACTAAACCAAGTAAAAGCAACTAAAATTGCCTTTCTGGGACCGGACGGCTGGGAACCAAGTTGATAAGAAGCGGCTCACTCCCTGTTCAACGCAAAATGGACAGGGAATCAATCCTTATACCCCCAGGTGGCCTTTTGGAAAAATCCAACCAACCCAACCAACCCAACCAACCCAACCCACCCTGGTGCATGGAATAAAACAAGTCCAAACCAATGCGATCTATGCTTAATCAAACTCACCAGTCAAGAAGACACCTAATGTTGACCCCAGATTCCTCAACCCCGGTTGATTCCTATGGGGCTGTCCCTGGTAGGGATGTATCACTTCTGGAGGGGAACACCCCCTTAATAAGCAGGACTTTTTCGGCTGCATTGGGACGTGACCGAATCGACGAATCGAGCTCCCGGCATCCAAGTACTAAAGACCTGCGCAGTGGATTTCCAGGGCGAAACCACGGAACTCTGGCTTGTCATCCAAGGCATCTGAGTCACAATCAAAACCCGGTATTAAAATGGTCTACCCAGAACCATGTAAAGAATTCAGAAGGCGGCCGCAGCTATTTCTGGCTGGGATTGTCCCTTGCTAACCTTCATCTACCCGGGTTTGATTGTGGCTCATATGGAGTCTGGAGTCTCCATGACCCTGAAAAAGTCGGGTCACATGCCCAAAGTTAGGTCATGGAGTCTCAAGGTGGTTGCTTTTCAAAAGGAAACCATCCTCCCAAGCAAAAGAGGAAAAAGGAGAACGCACCGGAGGCTTTGCTTTCTGCACCCCTGATACTCTGGATGGACAGAATCCTGCACCACTTTGAAACCACGGGAAACCATTGTTGGTTGGTATTTACAGGGGAGTCGTCATTTCAGGGTGTCTTAGGTGGTGCAGGATTTCGTCCGTCCACAGTATCACACCCAAAAGTACAGTTGCAGAACAAATCATGTCGAATTGCACCAGATTTGGCCAGAACATTGGACATGTTGCTCTGTTACTATCGGAACTGTTCATCGGTTGCATCTGATCTCTGGTTCCTTTTTTCAGGGACCCCAAACTACGCGAAGGAAGTTCCTGCAAACGCTTCTATATCATTCTAGGCTCCTGATTGTGACTGTAAGCCAGAAGAAGCATCTGTCCCGACAACAGTAACTTGGTGCGAGAGGTACCTTTTTTTTCGCGGGTATGTCCAAACCTGCTACGACCCCTTTTGAATTTGGGCCCATGCCTGATGGAAACCAACGCAGGGCTCCTCATAGACCCTTTTTGGGCAGCTCGACATGACCTTGGCCATCTAGACGACATATCTAAGTCTTGTGGGGTGATGATTGAAGGGGACAAATATAAGCAACCCTGTATCATTGAGCATTAAGGTATCAGTGAAGGGGTGTTGCTCAAACCAGGGTCTTCCTGGTTGGATGGTTTTGAGGGGGACACCAGGGGTTCAAATCCCATGAAGTCTCTGAGATGACGCTGCAAGTCGTATCTCTCAAAGCTCAAGAAGTACTGCATCGATCCGGACGCAGCTTAGCCCATCGATCGATCAGCTCATGGAAACCGGTCCGCCCCCAAATTCAGGATTGGCGAAGATCCGTCCTGGGCCTCGCTGCTGGGAAAGTAAACAAAACAAACACGCATCGTTTGGGCGGCATTTTTTTCTGATGCCCTGCTGAAAGTTAAACTTCTGGGTTAAATGGAAAACCCCACTAAACCGACCGCCGTTGACCCCCCAAAGTTTCACCCCTCAATAGTTTCAACACCAGAAATTGTCTCACATTAGGAGGAGGGGACACCTCAAAATGGCAACGCCTTCCTTTTGGTTCCCTTTCTCACTTCGTGGATGGGCCGCAACAAGTCCCCAACCTGTTTGTGTTTGCCACTAAACCGGTCCAGCCCCAAACAGTTTTTAAAAGTCCGCAACAAATCTCAGGGAGCGAGCCTCTACACCAGCCCCATAGGCAAAGGCACAAGGTCTTGGCTCGGCAAGGCAGGGAAAAAGGCGCAGGGCAGAGATTTTCCTTCGCGAAAACAAAGGAGCAAGGCCTTACGCCAAAAGGGATCTAAGCAAAATCTATTGGGCCCTTGTGAACCAACCTTTAACTTGTCCCACTTGCATACCCCGTAAAACATACCCCGTGTATAGGCAATACTGTGAGTCAACACTTGCTGGTGCTTGGCAGGGAATGAGAATTGGAATGACCCCAAGAAAAACCATCCAACTGGTGGTTTCCTGAAGTTGAATCCTCGGGTTCATTCCCACATTCACCTATCGCATCAGCAAGAACAGAACACGGGGCGCCGTTCAATCGTCCCGACGATCCCACTGCCTCCCATCGGAGCTGCGCAGAGCTGGCGGTTTCCTCCTGCGGCGTCTTGCACCTCAGACTCGGACTGATGAATTGCTCCAAATGGGAAGGGTGACTCCCAGTTCGCTAGTTCGCTCCGAATGAATGGTCCCTTTGGGCTTTGGTGCGTAGGGAAGGGGGAGGGGGGGGTGGGCTTAAGGAGGGGCTTAAGGAGGGGCTTCAGGAGGGGTGGCTTAAAGGGGGACTTCAGGGGAGTTTTGGAGCTTTGCGGGACCTTACTGTCCCAAACTTACTGTTTGAGGTTGGTCTATGTCAAAACCGAAAAGATAACCACCATTGCAAGCTTCAGAACCCATCCAAACGCGCTCCGAACCACTCCAAACCACACCCTCTCTGGGCAAAGACCCACAACAGCTTCCAGCTCAGCCTCCAGGGTTTGGTGGCTTGGAGGGCTGGTTTCCCATGTACACATGTACATACCGTATTATATACCCTCAAAAAGAAGCACAGGCCGCAAGCCCCTTAACCACAAGCGGCTGGGGTAACACGTCAGATCCGGACTCAACAGGTCTCTTCAGCCCCATTTACCCCCAAAAGAGCGCAGGTTCAGATGAGCAAGCCACCAATCCAAAACACCTTTTTGAAGGGAATTTCTGATTTCTGTCTGACGCCGCGTTGAGAAGAATCAAGCAGCGACTACTGTATCGCTTCTTTTGGGGATTCTGCAGGGTATCACATGTTTTTGTCATCTGAAACACAAGTTTCACAGCAGTGAGCCCCAGAACCCAGAAAAACAAATTGGATTCCCTAGTGGATAACCGGAAACCTATCTAAACCACTGGAGCTTGTCTATGTCTAACCAAACTAACCTAAACAGGAACACCCATGGAGTTCAAGCTCCCCTGGGATTCCCATCCCCCATCTTGCTAAACCTGCCAAAAATGCCGAAAACATCTTGGTTGCTGTTGACCCCCTGCAAGAAGTTTAACTTGTTGGGGGTTTAGTGGAAAACCCCTTGATTTCCCAAAACGTTGAATTCTAAAGATCCAACCCAACAGCAGTCAAGAAATGGGGCGCCTCATGGTCCTCGCAGCTTGCGCGACAAAAAAAAGTTCCGAGAACCTCCACCACTCGGCGCCCAGGCTCTTCCCAGGCAAGGTGGGCATAGGGCCTGGCGGGTGCGCCGTGTTTTTTTTCTTGTTTGGCTCCCAAAGTGAAGATAATCTGAACAAAACCCACCGAGCCTCAAAAAAGCCGTGGGTCTTCCTTGCTTTCTTCATCCTTGCCCTCCCTCAAGCAAACATCAGAAGGTAAAAATTGCGGTTGGCCTTGGTTTTGCAGGCCCCGTTCCGCGCTTTCGCGACAAGGATATCAATTCGTGGCGCCGATGAGCGGCTTGGAGGCACGGGCCCTTTGCATCGAGCGGCTTCATTTTGGGGGCCGCCAGGATCACCCTGACAACACGACCACCTGGGCGGGGTGATGACGCTAGGGTCACGGACACGGCAAACTTGTTTTGCTTTCGTGGGCCCCTGCTTTTGGCCTGTGAGGTCTTACATCTGGGCTCAGCTGGCGGCGTTTTTTTGCTTTTTTTTCTTCAGAGCTAGGGCAAACAGCAGGTCTTTGGTAGTTGGAAAAGGGAGATACAGCGAATTGCTTGCGAAAGCCAACCTAGACTTCCGATTTTCGGACAACCAGCACTCTTTCAGTAAGGAATCAACAGCCTTTTTTGGGGGGGATTGATTTGAGTTGGGGATCCCCAAAACCACCAGTCAAATGGCTCAGTTTGGAGTCATTCCCTTCCCCTATCGAACCAGCAAGCAGAAGGCCCCTCCTCAGACCTCTACTCTCAATGCACTAGCTAGCCAGCAGAAGTCACCCCCTCAGGATGGAGGGGGGGGGGAAGCAACCCCAGGGCCCCAGTTTCTGACTTTAATTAGCCCGTCCAAACAATCTGGGCAACGTATGCACCAATTGAAACCAAGGGATAATCCCCAGAAAGTCGCAAACTGAGCGTCTTTTTTTGCCCCCCACCAAACAAACAAGAACAAGAACTTAAGGAAACTGGTCTTCTTCGTGGTTTCCCTCTAAAAACTACAACACAAACGGGGGTACCCCGCCCCCTCCCGCCCAAAAAACAAACAGAAAAGAAAAATAACTGGCTTTCCTTGTGGGTTCCCTTTTAAAACCATCACAAACGGGGGTACCACCCAAAATCCAAGCCGAGCCACCCAAACGCTCATCACACAAAACCGTTCCGGGTGCCCCCGCTTCAACGAGGCCAAGCGCTGCTCTGCCGAAAGCAACGAGGCGCTGCCCGCGTCGAAGACAGGGTCCTGGCCGGGTCCTAGCTGAAGGCCCCTGAAAAAAAAAAGAAATCCAGTAGTGGTTGCATGACCCTGGCAACACTTCAAAAGCACCAAACTCCTCCTCCAGTTGCTTTAGTCCCCTGGCAAAAGTAAATATGTCCAGTAGTGAAATCGATTCCCTTTAAAACCAACAGGGAAAAACAAAAAATATTATTGAACAAATGGAAGTACTGTGTGATGGTGGCGAAATCCATTTCGCACCACTCAAGAAACCCCGGTTTCCGATGATTTTTCAGCAAATATCAACGAACAGTGGTTTCAATCATGGTTTCAAAGTGGTGCAGGATTTCGTCCATCCACGGTATTTCCAGTAGTGATAGATTCCCCTAAAACCCAACAGGGGGAAAACCCCCGTATTCTTAAGCTTAAACGCAAGCAACTCACGGGGCGCTTGGCCCCTTGTTTAAGTGACAGGGGTTCCCAGTTGTTTTTTGCTGATGTGCCTAAACGAAGCTCCTATAGGCGTGAGTACCTTGTTTTAACCTTCGTTTGGGAAACCCCAAAAAGACCAGGGTCCGGGCGTTTCAGCCAACATGTTCAACTCTAACCAGCGTCCTCATTTGTCTGAAGTTCACATATGGCCATGGGTCAAAACCCCGTACCCCCAGTGAACATCCCAATCCCCACTAAAATAGACTAAAACGGGTGGTGCACCAACCCCAAAATGGTACCATTGGTTTTGACCCACAGTCATATTGGCATCTCTCGGCCGAGCAAGGCGTAGATTGGAGTCTGTGCTCTTTAGGAACCCGTGCTCAGGTCCCGGCTTCTCTTTCGTCTCGACAAGCCGCAAAAGGGTGTCATCGAAAAGACAAACCAAGTTGAGTTGAGGATGCTTACGGGCAATCAGTGCAACATGCAAGCAACTGAATATGGGGACAAGCCAACCCAGTTCTCAGAGTTGCTAAGTGTGCCAGTTACTGTTTTCCCACGAGTGTTTGCAACAGCGCGGAAAACGGAAAAAAACAAAGACTGGCCCCCGTCACTCCACGACTGTATTGTTGCTCGTAACAAGTGCCATGGCTCACATCTTGCCTCAACATGGTGAAGAATCCGCCGCCTCCAATCCGCTCTTTGCCCCTTTGAAGGGATTTTTAGGCTTGATCCCTGTTCCAAGGTTTTTCGGGATTCGCATTTTTGTCGAGGCTCGAGTCTCCTACAGCCCCATGTCCGTCCGTCCTAGCTTTCGGTTGAGAATGACCCGGAGCGAACCATTGCGTGGCTGATTCCCATCCCAGTATAACTACTTGATCACCTAGAGGAAATTCTCGGCTACTGGAACTCGCTCAAAACTTTCCAATTTCTATATGAGAGCTCTCAAAAATCCCAACCGGTCTTGGAACACTATGGTTGTGAAACACACATATCTGTCTTCCTAACATCGTTTGCAAGCCTCGCATGGACTGACAGCTCACAAGGCTGCTTGCCCTCCAGTCCCTCCCCAGTCTGTGGCCTTGCCCACGTCCGTCTCCATCCTTGCACTCTGGATACAGACGAAATCTTGTCCGTCTGGGGAACGCTAAACATAGCATGTTCAGATTGAGTTTCATATGTTGTCCACTCCGAAAATGACATGGTTTTGGAATGGACGCCAGTCTTGCTCTTCGAATTTGGGACAAGTGTGCCTTCCTCTCCAAAGACCCGTCCTGTAGAAATTTCGTCCAAGCAACGGACACCAAAGCAACTCTTTCTACGGAGGCTTTTCGTGTGCTGGGCGGGCTGGAATTAGGACCCCAGCAAAAAAATATCTTCTTTGCCTGGCTAGTGGAAAACAAAGGGACCCCCCCAAAAAAAACAAAAAGCAAAAAGGGGAGCTACTTCTGGGGAAGATATGAGGGGTATATACCTAACAAACGCATAGTGGTAAACAAAAGCATCCATGCCTCCAAAAAACATACCTGAAAATGCCCACCACCAATCTTAGCCCACCTGCCCTCTTCGCCGAGACACGCCGTCATCGAGCCATTGGCTGTCTCCCATACACTATGGGTGCTGCGAGCCGTCTGAATTGGACCCGTTGGGAGACCTGGCTCTTGGGTTGACAAAATCGAGGGACCAATCCTGTACTTCTATGCCCAAGTTTGTTTAAAAGTTGTAACTCGTAGCTCTGCTCCTGACTGCTCACGATTGTTTAAAGAACCATGTCCTTGAATCTACTGGCGAGTGCTGTGCAAGTGCTGCGCCCGGTTCTCTTTCGAAAGGCTCGTGGAGAGTCCTCCCTTCCATGTCTGAGAAGACTCGGCTTTCCATGTTGCGCTGGAGGCTGCGGGGCGACTCTGATCGCAAGTGAGGAAAACAAAAACCATCCATGGTCAGGAACGGAAACTCCATGAAGGACTGAACCTCCTGGAGTTTCGCTGACCCGAAAATAACTGTAACATGCCCAAAATCAAGGGGGCCATGTTTGGAGGGTCATGAAGACTCATGCTAGGACTCTCCTCTTGGGATGGTCCATATGCGGCATGGACCTGTTCAAAGTCCTGTTGGCTCAGGATTTCCGGCAGGATACATCCATCCACCTGCTTTGTACGGAGCTGGTATTTAAATGGTCTCTTCACTGGCCAAATCTCTACGCGGGAGCTCGCTCGCTCGCTCGCCAGAGAGTTTCGCGCGAAGGGAGCCAAAAGGGTCTCCCAGTTTGGCTGAAGCCCTTGGCTGCAGAAAAAAATAAAATGGAAAGGCGTGTCCCATTTACCCTCAAGAGCCAGCGGTTCAAATCCAAATCCAAATCACCAATCCAGAGCGCCAATTGAGGGGAACCTTCTGTTTGTACACCACGTGGTCGGGAAGAATTACCAGTGACTACTCCGTCAATTCTTTTGGGGATTCCCCAGGGTATGACGGATTCTCCCCTGAAACAAAGTTTCCACGGCAGTGCTGGTCAGCCTGCAAAAAAAAAAACTGGGTTTGTCACAGCCGATTGATATTTTTCAGATCAAGTTTAAACTCCCATATTTGACCATCCCCAGCACGCCAAGTAGAGTGTTTTGACCATGGCATTGGTCTGCCCCAAGTAGATGAGGCCCCTTTAACCCAACCCCGCTCCAGGTACCCGATGAAAGGAAGCACGGCGGTGAGAAAAAGGGCGCACCTTCTTGGGTACAGTTGTTGGTTTTTAAGAGGAACATGCATCCCTCCAAGAAAACGGGACAAAGGGTGTCAATTCTGCAAGCTACAGTGCTGAAGCTGTTGAAAGGCCATCCCCCCATGCAACGCACGTATTAAGCCAAGGGAACTAGGAAAGCCTCAGGTTACCCTCCCCTCCACTAACGTGGCATCAGCGGGAGGGTACTTCCAGATTGGTTCCTTCTTCAAAGGACCCACTGGCAGGTGCTATGTTGGTGGGAGGGAGGGTACCTTCCCTTCCCATGCTTCTCCCATCTACCAGTGATCTCATGATCCTGATGGAACATGTTTTAATGGCTTTGTGGGGTACCCTTTTCCAGATAGAGTTGAATGGACTTCTGCCCGTGGGCTAAATGGCAAACGACTAAAAACCTAAGGAACCGGATGGCTGGGAACCACCAAAATGTCCACAAACCAGTTCTCCCCATTAAACAAAGTTCACTGGATTTCCCCTCAATAACGTCGCGCTTTACTGGTAGTTATCATTGAACCAATTGTCACTTTTGGAGGTTTTCTTAAGGAATTGGCTTGGAAACCATGTAAAAACTCAAGGAACAGGATGGCCACCAAGATGTCCACAACCCCCTTTGAGTAGGTTCCCAATGAACGCCAGGATGGTTTGGAAGCAAAATGTCCACAAACCACTTTTGAGTTGGTCCACCATGAAAGAATCCACGCTGCAGTCCCCGTACTCGCTCCGCTTCAGACCCGGCGAACCGGGGCCGAGGGGGGGAAGTACCGGGCAGGCAGGCACCACCGCAGCGCTGGGTTTGCCAGGCGCTCGTCCTCGGAACCCGGGCATTGGTTTTCGTTTGGAAGGGAAACCATCTGGTGTCTTCCTAATTTGGGGGGGCGGATTTCAAGGAAGCCATTTTGTCGACGGGTTTAAAGAAAGCCAATCCTTTTGTTGATGGTTTTTCAAACAAGCCAAGCCTTGTGTGCCAAAGAAAATGGCTCAACAGACACAAACCCTTTTGCGGAGGGTTTTCAATGGAAGCCAACCCTTTTGTGGATGGTTTAGTGCAAGAATTCTGGCAAAAGCGTTTCCAAGCTCTGGACCCACGCCAACGGCTTCAATGGAACGTTCGCCATGCTGACGTTAGCACACCGTGCGCATCGCAGAGCCACGTGAGAAGTGGGAGCTCCGGTGATCTTAACATACCACTGCTCTTAATGTTATTTTGCTTCTTCCGTGAGACTGAAGCTCGCATCGTGCGAGTTGTTGATTTAAGGTTGCCTTGATTGGCAACTGATTAAGTCACACGGTCGATGCGAGTATTTTTGATTTAAGGTTGCCTTGTTTGGCAACTGATCATGGTCGATGCGAGTATTTGTGATTTGAGATTGCCTTGTTTGGCAGCTGATTAAGTCACATGGTCGATGCGAGTATTTGTGATTTAAGGTTGCCTTGGTTGGCAACTGATTAAGTCACATGTTCGATGCGAGTATTTGATTTACGGTTGCCTTGTTTGGCAACTGATTGAGTCTCATAGGCGGCAGACAGCAGCCGCGAGGGCAACAAACGCCGCCTCAAAATGCTCCGCAACAGACGCCGCCACCCCAGTTGCCAGCAGAAATCCTGAGTTGTGAAGCCATGAAAGTTACCTCCGAAAATGTTGAGATGGTCGAGCCGAACACACAACCGCACATATCGGGACTCCACGAACCTCGGGTTTCGGGTTTGCCCGGATGTTTAATTGATAAGGTGACCCCACACAAAGGCCACCACTCTGTCTGGACCAAAAAACATGGACCAAGCGAAAATGGACGGATGTTGAGATGGTTCTACCCCCAAACCCCCATAGCGTCCAATAGGATAAACCGCATAGCCACTCTGCAAGGTTTATACCCCTTTTTACTTTGCAAGTGGTTGGGAGTAATTCAAACTGGCTTAAGTTTGAAAGGTCGATCTCGCTGGCGTCTGAGTTAGGCTTCCACATCCGCTGGCTCTTGCAGGCCAGTCTTCCACAAGGAAGCAAAGATCGAAGCCTGGAAGAGTGTACAGGAAGAAAAACGCACACCTGGCTTGGCGGTCGGATTCAATTGGAAGCAAAGAACAACCTACAACAAATACCTAAGCATACATAGGTGCCCTGAGTGGAATAACACCAGTCTAAACCAGTGGAATCCATCTATTTCTGACCAAACTAGCCGATCAAAAGGATACCTTTTAGGCATACCTAAATCTTTGGTACAGGTCAACCCGCTGAAGAACCGCGTGTCTTGGTTGCTTCCTTTGCGACTTTCTGAGTCTCGTATCGATGTGTGCCTCGTCGCGCGATGTCATGTTGTCAACCCTTGTTTGTTCTGTCTTTTTTCGGTTTCATCTAACACTAACCCCCAAAAAAAGGGCACCCTCCAAAAGACAGACAGGTGTTTTTGTTTGTTTGATCGGCTTGGTTCCCGGCTCCACCAACCCCAAAATGGGGAAAGGCGCATACCCATGACTTGCTAGTGCTCAGTAGGCAA
Source organism: Effrenium voratum (assembly GCA_963377175.1). Classification (NCBI taxonomy): domain Eukaryota; class Dinophyceae; order Suessiales; family Symbiodiniaceae; genus Effrenium; species Effrenium voratum. The sequence continues at coordinate 505,256 of CAUJNA010000324.1, read as the reverse complement.
TGAGAAATGGAATGAACCCATGGATTCCTTCAAAGAAAACCAGTTGGATGGGTTAGATGGTTTATCGGGTTCCATTTCTCATTCTCTGCCTCGCAGCGGGAGGCCCATTGGACCTGAGGCCCCGCACATAGCCATCAGCACCCTGCAGCGCCTTTCTCGGGCGTTGGGTCCCAAGCCGCGAGATCGAGTTTCGGATGGATTTGGACCCTTGGACCCTGGGGGTTCCAGGCATGGCGTGTTGTTCTCCTGTTGGTTTTTGGGCATCTATCACAACTGGAAACCTTTTTTTGAAAGGGGCTTAAGCAAATGGAAGGTGTATGGTGCTTTTTGTTCCAGTGTGGTGCTTCCTTCTTGTATTTGCTAGTGCTTGCAGAGATGGTAGCTGTTTCTGTGTTTTGTGTGTACCTAGATCCCCAGCTTGCCCTTATCTTCCAGCTACTTTTGCCAAACCATGGGCTACTAGTGGGTATAGTGCCTGGCCTATTGGGCTACTAGTGGGTATAGTTGCCATAGATTCCCACTCTAGCCAGAGGTATTTTAGGGTGTTCGGGTTTACCTAGATTTATTATGGGCTATTGTCCAGCTACTTTGGCCAAACCATGGGCTACTAGTGGGTATAGTGGCTGGAAAAAGGTAGCTACTTAGGGGTTCCAGGTAGAAGTGTGGGAGCCTGCCACCAATTAACATGGAACCTGACGGTCCCTTTGAAAGGAAAACGGTCCAAACCGGAACCCCCCAAGGTCAGCTTTATCCAAGACTCCAAGGACCTTGGAAAGGACACCATGTTTCCCATGTTCCATGGTGGAGCTTCCACTCAGTTGCCCCTTAGGGACCCAGAACTAAAAGGTTAACCTTTTGGCACCTCTACTAAAAATGGAACAAAATGGGAAAACCAAAAGGTAAAAAGGTCGGCTTTGGACAACTGAGTCCATGGAATCCGGAGGTTTGGTCGACCGAGAATTAAGCAGTGGCTCACCCGGACTGGCCACCTTCCCAAAACCCAGGTGTTCCACTGGATGCTGGTAAGACTGTTACACTGTTCACAGGCTCGAGTGTCACTATTTTTGGGCGAACAACCATATTGTTTGAACCTTGAAATGAACAAACACATCCAGGATGGCTCTGACATAATATTATGCATATGTGGTCACTGGCGGAAGATGTGCAGTGCGAGCATATATTTCCATGTGTTCCATTTGCATATGTAGGCAACCAAGGGAACCACCTTCACAAAATAGAACATGGCGAAGTTGCTGGTAACTGGAGTCCACTGTGAACAAATGCGTGTATATATATATATGCGTATATTGAGGGATTGAGATTCACTCCTTTGATGGTGGCATGCCAACTTGGATGTTCAACCCGCTTTGTAAGCAAGTGACTTCCCCATTGTAGCCCATCTCGGTGGGCCTTTCCCCACCTCGAACTGGCTTTGAAGGGGGACTTCCCAACGACAAGAGCAGAATCATTTGCACAAGAACTGCACCAATGGAGGCGCTCGTCTTTGACCATTTGCACCAAGTTCCGCTTGTCTTGGAAACCAATGATCCGGGGGAATCTTGCTTTGAAGTATCCCCCTATGTTTGCTTACTGGTCCCTAAAATGGCTTCGGTTTTCCTTTGGGATTCCCTCTAAAACTACCCCAAACACGGGTACCCTAGAAAAACAACACACCTCTCCCTTCCGGGTTCTTTTCTTCTCGTGGGGTTTGCTCTTTTGTTTGAGTCATGCAACCCACCCTGGAATCAAAGCATATCATCTGCATCCAAGGCGCGTTGGCGCCCACTTTGTTCACCTCGGCAGATTGCTTAAAACGCAGGTGAAACCTGTGCCTGGCTCCCAAAACTGCAGGCGGATGCAGGGGGTCTTTTTGCCACCTTTTGTGGACAATTGATCGACCCCCTCGTAGCGAAGGAGTGGCCCATTTTCTCACAGGTGGCAAAAAGACACCCCTGAACCAGTGGGAGCCTGGGAAATCCATGGGAAATCCAACGGGTAAGGCAGCCGATTTGTTCAGGTCGATCCTGGGTTTTTGGGCATCGCAGCCCAACCCGACGTTCGGAGTTCCTCATTCGCATCACGAGCGACTAGACCATGTGGGACCTACTTTCTGGACTTCACTAAGTGGTTAGTGAACGCTTAGTGACCCTGACTATGATGCATTTGCCATCTGCAAGTCTTTTAAGTGGGGGAATAACCAGGGTTACCAGCCATTGGGTATTTGTATCCCAAAATACCCAAACCTTAGGAACTGATCCTTGTGCTGCTGCCAGTTCACTTCAAGGACCAACCACCAAGCTGGGTGTTCTGGCGAGCAGCCAGCTGGGCGAGTCTTTGCCCCTGCAGCATTGTTGATGGAAGAACACCTTCGCTTGGCCTCCTAGCTGGGCTGTCCTAAGATCCACTGCGAAAAGCTTTGAACTGTTGGCGGGTTAAATTGAAACCCAACCCGGTTAAGCCAACTAAAAAAACCTTAAAGCCTAACAGGATGGCTGGGAACCAGCAAACTAGTATGCCACACAGGTGAATCCCCAAGCAGTCCCAGAACCCTCCAGAACCCTCCAGAACCTTAGCCATCCCAGAACTTATTCAAGTAGAGACCAGCTGTTGAAAGAAAGTTGTCACGCAGTCCAAAATCCCACAACCGCGTCTCAATGACTCAAGAAACCTTCTTTTGGAATGAGCTATCCTGAGCCCTAAGTGGAAATCATAAAGGCGACATGTTTCATGTGCCCACTCAACGAAACCATTTAAGTTATTTGGACCCCCCCAATGGTCATGGGTCAGACAAGTACCCCTCCACCCCTGTCGTCCTGTGGTTGGGTTGTGGTGGTTTGTGGGTGGGTCTGGGGGACCCATACTATTGGCGGGGATGCAACACAGGACACGGGACCATATATACATTAATTGGGGAATGGGGATCCACTCGGTTGTTTTCTATAGCCGGGACTCGTTGAGCGTAGTTTTAGGGAAACAACCCAATTATACTATGTCTGTAATCTACTACCGCCCGTTCAAATTAGCATGGAACCAACACGGCGGAGAAGTACCCCAAAAGGAACATCCCAAAGAACAAAGGCTTTTGGGGGGTCCATGTGGGGAAATGAGTTGAAGATCCAGGGAAGAAGTTCCTTTCGCTTGAACAACCCGGAAAAAAACGACAACAACACAAGGTCGCGGCATGCAAGCCAGCCGTCTCCTCAGCCTCCTGGCGTCGTCTTATTAGCTTAAGTGAAGGGGAGGTATCGAAATACCAATGGAGCTCACACAAGTGCGGGAGAGAGGGGGGGAAATTTCTGCGGTCATGCATTTCTAGGTGCTGATAGGTTACCAGGAATTGCCATAGGTTCAGAAGTTCATACCATTATGATTTAGAGCCATAGGAAAGAGGCGAAGGATTGGTCAAAACATCAGTCTGGGAGAAGGATACATGGGAATCCAAGTTTTCAAGGGAATCCTCTGAATCGGCTGGTATTTGGGTAGTTTGTAAACCGGCCCAAATGTATCCCTTCAGGGACTCTGTACATGAGAGCGCTCGTTCTGAATTGCTCTGTTTGCATTTGCTTTTCAAACGAAATCAAAAAGGCAGCCTAGCCGCCATGAAGAGAGTTTCCTGTTGAGATACACCTACTCCTGCGAAGCTGTGCTCCCCAAAGAAGCCCCATGAGAACAGAGCTGGCCCTTTCTGGGGGATGCGACCACTGGGCCCTGACAAAAACAATATTGGCTGACTTGATTGCAGCAAACCCAGTTCGAATAAAGGATCCACGGAGGCAGGTTTCCTACTTCACATTGGCTTGTATCTTGCCCGCATCCACAGAAGGGGCACCCATATATCTTCCCAAAGAAGGCATGATTCATGGCGTTTCCCACAAGGAATCCCTTTTGCGTGTTGGTGTCCTTGTCGTTTCCTGATGGCTTCCTTCGATAACAATCCAAAGTGGGTTTCCTCTCTTGGAAACACTGCGCTGAGCACTCCACGTCCTTCTGGAGCCAGCACCACCCCATAAACATTGCTTAAACATAGGTGTGGGACCCCAAGTTGTTGCGGGTTGACCCCATTCTAGGAAAGTCATGGAGACTACAGCGACATTTCAAGCCATTGAAACCCCCTGGGTTTCTTCAGTTTACAACTCCATACAGTCGCGCAGCGCACCAACTTGTAAAAAAAACTCGGAACAACGATGCAGCGTGAGGAGAGAAACGGTCAGCCTTCACTCACATCCTACCCGCATCTTGGGTCGCGCTTTCATTCGACGCCTTGACTTTCTCAAGGACCTCTTTCTGCTTCTGGGCGTTCGGTGAACGCACGCCTGAGTGACATGGCGCTCCCCATACAACCCACACAAAGGTTTCCCTGAAGAACTTGCAAACACATCGGTGGTTCGGCTCGCTCAAAACAGGCAAGCCTGAGGTTTCGAAAGGATCTTTGAAGGGGTCAGCAACTTCTGGAAGGTTGAAAGGAGAGCCGACGCAGTAAACAGCATTTAATTTGTTTGCCGCTTTAGAGGTGGTCAGAAATCAAAACAGGCTTCTTACCGCTTGCCATGTTGGCATCTGGACTAGCTTCCCCTGGATGTGTCTGGCGGCCATATTTCGCCGAATCGAAATGGAACCGGCTTTGCCCTTCTGACTGGGGTATCGGGGATGCAAGATTACGCCGTATGCACCATGCCTGAAAATAGCCATGTTAGACATGAAAAAAATCCTCACACAAAGTGAGGTGTGGTTTCAACAGAAACTACCATGAATTCTACTCCGAGTTTGGGTTGCGACCATCCCCAAAAATTTCTCGGGTGGGTTTTGGGGGTGCGGGAAAGCACAGCGGTGGGGAATCAAATCAGCTCTGGGAATCAAATCTCCACCATCTGAATTCTCACTTGCTGGTACTGGCCCAGACCAGTAGCTAAAGCTTATGTGTACCACTAAAATGGCCCAGCCATTTTAAAGAACAAAGTCCAAGAACTTAGGAAGGAAGCAAAAAGGAACTTGCAGGTTTGGATCCCCAGTGTTGATTCACCTCTACTGGTTGAATTTAGAGCCTTGGGCTCCGGGTGTTTTTCTCCAATGTGCCTGGGGCAAGGAGCACATGCGTGTGTCTTTCGAATTAAAATTGGCAAGCCAGCAAACAAAGCAACGCAAAGCAAATCAAAGCACGCAAGCAAGTGTAAACTGGTGATTTTCGTATTCAAACTCTACTGCAAGTTGAGGCCAAGGAACCTGAAAGGGAGGAGTCCCAAAGGATAGTCTAACGTGGATGGTCTCGAGTTCCATGTCAAACTGCAGGGCCCTCCGTTGCTCTTTCGGATATCCTACGATATTATTATGACCAGCTCGGCCCTCACCGCGGCCCCCCTCCTAACATGGCTCTTAAAATAACTTATTCTGTCCGCTTCCATGTTAGGAGGGATTGTGGATCCCAGAGTAAAATAGCTCAATGTGATTTCAACAGAAAAACACCGGTTCTGGGAAATTTAGCAAACCAGGGCGTTGTTCAACAGGATAAGATCCTGGAGCATTCCAGCTCCGGGGTCAGAAAAGCGTCGTCAAAATCATGCGCATCCCTTTGGGAACAACCCCCAAATGGATTCGTTCTTGTTGCTTTCCTTTGACACCACACCAAGAAGAGCTTGTCCACGGCTGAGCAAAATCAATCCCACTACCCCCAGGGCAAGTGAGGTATATACCTCTTACACAGTTGCCAAGTTGGGGGTAAATACAACTTAGATTTGTGATGTGCGCGCGGTGACGCTTTGCTGGAGGAGCTTCTCCTCTTCAATGTAGGCATGCGGCTGCACGCCAACTTGAGTGCCCGCATGAAGCTCTTAGAGCTTGTAGCACCAGAATCGAAGAGTGGAGCCGAGCGCTTGCCTGCGTTGTGTGCGTGTTTCTGTGTGTGTGTGTGCGTGTGTAGCTAGCTCGCGAAGCACCTCGCGTTTCAACATCCGCCAGGGGACAGCTGTCAACTCGAAACCTGTCGCGAAACAGTTTTCGTCAAATGTCCAGCGATCACTACTGAATGCCCTTTGTCTTGGGAAATCACCAGTTTTTCTCCGTGGCACATAGGGCCAGTGGTGTCCCTTTGCGGTACCAAAGAGTACCATGTCCTTACCAAGAAACTCCCGGTAGCTCCCTCTTAACCAAATTTGGGAAATCTCGGCTCCTTGGCCACTGAGCTGAGCAAAAAACCGACATGAGCTCGCTTCACTCCCGACGTCGGTGAGCTCGTTGTAGCCGCGCTCCCCCCCAAAAAAAACACACTTCAATTTGCTTCTGCCCCTTGGGAAACATGAGAAACACATCCAGAAATCGAAATCGATTCCCTCGAAAACCAACAGTTAAACAAAAAACAACCAAAGAAAAACATCATCAAACCCCAGCTCCCACGTCCCCGGCTTCTATCCTTTTTTCCCCGGGGGAAAAACAAACAAAAAAAACGGCCCCCACCGATGCCGGCCGCTGCGAGCCGCGCTTTGGGCTTCCCCGCCGCCGGGGTCGTGGCCCGGCCCGGCCTTGGCCTGGCCCGCCTGCGCGGCCCCCGCCGGCATGGCATCCAGGCCTCGGGTCGCTTCGGGGGCTGCGCGGGGCGCGAGCTGCGAGAGCTGCGCCGCGCGTGTTTTTTTTCCATTTTTCCGTGGGGAAAAAAAAACACCCTTTGCTGCGGAGACCATGCAATTTGGCGAAATACCTAAAAAGCAAAGTGGTCAAAATTAATTTAAAAAAAGAAGAAGATCAGAGACCATGTACTGCCCTGCGTAAAAATCACCAAAACTGGTTTAAAAAATGGTAAACAGTTAATCCGCTCAAAGTAACAAAAAACAAGAAAGTAAAATACCTAATGGCTACGTAAAAATCAAAGAGGTGTGTTGAGGCCATGCTACTTCTGTGCCGCATCGGTGTGAGATTCAGGGTCCTATGAATCGATCTGTTTCATAACCTCATTCCTCGTGACCTGGACTCGCTTCCACGATTCCAAAAATTCCAAGGACCCACGGTCCGGTCTTTGATCTATAAACTCCAAGCCTTCCCTGAAGTTTGCAGGGCTGCACATCTCTACTCAAAGTCCTGAGGTGATTCACATTCCTTTTGGTATTTGTTTAACACAAAAACAAATGGGGAGTCCTAACTTCCGGCGATCCCGCGTGGGTTTTCCGGTGCATTTCCCTTTCAAACCCAAAAGAAGAAACAAAAAACCACCCCCCAATTCAGCTCCTTCGAAGGCCATGTTCCGCTGGCCTCCGAAGCTGGAGGGCCTGGCGGCTTCCGAAACGGCGAACGGCGGACGGCTTTCGCCTCCCGGAGACGGTTTTTCCTCGGGGACCGGGGTGTTTTAAGTGGAGAGCCGTGGTCGGATTCCGTCCAAGTGGTTTGGATTGGTGTTTGGTTACTTTTGGAACTGAGCTTTCTGATTGGGGACCCGCTATGTCCACCAATCAGCTTCCCTAATCGGTGGGTGGTTTGGATTGGTGCTTGGTGGTTAAGGGGTTTCTTCTTATTGGATATTCACCCTCTAGAAACACCAAAGCCTCAAATCCAAATCCAAACCAACATTTTCAACCACCAATTCAGGGAACCTGAACCAAGCAGTTTGAGGCGGCTCCCCATCCAAAAAAAAAACAAACGGCCATTTTTATGGGGCCTGATTTTGCCCTTCAATCTGGTCCCAACTTCAATTGCTTGGCTTTCCGCAAACGGGGCACGTACCCAGCACGTGTCATTCCCCTTGATCCACGTGTGGTAGCTGTTACGATTTCTCTATGTCCGCTTGCGTCTGAAAAATACCTCGGTGCCAACTCAACACCTCGAGATCATGTTGACCCCGGTTTCATCAACCTCCTTTTTAATAGGGGTGTGTCCCTAGCTTTAGTGGGGAATCATCACTGATAGAGGGGACGATCCCCCTATTAATAGGATGGGTTGATTAATCCGGAGTCAACATTACTAGGAAGTAAGGGGCTGTTTCACGGCCATTGGTGGGCTGTTCCAACTTCAATGGGGATTGGGCTATGATCGGGGCGAAAAACTTTCTGCTGTTTCCCTACTTGCTTCATAGACCCTCAACAAGGACATAGCTAACCATGCACATGACGTCCAACTACGGGTCCCCCCAAGAGTCATTCAATATCCACTCCTTAGCATTGGGTCATGACTCACCCTTGGATTATACCCAGCACAAAAGAAACCTCCTGAATTGTTATGGACCACCTACCTATACAGAAATTCGGAGGTGTGGATGCGAGAATATAAGAACCCGTTGGAAACTCGGTAATGTACCGCAATTTACTCGGGGTCGGTGGTCGGATGTGCTGTATAATGTGCATATATATATATATTAGAATATATATATATATATGTGTATACATACATACATATGCATGTATTCAGGGAATTGACCCTACTTGGGCACCCTTGGAGGAGAACCCCTGGTTTGCAGCAAACTGGGGGGAAGACCAAGAAGGCGCGTAAGTGGGGGTTGTAGCCTAAAAAAAATGTGCTTTTCTCTGCCCATTTCATAACAAAGTGGATCACTGGGAAACCAACAGATTCGATTCCAGCAATTCGCTTCGGACGCGTTGTTGTTCTCCCCGTGCCTGAGAATTGACCCCGGATTAAGCGGAACCCCTGGTTGATTTTGATCGGGGGGTGTCCCCTTTTAGTGGAGATTCATCACTTTTGGAGGGAACACCCCCCTAATGATGGGACGGGTTTAACAAGTAGGGGTATGTGTCCCCTGTGGAATCCTTGAGCCTCAGCTGGTCTCACTCAAATGGGTGTGTGGGTTTCTGGTAGGGGCTGGTACCTTGGCCTTCACATTTGGGGTCGACACATAAACCCACGTGGCGTCTCTGCTTTGTGGGCACGTGGCGAAATCCGAATGGAAAAACGGGAGAGCAACCCATGAAAGCAACCCCAAAGCAAGCCGGGTACGCTTCAGGGCATAACATGTACAACATTTGACCTAACAGAAAAGGTTGAAATGGGCGCCCTTACACCCTTGGACTGTTAGGCCCAGCCAATTATGGTATGGGGTGTTCCGGACTTATTTTCGCCCAAACGTTCGCACAGGAAGCTCGCATAAAACAGCTCAACTGGTCGAACCGGAGCGAACGGGAAACACACCGCGGACGGTCGCAAAATCCATTCCGCACCACCCAAGAAACCCAGCGGAATGATTCGATTCCCCTGCCAATACCAACAAGCAATGGGTTCAACCATGGTGCGAAATGGATTTCGTCCAATAGTAGGAAGCCCAATATCACAAAAGTTGGGAGCAAGTTGAAGACCCCGTCGCCTTCTGCGCGTGGTTGGGAAAAGACATCAAACCATCCAGAAAAAAATGAGCACCCGTTCTGGGCCCCATCTATTTCGGGGGATCCTCAAAAGCGTTTTTTTCTTCAGAACTGTGTTCCGGGAAGGGCTTCTCCATTGGGTGCATGGTGCATGACCCTGGCAAAACTTCAAAAGCACCAAACTCATCCTCCAGTTCCTTAAGTCCCCTGGCAAAAGTAAAAATATTTCCAGTAGTGATAGATTCCCTATAAAACCAACAAAGGAAAATAATAAATATACTTAAGCAAATGGAAGTCCGGGTTCACCTCAAAATCATGTTGAAGGCAGCAACCAGTTGGATGGTTCAGTTCGGGGTCATTCCATCCGAAAAAAAAAACCCTGATCGAACCCGCCGGCGCCAAGCCCTGCCTGCGCGCGGCGAACAGCTCATCCAGGCGCATGGCGTTGGAGCAGTTTGGGCGGTTCCGCGTCTTAGAGGCAGAGCCCGGCCTTTGCGCTCCGCGAGTCCATGGGGTGACTTTGAAAAACCAGGGGCATTCGCCCACTTCAGCTTTGCCTTCTTTGGAGTGGGGAAGGGGGGGGTGGGGCCTCTCAGAAAGTGCTATCACTGGCCACACGTGTTTTGGGGTCTGTGAGCCTCTTCCCCAGAAAGCCCCGTGCATGGAAAGCTGGGGAAAACTGAGTTGGGAAGCCAAGGTTGCTGAGTCGAGGATATGAAACTGGGGCATGTTCATTTGGCTTCCCAAGACAATCCGAAGACCGCACCACCATTTTTGCACATGTTGTTCACTCTTCCCTCGGGCCATGGACAAGGCGGCAAGCCTGGCACTCCTCTCCTCGTCAACATCTAGGCACATTGTCCTGCAACTCCGTGCAGCAAACAGGCAGAAAGCACGACCATCGCGGCCAGGCGAAACAAAAAAAAAGAAGGAAAAACAAAGGGAAAAAAAAGAAGGAAAAACAAATACGCTATAATGGAAGTCCCGCAAAACTTTCTCGGGGACAAAAGGCGCCGGAAGGCACCGCAGCTGAATCAGCTGAGCAAACCACTGGCAGAACCATCGCCGCAGTGACTGCAACTGAAACATTGATGACATCACATCACACACCGGCAAACAGCAAGACCGCTAATCATTCTCGAGAACGAAGGCTGCGACAAAACCAAACTGCTCCTTCGGGAATGAAGACAGCAGAACAAGTGGAGCTGCAAGTCTATGATGAGCTGGACATACAGTTGCTCAGCCACCACCAATCGCAGAGGCGATACCTACACGGGTGCACAGCGACTTCCCGGCAAACAACATTGGAGCAAGCGCGTCGTGTGAGCCCACGACCACCTCGGTACAAATCGAGGGTCTGGACCCCCAGCCCCCGAGCCTTCCCTTTGGTACCCTGTCTTCTCAAAGAAATGGGCAAGTTGAGAGAGCACGGCCCGGGAAAGCGCGGGGCCCTTTTTTTTAGCGAGGTACCGCATTTTCGGGCATGTGGGTTTTTGCCGGGGAAGCACGGGTGCCTGCTCAAGTTTGAGAAGACAGGGCCCAGAAAATCCGGAGGACGCGTATCCAGAGTCTCGAATAAGAACCAAAATCCAGGTGACAACAACATATGGGTGGCTGTGGAAATCGGTGAACCCCCAAAACGGCTAAACCAATCCGCAACCCTCCAAAAGGCGCGCACACACACACACATACACACACACACACCCGAAGAAGCATCCGATCGCAATGAACGAGTTTTCGGCACCGCCACCACGGCTGGGAAGCAAGCGCCTTGATGCCAAGTTATATAAATCCTGGGTTCCCAATACATCCTCTCCACGAATTATCACAGAACTAGTTGAACCATCCAAAGCCATTCAATCACAGCCCCGACACTTGAGTCACAATGAACACCTAGTACTAAGATGGTCTACCCAATCCATAAAAAGACTTGGAAGCGTGGCCCGCCGTTTTACAGTTGCGATGGCCCCCACAGGTTGTCCTCCGATTACCTGTGTTTGGATTTCGGCTCACTTGGCCAAAGCACAAGCTCCCACAGATTCCGCTGGCGACCAGCGCCCGGACATCGCGACGCCCTAATCCCGTAGGGATGGCGTGTAGTTAGATGGCGCCAATGGTTTCTACGCTTGGTAGTGGACTTGCGCAGCTTAGCGTTCCTTCAAAACCACCTTACACATGTTACCTTCAAAACAACACGTGCCCATTCGTTCCGCCATAGGATTGATCAATGGTCGCTCACCTACTGGAAACCGCGCATGTCAGGCTTGGATGCTGGAGGTGAATTGCCGCTCCAAGGGTCGGTAATCATATAGATATAACATGAGCAGCGCCCAACACCCATTGACTGTTGGTTCTACTAGGGCAGTACTACAGCCGCAAGTAAAGCCAAATAGGGATTTTGGGCGCTGCTCAAGTTGGCCCAATATACCTGGTGGATGAAACAATAGGGCTGTAGCTGCCCCATGATCCGGAATGAGGTGCATGCCCTAATCAAAACTATAGAGATCATCAAGCAACTCGGTTTGCATCACCATGGTCTTCCTTCAGAAAGGCATTGGGATTCCCAAAATAGGACACAGCTCTATTCATCAATTAGTCTATGAGTCCTTTCGCGTGATGGGTTCAACCTGGGGTAAGCAACTGACCTATTGCTCCCATGATTTTCGCTTGAACGTGCCTCCCCCCATTCCATTTTTTTAAGGCCCTTACTAGGGTTCCCCGAACGATGCAAATCCAAACATCACCTGATTCACACGGAATTGGATCCTCCAAGTCTGCGCCTTTAATTTTCGCAGATGGCCAAACGATCTTTGCTTGTTTTCATCCTTCTGCATCCAGCACCCAAGATTGAAGCACTCCATTCTGGAGAAGCTCTTTGCTCTTGCCGCGCTCAAGGCGCGGGAAAACCCCTCACACCACCAAGGTCGACTCGCCTGAAGCCACCTGCGAAATCCGAAGCCCCAAACTTGGATTGGATCCCATCGGCTAGGTCGCTTTTCCGGGGCTCCCTGTGGTCCCTGCTCCCCTTGAAACGTCAAGAGGACGTTTAGCGTGAATCTCTGAAAAGAAAAACGCGCATTCAAAGTAGCCAGTTCAAGAGGAAATAAGCAAACACCACACATTGCTCAAAATGGCGTTAAGCACACGCAAGTCAGCAAGCAGCCGGACAGCAACTTAAACGCTCCGCAATTCACCATGGCCAGTGGGTTGACTCCTATCATACGGGATATGAAACATGCCTATTCAATGAAGAGGAGGCAAACCCAAAAGACAGGGTGGCCATCTGCAAAGCTCATCTGTGATCGCCCTTGGCGTGTCTTTCTTTAGGGACCCCCACCCCAAAAAATAGAAATAGAAGGTGGTGTTCCTTTTGGTTTCCCTTTTGAAACCCACCAACAAAAAACACACACACACACCTGGCAAAGGACCAACAACCACAGTGAGTTCAAACAGACTCGGCTTGTGCCAGTGCCTGCCCCAAAAAACTGGGGCCCAGGGGGTCGGCGAGTCGGCGCTCCGTTTTCTGATCCCCGGCTAGCGGGATTCAACTTGGGGAACTCAAATGGAAACCCAGCCACGAAACCGACTAAACACATCTAAACACCTAGTAAAACAGCTAAACTCCTAAATTTTAGTGAGTTAGATGGCAACCCAACCACTAATTAAACCAACAACAAAAAAAAGCAACTACTTTCACACGCTATCGTAAACCTAGTTGCCAGTGAGGGGGGCAGTCTTTGACATGCTGAAGGTTGAAGCTGTGTAGTTGAAGCGGAACAAACAAGTTCGCTCAAGTTCGTAAAAGGTAACAAGGGCAAGGGTCCAGCCAAATAGCAACCAAGAGTCATCTTCCAAAAACGGGCCTTGAACAAACAATCAGCTTGGCTCGTTTTGTTTGAGGCTTGGTGCCCTTTTGACCTTGGTTGAACGGGAAACCAAAGGAAACGTACCCGCAAGTCTCTTGAAGCAGCCCTGTTGGGACTTCTTGATCGCCAGCAAAATGAGTGGACACCTTTCGGTTCCCTTCAAAACAAGCGCTATTGAAGGGGGGGTTCATGGGTTTCCAACTCCTCAGAATCCGGGGACCCCAAAAATGGTTGAATTGTTTCTTGCCTTTGGCGCCCCTCTAGTTGGTGCTTTGGATTGGTTGTTTTGCTCGGTTTTGGTGGTGTTTCGGGGTGCTTTCCGGCTCAAATCCAATTCAAAAACACCAATCCAAACCACAGAAATAAAGGGCTAGCTGAGTTTGCAATTACGCAAAGCCAACCAACGAAAAACAAAAAACGTCCGCGCCAACAGCTTCCTTTTGTGAAAGCCTGCCTTGCGAGAGTAGTAATCCTGCACGAATCGCGCTGTCAAGAAAAAACTGCGGTTACTGTGGATGGACAAAATGTTGCAGCACCGAAGAAACCTGAAATGAAGATTCCCCCTACAAACAAACAATGGCTTCCCACGGTTTCTTAGGTGCGGAAATGCAAGGATTCAACCCCTGGTTGTTTTATATGGAACCCAAGATTGTTGGGCTGCAAGCGATTTCTCAAACGAGTCGGTGTTCGAATCGGTTCGCACCTATTGTAGGTGGCCTTTTCAAACAAGAAAAGGATGGGTGTCCATCTTTTTTGAAGCAAGCAAGAACCGAAAAAGGACACCTATGCATGTTAGCCTGCAGAAGGATTGCCTAGTCCAAGGCATCAACCCACAAGGCTCAGAAGGAAGCACAAAGGACACCAACTAACTGGTTGCAGGGGTTGAGACAAACATCCAAGATGTGTTCTTGAGATTACGGACCCACTTTTGGACATCATATAGGTGAAGATTTCTGTCCACCAACCATTTGAGAGGGTATTCCTCAAATAAAGATCATTGCCACCCCCCCGAAAGGTCAGGTTCCATGTTAATGGACAACTGTGGCAGTCCTCGTTGGAAAACGGGTACGCCTTGTCTTCCGAATATGTTGCGTCTCATTCCATGGATTGGCAAAAAGGTCCACACTGTTTGTCTAGCTACCTCTAAAAGAGTCTTCCCAGAAAGTGGGCTAAAGTTCAACAACGCAGGGAGTGAGTATTCCTGCCATCAATCTTGAAACAAGGGAACTTGTGAAGGAGCCTTCATCTGGGTTTTCCCTAAGAGCTTTATGTTGAGCAACACCCCCCGAACCCGAACCATTTGTCTCGCTTGCCTAGGGAGCACAGGGTGGGGTGGGGTGGCGTGGGGGTGGGAGCAGGTGCGGCAGTGAACCCTAAGACGAAAACTAAACCAACTTCGGAGGAACAAAAAGGCCAAAAAGCTCAGCGTTGGACAAGTGAGAAAGCTTCCACCGTATAAAGGTACTAACGGGTTATTCCTTTTCGAACCGCATGAAAACTGGTCGGATGCAAACCCTTTTGGCCGGGTTCTAGTTCAAGTAAGATTAACTAGGGTTTTTGTTGGGGCTCGCGAGTTCTCGATCCCCCCAGTTGCTGGTTGGGACTGGCCCATGCCGGATTTCCTCAATACCGAACAGTTTTCCCCAAACCCTTCAAACGTGTGTCTTAAAACAGGAATTGAATCCCCTCAGAAAATGACATCTCGGTCCTTTTGGTTCCCCTGTTGGACCACCACCAAAAATGCCGTGCCTCAAAACACATGGACTCGCACCCCTTCCGGCAAGACTCGGACGCGGTGCCACCTTCCCCATCCTTCCAGGGATCCGAATCTTGCTAGAAAACATCCGGAAACCCAGGGAAAAAGATCCGGTTTTTGGAAAGAAAGATGGTTGAAAAGACTGAAAAAGGAATCAACCCATAGACTTGCCCATTGTTTTCAACGACTTTCAAGAAAAAACACGCAAGTTCGCCTGCACACATTTTGACAAGGATCCCATTTGGTTTGGTTTGGAAAAGGAATCACCCTTAGATCGCTCCTCATCGAGCCAGGCGGGCCGCGGCACGCCGATCTTGTGCAAGGCACGCTCGGCCTGCAGCAAGCCTCGGTGGGTCGGGAGGTGACCGTGCCGGGCCGGGTGCACGGGTTTAGCTCCAAAAAGAAAACACAACTCCAAACGCAAGGTGAGTCACACCGAAAAACCCGGTACTCAAATGGCCTACCCGGCTACCCGGGTTTTGATTGTGGCTCAGGTGGACTCAAAACAGGAAAGCTCTCAAACATGAAAGGTGTGGCAGGTTTTGCTCGATGGCGATTTTGGGTGTAGGACTGAACAGGAGGAAGGTTGTATGCTCCTTCAGGGTACGGTCCTGCCAAGACAGAACATATATACGTACATATATATGCGGATATATCTATATATATATATATATCCGCATATATGTATATGTATGTATGTATGTATGTATGTATGTATGTATGTATGTATGTATGTATGTATGTATGTATGTATGTATGTATGTATGTATGTATGTATGTATGTATGTATGTATGTATGTATGTATGTATGTATGTATGTATGTATGTATGTATGTATGTATGTATGTATGTATGTATGTATGTATGTATGTATGTATGTATGTATGTATGTGTATATATATATATACACAAATAGGTATGTGTCCAAAGTAGGGACCAACAAATGATATTTGCTTCTTAATTTGATATCCCTCTATGCACCTTGAGCGGTCTTCAACCTCTACACATCCAACCCGTCTGATGTGCATTTGGAAAATTGGTTTCTCCTTGCTTTTGAAGGGATGTGGAAACAACCGATACAAATCCTTAGTCAACGTTCAATCAATGAAAACCTTGGATGGAAATCTGCTCTTTGTTCCTCATTTCAACCAAGAGCGAGTATGTAAGATGCTAAACGGTCTCCCGGCCTTCTGGGTGCGTTTGTTTTCCGGAATTGGTACCCAATCGCCATTTGGGGTTGCGTTACACAGAAACCAAGAAGAACCGGCACCTGAGTTTCATGGGGTATCTCCTCCCAAAAACACTGCGGGGAAATCACTCTGATTGCTTATTCCTGTATGAAGATGTTGTTTACAACAAAAGAATATGTTTTTTTTCTGAAGGTGCTTGCAAAACAAATACTAAAAAAAATGATCGGTTTCGCCAACAAACTGGATACCTAAATGTTGCCAATGGTTCATGTGAAAACGTTTTCTGGTTTCCTGTTGCTTAAGTGTTACTAAGATGTTTGCCAAAGCATCGCTTGCTAAAATGCTACGCTGAGGTTTTACTCACAAATTTAGTAGAAGAACGCACATTCACACAATTTACACCCAAAAAAAAGAACAAAATCACAATACTGAACGTTTACTAAGAGTACTATGTTGTTGACGTTTACCACTAGTAGCATATGTTTCCGTTTCTCAGCAGTGTCAGCAGTACGAAGTTGGACTATCTGTGTAGCACTAGTTATATTCAAATAATATATATACGCATATGTGCTTTAGTTCAGAACATGTTGATAGGTAGTGACTTGCTCAGGAAACAAGGCCTTGGGATAGAACGTATAAGTTCGGACAAGCCCAATCCAAGCACTAATAAGTTCATGTAAGCTCGAAGCTCCGAGCTTACAACTACATATTACCCAACAAAGGTACATATACTTATAAGTCCAAGCTTCAGACCAAGGTATACATCTTGCGAAGCGTTTTTTCTGTATGCGTCATGTGGCTTATAACCTGTATTGTAAACGCTACAACCCAAATGTCAGTTGCTTAAGGTAGGGCACACTAAAGAATTGCCCGAATCCAAGCCTAAACCAACTCTAAAGCCGCGTAAACCAGCTCCAAGCCATGCTCAACCGGTGTGTCGGTGTGTGCAATCGGTGTACCGGCGCATCGGCCTGTGCAATCAGTGCTCCGGCGTATCGGTGCAATACTGGACACTACTTCCGAACCCTGCGGTTGGGTTGGCTTACATGCAAAGGTCAAGAAGCATCCACCTCAACGCAGTTGCAATCCGAACCTGGCAAAGGGGCGCCTTCCTGGGGACGACCATTTGTGCTGGGCATGTCATCCATGTACCTCCCGCTTTGCGGGGTTCACTCCTTCGGCGCGGGCCGTTTTCTGACTCGCTTCGCGGGGGTTGATCGATATTCCTGGCCCCAGATTTTTGTGCATTGGTCGCTTTCCCCATGCACGCTTTTCATCACAGCCAGTGTTTTGTTTTGAGTTTCTGTGCTTGAAATATCATCTTTGTGTGGTTTTTCCCAAGTCAGCCCATATCACGGCACCTTTCCTGCGGCTCCCGGCTCTCTTCCGCCCAGTCCCCGAACATCGTCTCCACACTCTGCGCCACCCAATCCTCGCATGCGCACGGAGCGCGCGCGCTCGGTTCCGGCTTGGCCCTAACCGGCGCCAAGTTGCCAAGCCATGGGCCAGAACTGGTCGAGATGCAAATTGAATAGAAACAAAGAGAGCTCTAGGGGTTGATTCCTTTGCCATTCTTTTCAACCATCGTTCTTTTCAAAAATCGGATCTCTTTCCCCTGGGTTGCTGTTTGTGACCTGAAAAGATTCGGGTCCCTGGAAAGAATGGAACATGTACCACATTCTCTAGTAAGTTGCAGGGCGTGGCGGGTACAGAACCTGAGAGCAGCTGCTGCCCATCAGACTAGCAACGGCCCCGTGAGAGTGTCAGAAGATCTCATCAGAGCAACGGCGTGTTGAGAGTGTGGACAATTGTCCCCAAAAGATCCATGGACAAAGCAACCCTCTGGAAGAGAACCTCCTGCAATAACTGGGCCCAGCGTGACTGTCGAAAAGGAAAAACCCAGGCTCCCAAAAGTCATCTTGAGACACAAAATGCACCCACTTTGAGGGGCCCAGAATAATCCCCCGTCAAGTCTTAGGCACAGAGGGGGGGGGTTCGAACCAGGGGTTAGGGGTTGAACCGCCCAAAGCTCCCACCTGAAAAAACCGCCCAAAACAGGCCCCACTGGCACGGATTTTGTTCTTGTTTGCTCTTTTTCAAAGCACCCCAAGGTTCGGGGCCGATCTTAACGACTGTTCTGTTGGAAAGCGAGCGCTTCGGGGATCCCATTTCTGGCATTCCCAGAACCATTTGAACTCCGCAAGGAGTGCAACCGATTGAAACGTAGCCAATTGGGGAGTCGGGGAATTCCGGAAGCCCCCTTTGAAGGTGCTGGGGTTCCGGGGAATCGGCCCCAAATCCTTCCCTGTATGGTGGGTTCACTGGCGGCCTGTTCAAATAACATCTTCAAAAAATCGGAAGCCCTCCTTTTTGGATGAAATACCAAGGGAAACTCTTTGGAATCAACGAAGGGACAAGAAGCACAGTCCAGCTGACTCATCCAAAGAATTGGTGTTCAAGTCGGCCCACATCTCGAAACAAAGAAGGTAAAGGCTGGAGATCGCCCAAATGATGATTTTCATGGGTAATCAATGCTGACATTGCTTAAAAATATGGTTTGCTAGCAAGACCTCCCTAGATCCATCCCCTGCTAAAAGTTGAGCTTGTTGGTCAAATGGAACCCAACCACTAAAACTTAAAAACCTAAAAAGCTGAGAGGATGGCTGGAACCACTAAGATTCAAGCGATTGGTAGAGACTTTTTCCCCACCCTCATCTGCTTGAAGTTTTGAGAGAAGTCAAGTTTCAGACCCAAGGACCTTGCAACTTGAGCCCCGAAATGACTTGCTTCACTTGCTTCCCCAAGACCTGGACCAAGAAAAGTCGGACCTCATCCCTCCAGTCTGTCTGGCTTTTCCCATGTGGGTCCTCTTCCCCGCAACCACCGGAGAAAAACCCGGAGATCCCTTTCCAAAGGGCGGGGAACGGCCCGCGGCGCAAAAGGTCAGCATGAATGAAAGCTGGGTGGCTTCCTCGAGTATGTGTTGCTTTCTTCTATAAATGTAGTTGAGTATGTCTAGAGAAGAAAAAATAAGAAGAAAAAACATGTCTTGAAGGGCTTGATCTTATCAATTCGCATCTATGTGGCCTTTTACATCCTGTTGGGGGCCACCCTTCTCGCGGCTCTCCTCTTGGCTGGGTCTTTCCCCGGGCTGCTGGGCTGGGTTTCCGGGCGTTGTTGGCCAGCATGATGTCCTTTCGGTCCGGCAGTGGGAACCTAAGCGGACGAGGGACCCGTGACCCGGTGGTGTGGTTGGCAAAAATAGGCGAAGCCCAAAACGGCGGCAAGCCCGCGTAAATGGAAACCATGACGAAAAAATATGCGGTCCAATTCCTGGTTAAATTTTGACCCATACCCCCGTTCGGAGAGGGATAAAAAAACACTTTCCACTCAATTGCCCCTTCAGCCCAGAAATCGACGGTTCACCTTTCGGGACCAAGAAAAGCATGGTGATCAAAAAGGGGAAACCTAAAAGGTCAGATCCAGGCGATTCGCAGTGAGTCCATCTCCAACGATTTGTGGCCTCAACCCGGGCTATTTGGCGTCTTCTCGGTTCTTAGCTGGCTTTCTGGGCCACATGTGCATGGTCACTCTCCGATTCTCAGGGAATTGACGATCTGTTCAAAGTCTCTTTTTTTCCGGTGCGCAGGGTTCCAGTTTCCAAATATTGGGCCCCTTTGTAACGGAAACCAAAAGGAAACCAGCAGTTTTGGGGGACTCCTATTGTGAGAAACACCTTCATATGCGTGGTGTTGAAGGACAACCCGAAAAGCCCGAAAAGGGAATCCATACTTAAATGTCACTCCCCGCAGCAAGGCTCCCACACCCAACCACACGGTTGATGCCCTGAATATCAAGCAACTGACACAACTGCGATCATTCAAAATGGTTCGTGGTTGGTTGACTTGCACTTTTGAGTCATATTGAAACCAAGAAAAACAAAGAGGTCTCCCCGAATCCCCATGGGAAAGAAAAAGGATGAATATGCGCACCAACATAGATGCCGAGGCTAATTTCGCAAATCTAACCTTCATCAACCCGGGTGTTGTTTATAGTTCAGTCCTCGTTAAGATTCAAAGGGGCCTGTAAATCGCTGTAAAAACCAAACAACGCCCGCAGTTGCCCAAGAAAACTACGAAATTTGGATCCTTTGTAATTACCTCCACCTGGACGGGGCTTTCACAGGCGCTGTGCGAGTGGTTGCCCTGCCTACTTAGATGTTGCTGGGTTTGCTTCCCTCAAATGAGCCACGTGCTCAAAACCTTGAAGGTTAGTAAAGGACACTCCCAAGCATAAATTGCGGATCTCCGGCTTTCTTAATTCTTGAAGCATGGTGGGTCAGCCACTTCAATT
Organism: Effrenium voratum; assembly: GCA_963377175.1. NCBI lineage: Eukaryota > Dinophyceae > Suessiales > Symbiodiniaceae > Effrenium > Effrenium voratum. The sequence goes on along the minus strand of CAUJNA010000324.1, from coordinate 484,801 downwards.
GCCTCAAGTGACCCAAGTACCTGTGACTCAAGTGACTCAAGTGCCTTTTGATTGCCTCTTGAGTTTTGAGCCAGTGACTCAAGTTAGCAAAAGCTGACCGCCGCTCAGCTGTGGTGAGAAAAAAAAATCGGTGACCGTCACAAGGACTCGGAGTCAGTGACTCGCGGACCCGCAGAAACGACCCAACCGGAACCAAAAGGCGCTGGGCTGTCCTCAGGTCCCCTGCCAAAAGTTTTTAACTTTTAATGGGTTGAATGGAAACCCACACTAAGCCCTAAAGAAATACACAGCTAAGGAGATGGCTGGGAAACACAAGGAGAATGTAAAGGGGTCGAAAGGGCCCAAAAGAGTAATCGCCAATGTCCACCAAGACTTCCAGGCACGGTCACGCTCCTGAAACAAGCGAAACGGCTTTAAGAACAGAAAGAACGTTTTGCAAAAGGCTACGAGGTCTGGCATGTAGCAACTTCAAAGGCCTTGCATCCAATCAAAATCCTCTGAATAGCAAAGTAGTGCGCATATAAGTTCGTACCATACGCAGCTTGAAGCTTATAATATCTGATGTAAACAGGTCTTATTTGGCAGGGTAAGCCTGCAAAGGCTGCGTCAGGTCGAATGCCGAAATCGGTCCAAAGGAGTTTCCAATGCTGGATTCAAGAGGAATGCTCACTGAACCCTGGCCGAAAACTCTGAATGTGCTGCGACATCAGATCGTAGAATCTGGTAAATCGTCTCACTGAGCAAATCCGATGTACGAGGTAGGCAAAAGGCCTAGAGCTCGACAGAGCCAAGGACATATCCACATCTTGCACGTTCATGTCTAGGCCAGCAGCCACGACGTTGATCATGTCGAGTCTTCATAGACAAGACGGATTGTATGAGCGGTTGTCACCACATCTGCTTGATAGAAGTAGTCTCGAAAATGAGGGACGCCTCAAAATTATTGGTCTCCCTTTTGTTTCCATTTAACATCAACCAAACAAACGTGAGTTTGCCCAACAAAAAGACACACCCATGTGGGTTCCTTCAACCCGATGTTAAGGCTATAGCCTACCTGACACGTCTTTTGTGGCCTTTGCCCCCAGGTGTTTGGGTATCTTCCTTGCCTGGAACGGGGGGGTGTTTTTTTTTTCCGAATTCAGGAAAGCCATCTGGACAGAGGCCCCACGAACTGGACAATCCCAAATCCGCAGGCTCTTTGGGTCATCTTACCACCGCCCGCCGAGCTCGGCGGTGATTTGTTCGAATCCCCATGTAACGTCCTGTGGATGGACGCACTCCATTTCGCACCACAGAAGCAACCATGGTTGGAGCCATTGTTTGTTGGTATTTCCAGGGGAATCATCATTGCGGGGCGTCTTCAGTAATGCAGGATTGTCCATTCACAATATGTATGAATATCTATGCCCGCTGCGGTTTCCTTTGAGAAGCAAACAGAGCACCTGATAGAGGCCACGAACCCGAATGCAGACATGGCAATGCAGTTTAGCACCCCTGAAATCACATCCCGAAAGACACACCGAAACACATTCCCAAAGACACAACCATGGACTGTTCATAATCTTGGGCTACTCAGGTCCTGAGTGGATGCGGCGGAAAAACAAATCCTTGAACCTTCTGAGTCCCACTTTTCACGGCCTTGCTCCAAGTTTAACTGTGTAAATGGAACCCCCACCGCTAAACCAACCCCAAAAGAAAAAAAACGTATGGAACCCCAACCGCTAAACCAACCGGGAGAAGAAAAAAAAGAAAAAAACGTTACTAGTCCAAGGACCCCAAAGAAAAACGTTACAAGTCCAAGGACCCCTTGACGCTTCGCTGGTTTCAGCTTCAGGACCGGATCGCTCCCGGATCTCGGATCTCGGAGCTCGGCGCCCGGATCTCCGGCTCTCGGGTCCCGGCAGCATGGCGTCGCGGTACTCCTGGTCCGTCAGCCCTGGCACACCTCAAGCGATCTAGGTCCTCCAGATTTGAGAGGTTAGCGCTTTTTTGTGTCTTCTTTTTTCTGTAGTCTATTTTAGTAGGGGAACCCTCCCAACCAAAAACGGGGTAGAGAAGGGCACGTAGCTGAACAAACCTAGGATTGAATCGACCCGAGTGGGAGCTGACCTTCCAGAGATTTCCCCGATGGCTTGAAGCGGGGGGGTGGTATGGGTGCGTCCTCTTTTTGGTGGCCCCCCCCAAAAAAAATGGCTGGGAGCGTTCCTTCTGGTTTCCCTTGAAAACCAACCAAAAAGGGGCAGCCTTGGACCTTGTGACGAAACTTGCGTGCAATGTCCCTGAGCATGTGGTTGGCCCAAGCTCCAGGTTCTCCTTCCGGAAGGCGTGCAGGCTCGAATTCAGAAATGGCATGAATCCGCTGACTATCATTGATGATGTCATCGCGAAAAGGCACCAGGCTGCGACACACGCTCTCCCAGGGCTTTTTCAGGTTCGTGCCAGTCGGAAACTGCAGCAAGGCAATCGACGGCAGGGTGTAGTACTGGACGTCATCAATTCTCACCGCAACCTCTGTGATGGTGGCACGTGAGCGGAGTGTGAATTGGTGCTCACCCAATGAGCTCAAAACCGGACCAGCCCATAAGGGAAATCTGGAAATCAGCGTGTGGTGGGGTGGGGAATTTACCAACACCTTTTGGTTCAACCATGCCATGAACAAAAGCAAAACATGCCAGTGTGGGCTGTCTCCTTGGCCTTCCATGTGCTTTTGCTCGCCCCCTGGAAATGAGAAGGTATGTCCAATAGTGATAGATTCCCCGTACAAAACAAAGCAAGGTAAAGCAAAGCAAGGCAAAACAAAACTAGAGTAGGGCAAGGCAAAGCAAAGCAATGCATTGCACAGCAAGGCACGGTTTCGGTCGGCTGCGGATTCGACAAACAATGAAAGGCCCATTGCAGCCCAAGCTTACCAGTTTGAAGGAAGCGACTGGTCAACTAGCTCCCCCCCCCACGCCTACCAAGGGAACTCACCCAACAGGGGCCACAAAGCGAATGTTTGAAACCCACAAGGCGCAAAACATCCGCATCTACATCCGAGACTTGTTCCCCACGGTCAAAGCAAAAACCTGCAAGCTTCTGGGCAGATCCAAACCCCAAACCCAAGGCCTTGGAGTAGCACTCTATGAGGACCACACTTCTGAGGGTTGATTCCCCGGTCTCTTTGCGCCTTCTCTCCAGGAACCCCCCCCCCCCATGTTTTTCAGCAAACAAGAAACTGAGACAAATGGATGAACCAAGGCCAGGTACAGCCAGAACTGGGAAATGACCTGAGGCAGACTCTCAAAGCCTGGCAATGTGAGGGCCCCTACATCACTTGGGAGCCGGGAGGGAAACCACAAGGAACCACAGGGTTTCAAGCCATAAAGCGTTCAAGCCGTCAAGGGCCATTCGTGTATATATATATATATATATGTATAATATATATGTATGTATATATATATATATGTGTTTACTTATATATGTGTGTGTCTATTTTTTGAATCCCAACAAATGTGGTGTTTTTTTGTTGTTGCAGAAAGGTACCCTCAAAGACACACACACACACACACAACCAGTGATATCAAAAGGTGGTCAACAGATTATTACGCTTAGACCATGCAAAAGTTAACTTGGTGGTTGAAAAGGAAAATCGACTGGGCCGTCCAAACTGATCCCCCGGCTTAAAGTTTAACTTGTGGGATACATGGACACCCCGACTAAACCAACTAGAAACCCCTCAACACAAACGGGGATGGCTGGGAACCACCAAGCGGAAAGAAACAAAAAGGGCAAAAAGTGGAAAAACATGAGCTAAGTCCGGCCATTGGATTAAAGGGTAAACCCTGGACCATTGCAATAAGGCCTTCCACTCAACAGGCCTTTTTGCAGATTGCTGTCCCTTGGCTCCATATGAGTCCTTGCTCAAAATTTGAAACCCGGTATTAATATGGCCAACCCAGTACCATGTAAAGAATTATGAAGGCGGATTCCCGCAGCTATTTATGGCAAGGGGAGTGTCCCTTACTAACCTTCACTTACCCGGGTGTTTTTTGCAAGTGACTCATATGAAGCCCGGAGAAGGAAACTCCGATCTCCCATGCAAACCTTGGGGAATGGCCCCAAGCAACGAATACGCTTTTGGCACCCGGGCTATCATCTGATCCGTGACAGTGACATGGAAATTAGCCTCATTGTCATGAGGAAGCCCAGCCCGTTTAGATGCAGGTCGGTTTTTGAGGGTACCCTTGGTTTACAGGGAAACCCAAAGGGAAACCTGAATGTTCGGGGTCCCATTCAAACACTCGGAACACATCCGTACCTTTTAAAGGGAAACTGTAGTTTTAAAGGGACACCCTGTGGTTTCATGCAGGATGTTTTTTGAGGGAGTACCCTGTGGTTGTTTTTTGGGGAAACCTTTAATGGGAAACCTGAATGTTCGGGGTCCCATTCAAACACTCGGAACACATCCGTACCTCCAGGGCTGTTCCCCCCGTTTTTTCTGACCCACTTGTGACCCCCCAGCCGAAAAAACCCGAAGCGACCAGCGCGCGAGCGCGTTCGAGTGCTGGGCTGCGGGCCGCAAGCCTTCTCCAAGGGGTCGGGGCCACCCGGCGTGCTCTTGTCGCAGCTGTAGTACACCTCGCCCCGTGAAGAGACACGGAGGACGGGCTCTGGGGGAGGGAGGGCTATAAGCCCAGGATAAGCGCGGGATACGCCAAGGACACGACAAGGCAAGTGTTGTTCAGGACCCAAAGGTTTAGGGTTTAGGGGATGGTTGAGGGTTTAGTGTTTAGGGTTTAATACGGCCCTACTATGTCAAAGCAGGAGGGGAGTTCTCCCCCGCCCCTCCCCAGTTTTTCTTGGAAAGTCCATGGTTGGACTTTGAGAAGGCCCGAACCCTTGGGTTGAAATCCCGAAATCTGGGGGGAGGAAAGCTCTGGGTGTTCAAATCTCTACCATGTCTCACTTCGCGAGTAGATGGGCTAAGCAAGCTCAAATCTTTCGAAGCCCTGCGTCAGCTTCCATGATTCTCTCACTTCCTGAGTGGATTTCCCAAAGAAAGTACCCTAACTTTTCACACTCAAGTCCGGAACGCAACTCAGGGAGTGAGTTGTTGGAGGGAAACGAAAATAAGCCTGGTGTCAGCTTCCGTGCTTGGAGGGAGGGGAACTAGGTCCTCCAGTAGGGAGCTTAGAATAAGGGTAGCCTTTTTCTGTGTAGTCTATTTTAGTAGGGGAACCCTCCCCCACAAAAGTTGGTATAAGGGCAAAAAGGGTAAAAGGGCAACTAGCTGGGGGACCTGGGCAAGCATCACGCATGCCCTTCTTCCACAAGCTCCCGCGCCTTGGTGGGGGCGGTGTAGCCATGCCCACCGCGGTCCCAAACGCCCACCACCAACATGGAGGGCGGCTCCTCACGGCTCGCGGCTTGCGGCTCGCTCGGGGCTCGTGGGGGCGGGGGGGGCGGGGCCGGGCTCGGGGTGCTCCTCAGGTCGTGGGGTCCAATTTGGGTGGCGCCTCTGGCTGGAGCACCAAACATGGCGAAGCCTTCGGTTTTCTCCTTTTCATTTCCTAAAATTCACCAGGGGTACAGAAAAACCGCTCAGAAAAGAAGAGGAGCCGCCCCACTTGACTTGGCTCGGAAGGGTCACAGGTAGGCTCCGGGAGGGGGGCTAGCTAGGGAACGGCTGGGGGGAGTGGATGGGAGGGAGTCTCGGGGCCAAGGTGAGGGGCGCTAGGGGGTCAAAATAGGTGACGCCCCGGCCAAAAAAAACTAGACCACGGTTGGCCCGAAAGCATAACATCGCAAGCGAGGTCGGCCAAACGCTGCAGGATGCGTTCTTTTTCCGCACACGAAGCATTTGTGAAGCAAGCGTGAGACAGCACCAGGCAAGGTGCTCTGCGCAAACTGGTCGGTGCAAGTTGGTCTGCGCAAGTTGCTCTACGCAAGTTGCACTGTGCAAGTTGCTCTGCGCAAGTTGCTCCGCGCAAGTTGCTCCGGCAAGTTGGTCCCTGCAAGTGGCTCCCTGCAAGTTGCTCTGTGCAAATTGCGCTCCCTGCAAGTTGCTCTGTGCAAGCTGCTCTGTGCAAGTTGCTCTGTGCAAGTTGCTCTGCGTAAGTTGCTCTGCGCAAGTTGCTCTAGGCAAGGCGCTCTGCGCAAACTGGTGCGCAAGTTGGTGCAACTTGCTCTGCGCAAGTTGCTCTGCGCAAGTTGCTTTAAAATGCAAGTTGCATCTTGCGACGCCCGCCCGCGGACCAGGGAGGAATCGAACCCGCGACCCGCCGGTTCCGGGAGCAGGCGCGCGAACCACGAGACAACTCCCGAGGACCAGTTCGAACAACAAAAGTCGCAAAAAACCTCGAGTTTTTGCACCTCGACCACGCCGATTCCGCAGAGGGTTGCGCGAGCACCGCAGAAATCGCAAAAAACCATGGGTTTTTGCACCTCGACCACGCCGATCCCCGCAGAGGGTCGCGCGAGCAGGTTAGAAATCGCAAAAAACCATGGGTTTTTGCACCTCGACCACGCCGATCCCCGCAGAGGGTCGATTTTCGTGTAGTGTCGTCGGCACTACCCCGCCGCCCTAAGAAGAGATTTTAACTCCTCGCAAGTCAATTGCACTTGACTCCTTGCACTTGCAACTTGCCTCGTGCAACTTGCAACTTGCACTTGCAACTTGCACTTGACTTGCACTTGCAACTTGCACTTGACTCCTTGCACTTGCAACTTGCACTTGACTCCATGCAGCTTGACTCTTGACTCCTTGCACTTGCAATGACTCCTTGCAATGACCCTTGCAATGACTCCTTGCAATGACTCCTTGCAATGACTCCTTGCAATGACTCCTTGCAATGACTCTTGCAATGACTCCTTGCAATGACTCCTTGCAATGACTCCTTGCAATGACTCCTTGCAATGACTCCTTGCAATGACTCCTTGCAATGACTCCTTGCAATGACTCCTTGCAATGACTCCTTGCAATGACTCCTTGCAATGACTCCTTGCAATGATGACTCCTTGCAATGACTCCTTGCAATGACTCCTTGCAATGACTCCTTGCAATGACTCCTTGCAATGACTCCTTGCAATGACTCCTTGCAATGACTCCTTGCAATGACTCCTTGCAATGACTCCTTGCAATGACTCCTTGCAATGACTCCTTGCAATGACTCCTTGCAATGACTCCTTGCAATGACTCCTTTGCAATGACTCCTTGCAATGACTCCTTGCAATGACTCCTTGCAATGACTCCTTGCAATGACTCCTTGCAATGACTCCTTGCAATGACTCCTTGCAATGACTCCTTGCAATGACTCCTTGCAATGACTCCTTGCAATGACTCCTTGCAATGACTCCTTGCAATGACTCCTTGCAATGACTCCTTGCAATGACTCCTTGCAATGACTGCAATGACTCCTTGCAATGACTCCTTGCAATGACTCCTTGCAATGACTCCTTGCATTGACTTTCATGATGATGATTCCTTGCAATGACACCTTGTAATGACTCTCATGAGAACAACTCAAGTGAACCCAGCGGAAGAACCCTTCGCCATGCTTTCGGGAAATATTCCTTCGATTCCTTGTGGCTTCCCTTTTGAACCATACTAAAAAAACAACATACTCATTCGGGTTGTCTCCTTGGCCTTCCATTTGCTTTTTTGCCCCCTGGAACAAAATGAGAAAATATGTCCAGAAACTAGTGAAATTGTGTGTCTTTAATTGAAACTGGGGGAACAATAAACACCTTTTCCTTCAGCAAATGGAAGTGGCTCATTTAGAAGCAAATCCCCCTAAGAAACCATGGAAAACCGTTGTTTGTTGGCATGTCCAGAGGAATCATATGTCCATGGGTCAAAATCCCGTACCCCCAGTGAACATCCCAATCCCCACTCAAATAGGTTCTAAAATGGGTGGTGCACCGAAAACCCAAAAATGGGATCCCAGTAGTTTTGACCACCACAGCCATCTCCAAAACCACCTACCCCAAAATGGCACCATTGGTTTTGACAACCACAGCCATCTCCAAAACCGAAACGGTCACTGGGCGTCCTCCGGCTGCTTTTTGCCCTTCTTCTCAAAGAGCGTCTTGGTGGCCTGGACGATCGCGTCACGTCTGCGGCGACCGTTTTTCTCCTGCCCTGCCATCTAGAAAACGGTTGTGAGGCGGCTTTTGTGGATCCACCCCTGTAGAAGGTCAAAAGAGTACTAAAAGATATTTAAAACAAGAGGACGAACCGTGGGAAGAACCGGCAAAATCCACAAGAAGCGCATCCAAACCGTTTCCTACCACCGCCAATTGTCACAAGGTTAGGGGCAACCAGGTTTCGCGTGTCTCTAGCTTTTACTTCTCTTGGTTGCCCACACAATGCACAGGGGACTGGCTTGGACCATTGTTCTTCAAGGGACCTCCTCCCGTTGGTTCCATGTCAGTGGAGAGTAACCCCCCTCTTGGTTTTAAAATAAGGGACACAATGAAGGGACCTCTCGGGTTTTTTTCTACACTAGGGTGTGTCTTTTTGTTGGAGTTGGTACCCCTTTGCGGCTTTCTTAAAAGGGAAACCAAGGGAAAGCCGAAGCCATTCTGGGAGCCCAACCTTGAAGACGAGCCGCCGCTAAGGTCTCCTTTCATCCGATTGGATTGCCGTACCCTCCGGGCCAGGTTGGCCCAAAGGAAAGGTGCAAGTGGGGAAACCTTGTGACACCTCTGGTTCGGAAATCCTTCCCTCTTGATCTTCCGGACAACGGGAAACAGTGAAAATCGGCAACTGTGGGCAGCGCGCGGCAAGTTGGAACTCGAAATTACACGTGGGTGTTGTTGTGAGGAGCGACGCTAGGTGTATCAAAAAGGCAGTCAATATGAACTGCAGCATCCAAATGTTGTGTTTGTTTTTGTTTCCCCGAAAATGGCAGGCTCTCCCTAGGCTTCTGAGCAGCTCCACAAGTATCGGACCTCAAACACAGATGCCCATGTTTGTCCCTCGTTCAAGAGCTGGTTTCGCTTGCAAGGCACCTTCAGCACCTGGTCGCAGGAAGCTTCTGCAAACAGTGCGAAAGCAGTCACCCGGGTTCCCGCTGCAAGGAACACCCCAAATGGACGCAACAACAAAAATCAGTTCGGCGCTTCGATGCTTAAAAACTCCAAGCTGGACAGGTTTCTGGATTGCCCCCCTTCAAAGGCTGGAATTTATTGGGAGTGTCCATTGAAACTGCCACTTTTGGAGGATCCGAAAGGGAAAATGGCTCGGACACCCTGCTAGAGTCTTGGTATTTTTGTCTGAGGCCACGCTTTATGTTTGCGCGCTTTTGGGCCAACTTAACGTTACAACCCTTGGAATGGACTTGCAAGAAACTTGTATTTTTGCAGCCCCCCACTAAAAGTGAACAGAAGCAGCAAACTTACAAACCTAACAACTTGATCCAACAACAGTAAAAAAAATCCCTTGAACTCGCTTGAGGCCGGGCACTCAAACCCGCGCTTGTGAGCTAAAATTTTGCGGAGCCCGGAACCCAACCTCCATGACGGCCGCATGAAGCCTGGCAACTTGGTGCTTTTCTTCCGATCCCACGGTTCGGGGGAAACTGGGGTGTGTGTTGTTTGGAGTTGCCCCTTTTTGGTGGTTTGAAGTTTGAAGGAACCAAAAGGAAAACCCGGCCCCATGTTGCAGGTACCCGAAAAATAGACGAACCCGTGTCAACTCTGTTTCGAGACCTCAGTAGCCTGTTGCAACCATCCTGGACCCCCAAACGAACACAAATTTGTGGCAAGCCCTTATGCAATTCGAACATAAATTTTCTTCCATGGGATTTGGATGCTTTGGAGTGTGTGAGTTGTGCTGCCAGGGCCCACGCTCTCCGTGTAGCAAGGGGTGGGGCAGGAAATGGCTCGAGCTGCGCTGTTCGGGCAACGACGCGTGTTCAGTGGAAGCCTAATAAACCTGAACATGTTGGGCGCATTTTGACCATTTGGGGCAGCTTGAAACCCGCAACCTTCAGCGCAACTTCCCGCAATTCCAGCGCATTCCAAACAGTGTCAGTGGGTCCGTTATCCCGCGGCCAAAAGCGCAAAAATATCCAGGTGCTCGAAAATGAAGATGCGGTGTCCACTGTGCAAACATGTGACATAATAAATATTGAGGCAGTCTTGATGGGTTTGTGTGGCGCCTCCAACATGCAATGATGCGCAAGCAAGGGCGCTCACACGAGCACTTATTTGGCCTCGAGCGCATTTTGCCTAAACGAGCGCTTTTGGGAGAAACCAACACGTTTTCCCTCGAGCGGAAGTTTGTGCCCTTTTGTGGGTCCAGGATGTTTGTGCGAGCAATTCTGGGTGACTAGCGCAGCTTTCAGGGAGAGCTGGAAGGGAGAATCGGCTTCGGGGGATTCCCTTTAAGCCGTTGGGTCTCGATACCGCCTGGGCTCATCAATTCTTTTCCCACCGAGAAGCTTGCCAAGATTCGGTTCTGGAGGTTGGCCGGGAGTGGGTGTCGTTCTTTTGGAGCTGGCAAGACCCTTACTCCGGACATGCCACATCCCAAGCGCCAGGGGACTGACCTAGAGATTTTCCCAGACTTCCAAAGAAGTGGAAACAAAAAGCCAAGGGCAAAGTACATGTGGAATCCATACCGATTTATAGAATTAAATCCACCACAGGTTGGTGCAAGTCCATTTCTTGCTGCTCGAGCTTCTCCTTAAGGGGGCGGGAATTTGATGTTTTGGCAACTTGGTGTTTCTATTTTTAGAAAAGTATGCGATCGGGCAACCTCGGCACAAAAAAATGAAACCATAGATGGGATGGAAGGCGCGTGCGTCGATGTACATAAGCATCAGGCCGAGTCAAAACGGATGGAAACTTCCCACAGTATCCCACCACGCGACCAGGTTCCGAAAAGCTGCGCGCACTCTTCCTGCGCTCGATTGTTCACGTGCTCGATTTTGGCCGAATGACTGGCTTCACCCGCGAGCGTGCGGACCTGTCGACGCCTGTCTCCATGAGGGTTTCCAGTAGCGCAATTTCGGGAAAGTACTGCGCATCATGAGCTGCAACCTCCCAGCAACACCCCCCGCTTTGCGGAGGATGGTCGGGCCCTCTGAGTCCGGCGCAAAGATCACTGAGGTCGCGGCATTGCAAGCTTCACCTCAGATTGGCAGGTCTTCAATGGCAGGCATGATGAACAGGGAAACATTGTGTGTAGTGCCTACACATGTGATGCAATTGTGGAATCAGAAGCGCGGCTGCAGTTTTTGGCACACACGTCGATTGCCTGCGCGCGATTGCTATTGCCGTTATTGCCAGGGTCGTTGCCTCCATTATTGGGTGCTTCATGGGGTGAAGTCGGTTCATATTCATCATCCCCAGGGTTGTCAGCAACACCTGGCTCATCACGGCGCAACTCAGTTGAACATGACCTGACATGAGTCTTGCAACTCAGGCGGAGACCGGGGGGTGGAGATGGTGGAATGGGAGAGGCCTTGGGCCTCAACCCTGAGACTGGAAAATCACTAGGCTGGGACTGTACATCTCGCGATTTCAGCTCTCTACGGAGGGACTCAATGTCGCCAGATTGCCTGAGAATGATATCCCTCATCTGAGCCATGTGTCGTTCAGACTAATCTTTCTGTTTGTTGTTGGACATCTCCATCAAAAGCTTGAACTGTTTGAAGTTCCTTTCAGCTTTGTTCCGCTCAGCAGTCCACACGCACCTCACCTCTTGATGCTCCTGTTCTCTAACCACGGCTTCCCTTTTTTGCATTCGTTGATGCGGTTCAAAGCCTCCTGATATTTTCGGCCCTTCTGTTCGTTGTGGCCAGCCTGCAGCTTGGTAGCAATTGCGTCATGGCAAGCCGAAGCATAGGCCGCCAATTCACCTGCAGTGGCTCCAGTGTTCACCACATTGACCGTCTGATTGTGCTAGATGCTCGGGGCATTCACCTGATGCTTGTGCTTGTGCGTGTGCATCTCATTCTGGGTGAGGTGAGTGTGAGCCTCAGTCCGAGCTGCTAAGCCGGCTCGTGCTTTCTTCCGGGAGTACGACCGACTGGACGTTCGCTAGCGACTGCTTCGTTTCTCTCACTGCCTGACGCCATCGCAATGCCGGAAAAAGGAGAGGGTGCTGTACAAGGTACCAGCGATACGGCTGATAACCTATTGATAGGTCAGAACTACCTTAATATGGTAAGTAAATACTGTACATCATGAATTGCAACCTCCCAACAACACATTTCACTTGCCAGGTTTTTGGGTTGGCACATCCTTTGCAATCTCATCCTGAGAGCGTCTATGCTCACAACCTTACCATAAGGCGAGAACTGTTTTAGTTGCACTAAAGCACGCCAAGAGACAGGTTTCACACAGGCTTCGAAATCCGGGTTGTATCATCACTAGCAAGCATAAGGCTCCAAGGTTCCTGTTTAGAATACAGTACCAAGGAAAGAAAGACCCCCGGTTTGCCTACCAGCACCCGCATTTTCCCACGTCCAAAATTCTCAAGTATGGTAACCAACCAGCACTTGTCGGGGTTTGCTGGGATGGACACCCTTTCTTGATTTGATTTGTTTTCAAGAGATGCCTAGAAAAGAACAAGAACACACATGGCTGCGGCTCAGAAAACCGGTACCAAAACGGAACCCTGGTAAGTGGAAACATGGACAAAAACCTGCGTAACCCCTCCTGTCTAATTTTGAGCCACAGCCACATGCACGCCCTTGTCTTCGGAAGAGGAAGACCTCCCAAGCACAAAACGCCCCCGCCTCTTCAGCGCGGGCTCCGCGGCCTCAAGAGGCGAAAGGGGCTCTGACGAGAACTCAACAGAAATGCCAAGGCGCAGGGGGTTGTCATAGGGAACCTCACAAGCATAGGTGACCTTTTTGGAGAAAAATAGATGGGCTTTCCCTGGTAAACGGAACAAAACCGATCTAAACAAGTGGAACCCATCTATGCTTAATCAAAATTACCTTAAAAGGACACCTATGCCCAGGTTACAAATTGGGTAACAAGTTGGCGGGTTCCCTTACAACGCGCTAAGTACCTTGCTGGTGCTCTGTAGGGAACGACGCAGGGTGTTCGGAATGACCTTGGGGATTCTCCAAAACAAACATAGGGGATGGTTTTTGGGGGGTCATTCCCTCATTCCCTGCTGAGAACCAGCAAGGTACCCGTCCCCCCCCCCCACCAATAGTTGCCTTCGCAAGGTTTTTGGCATCAAGCCGAAGAAGCTTTGCAGCAACCAAAATCGCGCTGCACAACCTCCAAGCGGCCCTGTAACGACCCCTCTACAAACAGTTTGTTCACTTTTTGCGGTTTCAATGGGGGAAACATAAGAGATTTCACAAAAAGTTAAAATGACAAATCCAATAGCAATCAAGCCTTCAAACCACGCTCTTTGCGAGGGTCATTTGTTTCGCGCCCAAAACCCATGACTTGTGCTTTTCTAAAAGTTCCAGCTAGGGACCATCCCTACGGAACTCGCCAGTCTAAGAAACCACGAGTTACTTCTGGCGCTCCAGAAAAAGTACGGGGGCGCGGCCCTCAAAATAGACTGCCCCCCCCCCCCCAAAAAAAAAAACACGAACAAAAGAGAGAGAACACAGCCCCCCCCCCCACAAATGCTTTCTTGGTTGCCATACTTGGGATTTTGGACACGGGAACAAGCAGTTGTTGAGGGGTGCTGGACAATGGTTCATGTAATTCAGGTTCCTGTTTAAGAAGCATCCAAAGCTCCATAAAGGGGAGTCACTGCCACATGATCGCCTTCTACTGCTATTGGTGGATCCACCGCCAGCGCACGGAAACCCGATTTGCTCAACTAAAGTCGTTGCATCTCGTGATCTACCGATGTTACTTTGCATGATTCAAGCGCAGCAAACCCACAATGCACGCCAGGGTCGAACCATTCGGACGTCCCTTCACAACTTGATCACTCTGCCGGGGCCAATGCAACGCCACCAGGGCACCGCAGATAGTTCACATGTACCAGGGGTTCCATTTTGACCCACTGTCAGTTTTGGAGGAGACAAGTTGGAAATTGAGATTTGGGGCCCGGGCCGTAAAACGAAACTGCTCTGCTCTCTGCCACCAGAAGACGCAAGTCCGGAGACGGATGAATTGGCTGCTGTTTTGATACAACTTTTTGTAAGGCCATGGTATGGCAACCACAATTACAAAAGCCCTGTCGGCCTCGGGAGTCAAACACAGCATTGCTACAACTCCCCCAAGAACAAGCATCCCTGCCTGCTCAAAGAAACAGGCGACCAGGCCTTTCCAAATTCAAGTCCCCGCTATCTTGGCTAGACTCTTCAACGGCCCATTTTGTTTTTGCACACAGGACGTCGTCGCCCGCGAACAAGCATGACGTTGTCAAAATTGGCCACTCCTCAATTTGTCTCTCGCTTTTCTTTTAACACCCCGTTTCCCCCTCCGCTCAGCTGCGCAACAAAAAAGCCTGTGAGACACTTCCCCCCCGGAGAAACACAAAAACAAAAACTCCCTCCGTGCGCGCATGCATCCGCGCGCGCGCGCGATTCAGCGCATCCGCGAGCCTTGCCGCTCAAGGTGCCCAGCGGCTGCTGCTCCGAAGGCCTCAGGTCCTCGAAGAAGTCCTGTCGAGAACGCGGCACGCGGGGGACCCTCTCACGTTCCATTTTAGCGGATGGGAGGGTATTAATATCCCCCAAAAAATGGATACCCTCAAAGACAGGGGTTGGATTCAAACAACTGAGATGGAACCACTACCACAAGGCTCCGAGGAAGCCGTAAACGTCATCGCAACCCTGTTTGGCTTGATCTCCTCTCACCCGCAAGGGACTTGCGCCATCTGCTTTCTGGTGTAAAGCATGACTGCTTTTTGAAAGGAGCTGTTTAAACAGTAGCCTTAAGACACATGCAGGCTCAAAGAATGGAACCCTTCCCCATTTTCGTTTTGAAGGGTGCTTCCGTTGGTTACCTGCTAAACAGGTGCATGGAATGACTGGGCATGGCTCTAACTCTCTCAAGACGATCAACCATGGCCTTGGCTGTTTTGAGCTCGGCCGATAAAGAATCGGCTTACACGACCATCGCTCCCGGATCAGCGCGAGCCGAGAATACATAGGGCGTGCCTCGTTTTGGTTGGACGGGTTCTCATGTGACGGGTCCAACAAACCATGTTCCGTTGAGCGGTATTTTCCGCTCGCGCAAACGGCGCGTTGTCTGAAGACCGGTTGGTTCAAGAAATCACGCTGAAAAGCGGCTATATCAACAAAGGCTGTTGAAGCATCGTGTGGTGTGGGGTATGGGCTCAGTCTTTCTGCTCACATGCACAATTTGCGGCAGGTGCCGTCCATGACAAAACTCACACTTTTTGAGTTGGATCATGCGCTCGTATTGCGAGATGCGCTCGTTGCACGGAAAGCTCCCGTCTCTCCAAACCAGCCTCGATTCCTTTACGAAGCAACCTTTCGGTTGGCTTCTTTAATGCTCGAAGACTATATAAATATCTCTCGTCTGTCAAAAAAAAAGCTCGCAAGCCTAGGCAAACATCTCAAAAAACGACCCCGCCCCGATGATGGAAAACGTGAACCAATACTAAACCAATCCTAAACTCCTGACAGCCCTTATTGCTGGCCTCATTGTGTCATGATCAAAGTCAACCCCTAAGTTGTGGGTTCAAGGGCAACAACCCGATTGTCTGACGTTGCTAACCACCCAAAACAATCAAACTGTCCCCAATATTTGGGGTGATGCTTAAAACCACCTCTTGAAAAACATTGGGAAGCCTGTAGACATAGGATCAACACGAAGAATAAAAACAGTTTCCCAGTTTCCCCACAAGTGTGTAGATGTTTTTTCACCCTTCCAAAACCCTCCCATTCCGCAATTCCCTTGTCCAACTGCTGCCTATCAAACCCTTAAGGCCCAAATCCGAGAGAAAAACACGGCAGTACATTTCCCCGGAACTGTCCCAGGCCATTTATAGGTGTGTTCAACCCAAAACATTCCAGGGTTGGGAGGCGGACTTTTTTCCCCACCAGACGGCAGTCTGAAACGACGGCAGTACATGCACACCATTTAGACGTTTTCAAGCCAAAGCCTTGCTGACTGTTCGACGGCCGAGTTTCTTCTTTTTTTTTTCAGAGGGGGAAGAGATAAAACTGCCGCTCCCAACTGCCTCTTCCGTTACTCCCAACCACATAGACCAATCACACGAGATCCCAGAACGACGGCACAAAGCTAACCTCTCCCAAAAAGGAATTTGGGAGCCTCCCTGATCCTTTTAACATGCTACCTGGGCTGTGCTCAGATCCCTGCTAAAAGTTTAACTTTGAGTGGGTTTGGTGGAAACTACTACCAAACACGAAAAAGCTAAAAACCTAAGGGGATGGCTGGGAGCCGCCAAGTTACAACCCCTTGACTGACGTTCGGGAAATGGTCCCCTGTAAAAAGGAAAATGGGCCTTTACCAGGACCCTCCCCCCCAAACATCAGGTTCCATGTTGCTTGGTGGGAGGGTATAGAGGGTCAGAGTACACACAACTCCCGGCGTGTAAGGAGAACGACTGCACCAAAGTGGGCATCGGAATTGTGGCATCTGCTTTCACCCAACTGTGCATGACCCATGCTTCAAGGGTCATGAAGACTCCAAGTACATGATATGGAGTCTGATAGCCTCTTTCGATGAACAGCTTCTGTGGCCATTTTTGGTGGTTGATATGCTTTTTGAGGATGCTTTTGTGGTTTTATTTTCTTCGGGAGACCAAAAGAAAGTTCCTTGGAAAAAACTGGCGGTGACCGGAAAATCTGTGAGTTGTTCCCCCAGCCAGTGGACGTCCGTAAAATTCGCAGCTCTCCAAAATGTTTGGTCTGGGTCAAAAAAAGGTACCCTCCGCTAACACAGGGATCCTTACATATACACCTGAACATTGCCTTGTAAATTTAAATGGTGGTTTCCCTTTATTTTGGTGGAAAAAGCCATGTTTCAAATGGGCAAAATGTATGTTTCAAGGAGCTCTGTAACATGAAACCTGAGGCTTCGGGGTCCTGAAAGACTAGTTGCCTTCAACATAGACTCTCTGGTGGGCTCCATGGCGTAGCCTGCAACAAACTGGCCCCGACGCCCGAAGTGTAAAACCCTTATTGGAGCCAAAGTAGATGGCACAAAAAAAATGTATCTGCCGGGTAGAGTCAGTAAGTTGGCCAAAAAGGCCGAGCTTTCTGTTTGCCACTAAAATGGTCTTTCCAGAAAGCCACTCAGGAAGTGAGGAAGACAAACCCATACGCCCACCCACAAAAGCCCCGGGCTCCTCCAGAACGGTGGAGTAGTAGACCTGCAGAAGGCTCTTCCACAAGCTGCTTCTCTTTCCAACCGGCAGATGACTAGTCCTCTTGGGTGTGTCTTTTTTAGACACACGTGCCCACTTCCCTTTCAAACCCAAATATGGCTAGGGAAGTTCCCAGGGCATTGAAGACACATGAGCATGTGCATCCGTCAGAGGAGAACAGCCGCGTGAGGGAAAAACAGACCAACCAAGAGGGCTTTTAAGTGCTTATGATGTTCATTGTTGTTCATTTGTATGTGTCCCTTCCTATATGACCTACTTGCTCTTTTCCACTTCCTTTGTGTGACATGACTTGTGTCATTTTTGCCAACTTGCATTTCGTCCGACATGGACAACCTTGGACGTAACCCCCCCCCCCACCCTCCCATTCAATTCAGGGCTGGGTGTCTTTTGGTAAGCCCCCGTAAAACCCCAAACAGGCGTATCTGAAGTTAAAAGGGGAACCGCAAAAAAACTCATTGAAATAGCTTGTGGTGAAGTTAGAAACGGAAACCCAAAAGGAATTCTTGAGCACCCCAACAAACAATACACTTTAAGGCCCCCAGTTCTGTGGCGAGATCGGCTGCAACATTGGTGGGAGCACCATAGATGGCGCATAAAACAATAAACTCGTCGCAATGAACCTAGTCACTAAAGCGGCCCACCCAAAACTATGGGCAGAAATAATCAAGGCACTTGAAGACTTTGCATATTTGGCTGTGGTTGTCAAAAATCGGGTAACCCCAAAATGGCTTGCCCTGGTAAATGGAACCAAAGACGATTTAACCCGCGGTCCAATTCCTGGTGGCTTAACTTTGACAACCACAGCCATTTCTGGCCAGCACCTTCCCCCTAGATTTGCATCAACCCGGACGATGAGAGAAGCCAATCTCGCGCAGGGCCTCAATAGTTTGTGCGGCCGAGGGAGGGGGGAGGGGGGAGGGGAGGGGAGGGGAGGGGAGGGGAGGGGAGGGGAGGGGAGGGGAGGGGAGGGGAGGAGAGGGGAGGGGAGGGGAGGGGAGACTCATCTTCTTTTCTTTAGGAGTCTCCTGCAGTCTCTTTCAAAAGAAAGTCACGCAGGCATGTCCCTAACAAAACTCCAGGAAAATCCTCCAGTCCAAATTTCGGAGGTCCGCGCAAAAGACACAAGGAGGCTCCTCTGAAAAAAAGAAGCTGCTCGGGGGTTCCCGGGGTTCCATATGGGTGTGCCGTTTGTGGGGAACTTCCATTTGGGTTCAAATCAAAGGCACACAAAACGCAACCATGTAGGGTGATTTCGAGGTAAATTATATTAGCAACTTGGCAAACACAGACTTCAGAACAATTTCGGGGTGGTTGGATTGCTTCCAATTTTCGTGACAGAATCAATCAATCAATCAATCAATCAATCAATCCAATCCAATCCAATCCAATCCAATCCAATCCAATCCAATCCAATCAATCAATCCAATCCAATCCATCCATCCATCCATCCATCAATCAATCGATCCAATCCAATCCAATCCAATCCAATCCAATCAATCAATCCAATCCAATCCAATCCAATCCAATCCAATCAATCCAATCCAATCCAATCCAATCCAATCCAATCCAATCCAATCCAATCCAATCCAATCCATCAATCAATCAAACCAATCCAATCCAATCCAATCCAATCCAATCCAATCCAATCAACCAAGCAACCAAGCAACCAAGCAACCAACCAATCAATCAATCAAATCAATCAATCAATCAATCAATCAATCAAGCAAGCAAGCAATCAATCAATCAATCAATCAATCAAGCAATCAAACAATCAATCAATCCAACCAACCAACCAATCATTCATTCATTCATTCATTCATTCATTCAATCAATCAATCAAGAAAACAAATCAATCAAATAAGTCAATCAAATCAATTCAATTCAATTCAAATCCAAATCAATCAATCAATCAATCAATCAATCAATCAATCAATCAATCAATCAATCAATCAATCAATCAATCAATCAATCAATCAATCAATCAATCCAATCCAATCCAATCCAATCCAATCCAATCCAATCCAATCCAATCAATCAATCAAATCAATGTACAGGTGGTTTCCACAAAAACACCTGCCACTGTTTGGAATCTCCAAAAAGGGAAACGGAACCTAAGACCTGCCGAAAACGGACCATCCTCGGGTGCCGATCGCCTCCAGGAAACCACGGCAGCCCTTGAGCGGCGCATCGCAGCGCACGGGGCCTCGGAGGCTTTCGCACCCAAAAACTTTCGGATTTTGTCGGATTCGGTTTTCCAAGTCCGCAACAAAAACACCAAACATGTCTGATGTTGTCGGAGTCGGTGTTCGATAAAAACAAGAAGATGTTACTCATTTGGACAATGTTGCAAACAAAAACAACCTTTAATATTCTCGGATTCCGTCTTTAGAATCCGTAGAAACCAATTTTGGAAATATGGGCGAAGCCCAGTGTACGTTGTGAAAAATCACCAACCTGTGATAGCAAACTATGCCATGCCCATAACTACTTTGTCACTTAGGCGATTCTTTTGGCATCACAGACATTGGTCCAAAAAGCCTATTTTGCACAACCGTGGCTTTACCCTCCCAGTCACATGGCACTTGGCCGGGCGGCGGGGGCTGGCTTGGACTTGGACCATTCTCAAGTGAGCCTCTGGTGTGCTGCCGGTTGGAGGGTAATGTTAACCCCGGATTAATAAACCCCTGGTTGATGAATGGGGGGGTGTCCCCTTTTAGTGGGGATTCAGCACTTTTGGAACACCCCCCTGATAATGGGACGGGTTTATTAATCCTGGGTCAACATTATGCCGCCGGGACATCCACTGAAGAATTCTTCGTCCCACAACATCAGAAAACGGACGACTCGGGGTTCTGTTCTTGAAAAATACTGCATGAGTTTTGTACTGTTAAACTGAATCCAGGAATTCCAGGAGCGGTCTCAACTTGGAGGAGCGAAGCAGGACGGAAAGGTCCCGCTTTACGGAAGCCGAAAGGGTTGTTGATTGAAACGTTCACAGGAAATTCCCTTTGAAGCCAAAGGAAGCAATGCTCTCTGAAATTGAAATGGCGAAAAGGATGACTTTGGATGGAATCATCTTTTACGAAAAGATGAGCCATCTTTGAGGAATTCAAATTGAGCCATCGTTTTTCGGAATGATGAAAATCTAGGCAGTTGGGCCCGGAGGGCCAGCTGCTTCTGTGATCCGTTTGGGTTATCTGGGCCATCGGCATCAGAGATTCAGAGTTAACACGGAAAGTGGCAACCACATGGCAACTTGTGAACTTGTGGTCTAGGGTCCTAGAGGTTGTTTTGCCCAGACTCCAAGTCGAATCAAGCAGTTCAACGCACATGTGAGCCACGGGTATTGATGGCCCCAACCAGATTTTGGTGAACGGCCAGGTCTGTGTGGCAATTTGACACCTGGATCTTCAGGTTCCCAACCCCCGCTGAACCAGGAGGGGTTATCCGGTGGAGGGTTGGGTCTTTTTGATGCTGTGACAAAGGAATGAAGGGAACTGCAAAGGAACCCATCCACACAGCACACTGAGGCACTTTGGAGTTGCCATGGAGGAAAGAGGCACTCCCCTGGAGGAAAGGTCCCTGAAAAGTTGAAGCGAGCGCCTTTTGGTTTGATTTAATTTGGGCGACTTAAACCCCCCCTCTTTGTAAGACCAACCCGTCTAGTGGGGATAAGGCGCATCCCGGCAGGTTTGGTGGGTGGAGGTTGGCTTGCCAACAAATATCTGGGAAATCAACCAAGTCACATGGTTGTATAATAGAGTTGGATCTCCTGTGCTTGGATATTCAGCCCATGCCTTCACGTCTTGCGTTGCTTGTTGGTTGCCTTTCACACGGAAATCAAACATCAGATCAACCCAACCGAACTACCGAATTACTCGGCCTTCCACTCTGAATCCATGCTGTGTGTTGCTGCACACAGCGGAGCAGCCAAGCAACGTCGCATGGAACCTGACTCTTGGTTTGGACCATGTTCCTGTGCTGTTTAAGCTGATCCCCTGATTAAAGTCGAAGATTGTTTGGGGGTTAAATGGACACCCAACCACTAAACCAACTAAAAACATCCAAACACCTAGTAAAACAGCTAAACTCCTAAATTTGAGTGAGTTAGATGGCAACCCAACCACTAATTAAACCAACTGAAAACTAAAAAAACACTTTCTGGAACCAAATCGCTGGTTGAAGCAACAATTTTGCTTAGGTTTCAGGGCGCCTGTTGGGAAGCAACCTGAGAGCAAACCAGCACCCACCGCTCAAAACTTGCCGCTTGCACTCTTGACGGTAGCATCCACCTACGGTGCTTCTGAAGGGTTGTCGCCTCTACATGAAAAAACAACACCCACAACAGTGGAGATTGTACCCACAAAAGTTGTTAAGCTTTTTGTGGGCGCTCCCCATTGAAAATCCCACCTTCCACCAAAAAGTTGAAGTCCAAAGATCCGTTGCCAAATAGCCGTACAGAAACTAGGGGCCTTTTTATCCCTTTCAAGCGGGGGTCCAGCATTTTGATTGCTTCAATTGCGCCTTGGCGGCAAACTTTTCGCTGGGAATTCGTGAGGCACGTGCCATCGTTGAAGTGGATGCCGATGGGGATGCCTTCGCTGGTGTTCACCTAGGTTCTTCTTCCATTTCCATTGAGTTGGTTTCTTCTCAGGTTTTTGTGGCGGTCATTTGGGGGGTCCAAGCTCCCATCTCGGGAAAGAAAGGACCGCAGCTTCGCGCCGGAAGCAGCGGCTCCGAAGCTGCGGTCCAGATGGCACCCCTTTTAAAGGGCAACTAGGGACCTGGTTGCGAGGGTGCGGGGAAACGACTCCTCTGTAAAAGCTTGTTTTTGCTTTGTTGTGGGCCCTTTCTGAAAAATCCCAGCTGAACGAAAAAGCTCAAGTCCACCCAAGTGGCCATGAAGAAGGGTGTACTGAAACTTAGCAGCCATGTTTAAATAAGGTGTTGGAATCCCCAACCGGGTTCTTTTGGACGCAGGAGGGTTCCAGGAAGGTCTCTTTTTGCCTTACTTAAACCCCAGGCTCAGGGTTGATTCATTGGGCGATGCCAGAGGTTCAAAGGTATCAACCACCTCTTGGTTGACGTTGGAAGGGGAGCAAACATTCTCAAATTTTAGCAGTCAAGTGGTTGGATTTCAACCACTAAACCACAATAAGCAAACATGTAAAATGTTTCCCAACAACAACCACCCGAGAGACCGTTGGGCGCATTTCACTTCTTAAAAGGGGCAGTTTGCGTGGGCAGTAACTCAGTGTGGAATGTTCTAGAACCATGCACTTTCCAAGCAACCGGTGGCCGAAACTAGGAAGCCCGCCAAATGGTGGGGTCAGGCAGACGAAACGCCAAGTCCGTTTGCACCAGGCTCTTTTTTGATTTGTCTTTTGGCCGCCTGTTTTGGTCGACTGGTTTGAGTTGCATTGAGGAATCCGGAATCACTCTGGGACCTTGCGGAAATGTGTGTGTTCACAAAAAGGCCGCTTCACAGCGTGTCCCAAAATGTCTTTCTGTTGCAAGTTGGCTTTGCCAGGAAGAAAACAACAATCCTATTTGTTTAATTGTGGGCCTGCTCGCGTTTTGGTCGGTTGCTCTCTGAGGGGAACATCACAGGCAAGAATGATTACTCTCAGGCAATCTCAGGTCAAGACCAGCATTGCTCAAATGGCATCCTTCTGTTCCCCTAGGATTGCCCTTTTTTTTCCAAGCTAGCCTTTCGATTCCCCCCCCCCCCCGTCCACGTCTATCATTGTTGGCAGCAACTTGGCTTGGCCCTCTCATCGATTCTCAACCACCCCGAAAGGACATGGATACCATGCGCTTAACTCCGACTTGCATCAATTGGACATACCCACTTATAAGCCTTGCATATAGATGGCCAATACAGAACATTTCAAAAATGCGCCTGAAAGAGGTGCTAATTAGAATGATGTACAAACCGGAAGACAAAATGCTCTGCGACACCCATATCCACAAAAGGCCTCAAACTGCACATCCAGAACCCAGCTATAGGGATGGCTTCTGTGGCTTGTACCCTCTTTCAGGTCCCTGTGTATAGCTCACCCAAAACGACCGATTTGGGGTATGTCCGTTTGGAGTAACTAGGGCCCTACTTAGGTAGGTTGGTTGCAACTGGGTAGCCCCCAGACCCTGCGGTTCGCCCGGGGGCATATGAGCTTTGCTTCAGCAGTCCGGTGAGCAACTGTTTAGGGTTTATGTTTCAGCTTGGGGTTAAGCGCCAACTGTGGAAGGCTTCGGTTTTGGAATAGGGCAAAGACCCCCCCCCCCCCAGACAACTGTTTAGGGTTTAGGTTTTGGTTTAGGGTTAGGACCGCCCCCTCCAGCCAACTGTTTAGGGTTTAGGTTTTGGTTACGGTTCTAAGACCTCTCCCCAGCCGTTAAGACCGCCCCCCAGCCAACTGTCTAGGGTTCCAACTGTTTAGGCTTTAGGTTTTGGTTAGGTTTCCAAGACCACCCCCCAGCCGCTAAGACCGCCCCCCAAGCCAAGCGTTTAAGGTTTAGGTGTTGCTTTCAGGTTAAGACCTCCCAACCATTAAGACCGCCGCCCAGCCCCTTGTTTAGGGTTTAGGTTTAAGACCGCGCCCCCAGCCAACTGTTTAGGGTTTAGATGTTGGTTTAGGGTTGAACCCCCCCCCCCCAGCCAACTGTTTAGGGTTAAGGTTTTGGTTTAGGGTTTAGGGTTTCGGGTTTAGGGAGTGTGGGTTTTTGCATGTGCTGGAACATGCACACAAGCTTTATTGCCTTGCTTTGTATACCGGAAGGCTGTGCCTGTCCCCTACTCAGGCTTTTCAGCCGAAGCATTGCCAGTGGATGCGCGGGAACGGCGGTTGGGATATGGGTCGGGTCGGGGGCGGCAGACGCTCTCTGGCAAGCGATAGGGTCCGGCCGTACAAGTTGGCTCCCTTATAACCAGGGTGACCATGGTTACAACCTGCCCACCTCACTTCGTTGATTGGCCAAACAAAGTAACGACCGTGTTTTTTGCTGCTAAACTGGGCTGTTCTCAGACCCCCTACTAAAACCCCAAAAAACACCTTTCTGGAACCGGATGGCTGTGTTTCAACTAAACTAGTCCAAACCCAAACAGCGACCCAAGTCCAGGAACTCACCAAGTGAGACTTGGGTGTGTCACTTTTGGGGGACCCCCCCAAAAAAAACTGAACATTTGTGGCTTTTGCCTTTGGTGTCCCTCAACAAAAAGCAGGAACGAGCCCCAAAGAAGACACACTGACTGAGTTTCCCTTGCAAACCCAGGCGCCGACCCCAACCAAAAGACAAGAACCTCAAAAAAAACCGAGCTACCGACCCCAAACAAAGACACACTTACTGAGTTAATCTGAAAAACCCAGGTAATTACCGCCCCTCTCCCCCCCCAAAGAAAAGAGACGAGAACCAAAACAAAATGGCAGGTACCGACCCCAACAACAAAAAGCGACGAGAACCACAAAACAAAAACAACAAAACAGGCACCGGGCCCCACCAAAAGACGAGAACCTTCAACAAAAAGAAGCCCAGGTACCGACCCCCAAAACAAGCAGAAGGGTCCGTCCTGGGCCCTGGGTTTTGGCACCCAAGCGCGTTTGCAGGTCTGCAAAAGCAACCATAGGGAGAGCACTCGGGCCTTCAGCGTACCCCTCTCATACCGACAAAAAGACGAGGACCATTTTGTTGCTCAGTGACCCTGGAAAAAAAGGGAACCCTTTTTTGGGAAGACTCGTTTTAGTGGGGCGGCCACCCAAAAAAGGGGGAAAAAGGGTGCCACTGAGCAAAAGACGAGTACCAACGGAAAGAGAAAAAAAAGGCCCAGGGACCGACCCCAAAAAGACCACGGCAACCGAGCCGCCAGTCGCTCTGAACCTCCAGCGCCCGACGAACCCCGCCATTTTCGCCAGCCGAAGGGCGGGCTCGAAGGCGTTCTCGGGGCACTGGCCGGAGGTTTGGTTCAGCGAGTTGTGCCACCAGGCGTCCTGAAAATCCCGGAGACAAAGGTGACACAGAAGCTCGACAGAAAAACCCACAGGCAAACACCTCAAAACAAAAAGAAGAAACTGTAAACAGGTCTGTTTGTCTCAACATAGGAATTGGACCCTCCAACAAATGGCTTTGTCAAGACCCAAAAACACAGGTGAACACACCTGAGCCATCAAAACAATCGGCACGAAAAGCCGGCGAAAGCGCGCCGATCCTTTTTTTTGTTGGGGGATGGTCCCTGGCTCACCTTCACTGGGTCCTCCAGATTTGGGAGGTTTGAATAAGTTGGTGCCCGACTTGTTTTCGGTTTCGTCTATTTTAGTAGGGGAACCCAATCTCCCCCAAAAAAAAAGTTTTTGGTAAAAGGGCACCTAGCTGGGGGACCTCGTTCATCAACCCGGGCTTTGATTGTGGCTCACATGGGTTTTTGTCTCAAAATAGGACTTGGAACCTTCAAAAACCGGATTTCGGTGGCAGTTTGGGTTTCGCTTAGCCACAAGACAGGGGCTCGGTGCCAACCCAAAAGACGACACACACACACACACACACACACCAAATGACGGGAAAAAGCGGGGGCCATTTACTGGTACACAGACTAACATAGAAGCTCCCAATTGGCCTCTATAAATGGAGCCACGTCTTCCAAAGGGATCCTGGCTCGGTTGCTTTCTGCTCCCCTGCAGAAGAAGTTTAACTTTTAGAGGTTTAATGGGAAAAACCCAGTAGTTGGCAAAAAGTTAAAGCCTAACATCCCTTGGCCAAATGCACCAAAGCTGGGAGCTTCCATGTCAGCCTTGGAGGGTAGTTTCCGTTGAAGCTTTCAACTTTTGGAGGTTCCCTTCGAGGGAAACGGAGCATGGAGTCCCATTCCGGGGTGAGGAGGGGTTCCTGAGGCTCTCTAGGGAACCCCAAACAATCCGAAACCAATTTTGAAAAACCCGAAACGGGCTCTCAACTACCCACCCACCCCTTGTACCCCACCCCCCTTAGAGGCATACCACAAGATCAGAGCGTCCCTGAAAAAGCGGGGCCATGATCGATTTTAGAAGAGAAAAACAAGCAATTCGTGCGGTTCCGCGGATCAATCCAAAGCTGGACCCAAAACTGGGAGAACCAAAAAGCACCGCAACCAACAGTCAAGGAGGTCCAGAACCTGAAGATTCGAAGTCATAAGCTTCCATTTGGTTAAGGCCCCAGTAAAAAATGAAAATATTTTCCAGTAGTGATGAACTCCTGTTTAAACCAACAAGGGAAAATAACAAATATTCTTAAGCAAATGGAGGTATATAAGGTGAAAACTACTCGAGTGGTTCTTGATTGGCTTGCAATATGTTTAACACAAGCATTTGGGCTATCTCTGGCAGTTCAGCCTTGGATGCTGGAACGTATCATAAGTCCCCCTCTCAGCAACCCACCGAACCAGGTTGTCTGGATTGCGGGTCCGACGGTTCAATTTTTTGGGATTCCCGTGAGGGGTGTGGTTTTGGGGTGTATAAGTTCGCCCTCACCATGACTCTGGGCAAATTCACCGGGTGAATCAAGATTCCTGTCGCGAGACCCGGTCTGTTTCTTCTTCAAGCTGGTGGACACGGGTCAGGGGAAATCCATTTAAGTTGCAATTGACTGGTGGTGTTTATTGAATTTGCCACTTGGGTGCCCTGAAAAAAGGGAAATGGACGCTTCCCCTAGCACTGCGCGTCTTTTTGGCATTTTCCTCGTAGAAGGCGTAGGCCTTGGTCAGGGAACGGCCCAGGGAGAACTTCCCCGGGGGGAAGAAGGCGCTGGGCAAGTCGAACTTCACACACTCCGCCATCGTCACCTCCCATCGCTCGAAACTTGCAATGGGCTCCACTTATTTCAAGGAGCAACCTGGAACCTAACGGGGGAGTCCTAGTTTGGACCATTTTCCTTTTAAAGGGACCCAGTATGCCCCAAAAGAAATCTTCACAACTCTAAAGGTAATGCTTGCAGCGGTGGTTTCTCAAGATGACAAAATGGGTTGCGACCCATTTCCGTGCACGCCATATTACCTTCGTCTTCGGACACCTATTTTGTTGCTGGATTTGTTGAGCCACCCCGGGGGCATCAAAACTTCAGAGCCAACCGTCTTTTTTGACATCACTCTCCACCACGTTTCTGATGAATTTCCATGGACCCTTTGGACATAGGGGATTCATGTCCGCCACATTTGAGGCAGTGGCGAAATCCGTTTCGCGAAATCCGCCGTTCAGAAACCCTGGAATGATTCGCCTCCCGTGACAAATCCAACAATGTTTTCAACCATGGATTTTCATTGCGTGAGTGGCGATTTCTGGATATTTTCGCCACCATCAACAGTATTCTGTGGCGAACTCTTTCAAAGTTTCGCCTTCTGGACCCCCTTATTTTTTGGTACCCTCCCACCAACTACCTTCGGGCGGCCTGGTAAAGGGACCATGTTCTTAAAGGGACCGCGTCCCGAACGTCAGGTTCCAGCTGTGAATTCTGGTGGGAGGGTCAAAATCCCGTTCAGTGAACATCCCAATCCAACCACTAAAATAGGTCCTAAAATGGGTGGTGCACCTACACCAAAATGGGATCCCATTGGTGTTGACCCACAGCCAGCTTCTTGCAACAGTAACTCGGTTGCTTTCTGCTCCCCTGCTAAAAGTTGTTTCTTAACCTTTAGTGGTTTAATGGAAAACCCACTGGTTGGCAAAAAGTTAAAGTCCCAACATCCATTGGCAAAATGCAACAACGGTAAGGTTGGAGCGAGGGGCCGTGCGCTTCGGCACCGCCGCTCGCAGGGAGGGCAACGCCAGGAAGGGCGCCCGCGGCAGATTCAGCATCACCTCGCAGGCGGCGCGGCAAGCCGAAAGGTGATGCAGCGCCGCGAAGTTTTGGGAGCCTTGTGTTGGTTGCATGGTAGATATACATGTATGTACTGTATATATATATATATATTAATATGTATATACATGATTAATATATATATATATACATGTATGTATTAGATTGTTTGCAAATGTGGATATAGATAGACATGGATGTACAGAATGTGTATGTATGTGTATATATATATATATACACGGATATATTAAGAAACAAGTGTACGTATATCTAGTGGAAATTAGAACTGTTCGTAATACCAAGGCGATTAATTGACGATCCTCTCACTTTCAACCCATTTGCGGCAGACGCAACAACATGGCTGCAAGCTTTGAATTCACTACGTGCCTATGACATCACGTGCCTACAATGAACCTTATGTGTATATATATATATATTCATTTATATATATATATACATTCATATATAAATATATATATATATATATATATCAAATGCCCAGTGATTTCCATGGGAAAAAGGCACCTTTGTTTTGTTGGTCGAGTCTGAAGGAATTGGAACCCTTACCCAAAGAAAGTTGAAGAAAGAGAATTGCAACCCACTGGTTGCAACAGAGATATGTTGACATGTCGCGGAGAAGTGCTGGAATAAAACATGTGGGGGTTGATTTTGAGAGGTCCGATGACCATTGGTTGGAGAACCACTGAAAACATGTTGTTGTTTTTATTTGTTTTAACCACATGGGAAAAGCTAGGCATTCTCAAAACTGGGGGCCCGAAAAGGATTGTTGAACAACCCCCATATGATACATGATAACATGTGTTAATCTGGAGAAGTGCAGATCAAATACCAGAATCAAACATATGATATGTGTTGCGCACCTGGTTTTTCAGGCTTGGTCCGATCCTCTCAAAAACCAAATTGATGGAAGGAGTTTGGCCGTTGTCCTTGGCGAACTTTCCACCCTAACGCGGTGTCACCGCTAACACCGCATGGGATTCGCCACCCGGTCGATTTCAAGTTGCGACTGCTTCTATGGTTACTGTACCAAGAGGATTTTGGCTACACGGCGGAAAAAGCAGTTGCAATAAGTTGAGACATGAGTGCCATTTCTTCCTTCCTTAAACTGGGAGAATCAAATTTTGAAACCGTTGACTTCTTTGGAGTTTGGGGACCGATGCCATGTCGTTCATCAAAGGGTTACCCGGCCCTGGCTCGATTCGTTTAGCAACCGGCCACGGATAACTGGAATTTCCTTTCCGTCGCCTCCAGCAGAGGGTCCAATGATGCTTGGGCGAACCGATGCTTCATCCAGGGAAACCAACTGGAAAATCAATTTTGTGGGGGGTCCAACCCCCTATTTTGACACATTCCCAAATGAGTCAGAATCAAAACCTGGTACTAAAATGGTCTACTCCGAACCATGTGAAGAATAAAAAAGGTGGCTGCACCCATTTATGGCCAGGGAGTCTGCCTAACCTTCGTCTACCCGGGTTTTGAGCAAATGGGTGTGTGTGTGTGTGCTTTTTAAGGACACCCCCCCAAGCAAACAAAACGCGCAACTTGGTTGTCCTTGTGGTTTTCCTTTAAAACCCACCCAAAACAGTTGAATACCAACCCAAAACATCCAAAACAAAAACAGGATTCACCTCCCACGAAACATATGGCCATGGGTCCAAATTCCGTGCCCCCCAGTGAACATCCCAATCCCCCACTAAAATAGATTCTAAAATGGATGGTGAGTTCACGTACCAACCAAAATGGGATCCCAAAACGGTCTTGACCCACGGCCAAATTGGTTGTGAAATTCACCTGAAATCTGTAATACCAAAGTAGGAATTCCCTCCCCGACGGGGGTTCCAGTAGCATCACAGAAATTGTCCCCAAAAATCCATGGCCATGTCTGTGATACTGGAAATGGAGATAGATGGCCGCGGGTTGCAGAAAGATATGGCAACTTGTTCCTTTCTACAGCCCACGGCCATCTTCTTCAATTTGCTGTGCGTCGCCTGCTTGGTGACCACGTCCTGCTTCCCGAAGACCAGCCTGGCGCCGCCCGCCGGGAGCGCCTGCAGGTCCGTGAGGTTGGCGCCCATGACCAGCTGTCCGCCTCCGAGCTTGTGATTCGGGACGGATGGGAAAAACGGGACGCCAACAAAGCCGGGCCTATAGGTCCTCCAGTAGAGAGGATAGAACAGGGGTACCCGATTTTTCTCCTGTAGTCTATTTTAGTAGGGGAGCCCTCCCCCAAAAAAAGGGCAAAAGGGCACTACTGGGGACCTAGAGGCTGTCAGATCCCCTGCTAAAGCTTGAACTCTTGGTGGGCGTGTGCTGTTTCAGATGGGCGAAACGTGCTTAAAACTCTTTGTGGCTGAAACAAAATATAAGAAACGAAACCACTCAACCAACAAAAGTCTAAACACCTGTGAGGAACCGCCACGGAACAACTGGGCCAAAAGGCAGCCGGCCCCGAGAAGGGGGCTCCCTTGTCCAAAAGGAAATTCCAGGGGGGGGGGAAACGTTCCAGAAGTCAGGGCGAATTGCGATTCCCAAGCTGGAAACAAGAGAGACCCTCAATTCTCGTTTTCCCCGCGATCGGGCTCAACCGCTCGAATTGTGCTTGCAGAATCGTATTGGCCGGCCCTTTCTTGGCGAAAGACTCGCCTTGTTTTCATGTGGTCCTTGATCCCTAAAACACTAAACTTTGAGTGGGAGATGTCATAACTCGCAGAAGAAAAAAAACTGGCTGTAAACGGTCAAGATTTGGGGGTACTGGCTTTTAGCACGACTTCGGAAGATTATGAGCTGAAATCCAATACTTCTCAACCAAGACCGATAGACCCAAAGCCAATACACGCACGAACGTTGTCCGCAAAGGCCATTACTCCCAAATTGGGGCACTGTACTTCAATCATCATGGGGGTGTGGGGTATGAAATCTGCTGCTGTCATGATCATAGTGGATGGGTGATTTGGGGATTTGAACCCTGAGTTCTTCTTGAGGGTAAATGGGAAACCACTCCCGAAGCAAGCCATCCAGTCCACTTTAGGGGGGAAGCTGAACATTGGATCTCTAACACCCCAAGAGATTCATGACATCAACCTATCCCAAGTAAAGGATGTGGTCAAAAAGACCACGCACAAAAGTGGCCGCGCTTGCGCAGCTTGCGCATTCTGGCCGGTCCTCAGATCCTCCGCTAACGGCTTAACTTGTGGGTTAAATGAAAACCCAACCACCAACACTGAAACCAACTAAAAACCTACTAAACCAACTCAGTGGGTTAAATGGAAACCCAACCGCTAAACCAAGGCTTGCTTTCGTAAGAGGAGACGCCTGCCGCCAAGATGATATTCAGCATGCCCTCGATGGCGGTTAGGTATCCCGCCGGCATACCCTCCTCGCGGGATGAAAGTCTAAATGGTTATCGTTGAGCAAGTCAAAGGAAACCAAACCGTTAATCCACCCAGAGGCTCCTGGGGCGTTCAATGGAAGACCCGCCCCCATTGGACACCCTGAATTTGTTTGGGGGTCTCAAAACCTGGCTGTTTGAGGGCCCTAAATGAATCGGGAGCCTCTAGGGGGAAAAGGCAGCAGAAATAAGCATCCTTGACGTTTCCACCCTGAGCACTCCTGCTTCGAGCCTCGAATGGCAAGACATGTTCAAAGACCCTACCCCGGCGCCGCAGCCGGCGTCGGCAACAAAATGGTTGGGGAACAAGCTCTTTTTGGGTCTTTTAGGGGTGTCGTAAACCCTCCGAAAAAGGAAAAGGACAAAAGGGCAGCAATTTCCCACCCAGAGGCTCCGGGACTTTCAACGGAAGACCCAGACCCTCCATTGGACACCCCCCCCCCCCCGTGTTGGGACTTTCAATGGAAGACCCAGACCCTGCATTGAACACTCTGAATTTGTTTGGGGTCTCAAAACCTGGTCTCAAAACCTATGTTTCGGGCCCTGCATCACTCGTGAGCCTGGCGGTCCCCTGTCCGCGCATCGAAAGTTGGCTTCCGACCACCGCTGGGGCAGGATCGGAGTTCAAGGAACCCCCGAATCGCCAAACTCCCCAGATGGCTCGTCTTTTGAGTGCCCTTGTTTCGGCGGCTTGGGGAAACCACAAGGAACACCAAAGTTTGGGGGGGGTCCAACCTTGACAAAGACTTGTCTCAAAGGGACCCATGACGGGCCATCCCTTTCCTCTTCCCTTTAAACCAAACGAGACCAAAAACCAAGTATCCCCCCCCCAAAGAAAAAACAAAAACAAAAAACGAGCAGGAGCCGCACAGATCAGAGTCCCACTTCCTGTCGTCCGAAGCGCAAAGCTGACGCTTCCCACTTCCCGCTTCCTCATCCACGATACGCCGCAGTGGGGCGGAGTAGTTGAAGTGGAAAGGAGCGGGGAAGTCCTCCGGATCCATTGCCACGATCCGGTTTCTCAACTCGCACTTGACTTTTGATCTAAATAGGACCCAACACAAAACCAGCCACTTGGAGGAGTTTGTCTCTTTTGAAAAACACGCGAAAATTTAACGGTTCACCATTGGATATGATCTTTACAATGATGCGAACCTTGATCTCAAAGATCCCCACGCAAGCATGTAGACGCATTGCCAGTGCGTGAGATGTACAGGAAGCTAACGTGAAGCCAAACAAAGCGTTCCCCACCTGGCAAACGGCAGCAACCCGTTTGCTTCACCGAAGAAAAACAAAGTTGCAAGGTGGAACGCCCAGAGTTGATCAGGTTGAGCCAGAAACCCACCCCAAAACATCGCGCCGGAGTTCGCGCAACGGACACGGGCCGTGTAACACCCCACCGTTTGGGTTTTCAAGATAAGGGACCTCCCAAAACTAAGGGGCGTCCCGGTGTCCTTCCAGAACCCAACTTTCGGGGTATCCCAAAAAGAAGCAACCACTTTCCCCATGCCTGGTGGGAGCCAGGCTAAGGACCACGAAAGTTTTGATATGGCGTCCCTTTGGCTTTCCTCCAACGGGGAACAGGGACCCCCCAAACCGGGTGGGTAAGCCTTTCGTGTCCGCTCAACAAACACCACACCCAGCACGCAAATTACAAGCCACGGGAACTTTGCAACGAGAGATGTGGGAAGCATCTCGAGGTCAACCGCTTCCGACGTTTATATGAGGCACAACAAAAGTTGCTGTCCGCAGACCCAGGAGTCATCAAGACCTAATGTCTTGGTTGCTGTTGAAATGCAAAAAGTCTCTAACTGTTTGTGGGTCCGATGGAAAATCCTCGGTTTCCCAAAAAGTTGAAGTCCAACGATCCAACCAAATAGCCACAGCCATGGTTTGGGAGCTTTGTAAGCTCCAAATACCCATCTCAGCCCAACTCCAAACGCGATTTTGGGGGTTCAACCTTCTGGAAACTCGATCCAGGCGGTGTCTGGAAACTCGATCCAGGCGGTGTTTTATTTTTTTGTTGTTTTGTTCCCAAAAAATGCGTCGCCCTTTCGCCCCTCGTCGTTGAACAACGAAGCACAAAAGCGCATGCCTGGTCCGCCGGCGGGCAGCCGGGCTCGTAGCACGCGGTCTTCAGACCCAGCACCTGCCAGGCAAAGACGGTTTCCGGGGGTGCGACCTGTGGAGGGGGAGAAATCAAGACTCCGCCGGAACATCCTTCTTGTAAGCTTGGACCCTGCAACGGACCCCGGTTTTCCTTTTGGTGTCCCTTTAGAACCACAAATACTTCTAGGGGTACCTTCCATTTCCATTCTTTAGGGGTTTGGGGGTTTAGAGGTTTAGGGGTTTGAAGGCATCCTCATTCTTCTAGGGGTAACTGCCATGTCCATTCTTTCCAGGGATCCGAATCTTTCTAGAAAACCACCAAAAACCCTGGGGAAACGGCTGGTTTTATGA
The DNA here is from genome assembly GCA_963377175.1 of Effrenium voratum. Classification (NCBI taxonomy): domain Eukaryota; class Dinophyceae; order Suessiales; family Symbiodiniaceae; genus Effrenium; species Effrenium voratum. Next base: position 450,821 of record CAUJNA010000324.1, on the reverse strand, counting down.
AAGAACGATGGCTGAAAAGAATGGGGAGTCACCCCCTAGAATTCTTGTAAGGTTGGACCCTGACACATTGTGGCTTTGCTTTTGGTTTCCCTTTCGAACCACAAAAATAAAAAGACATCCTCACTTGGGTCTGTATTGTTTTGAGGGTACCCCTTTTCTTGATGGCTTAAAATCGAAACCACCAGGAAAACCACCAATTTGGGGGTTCAACCTCAAAAAACAATTTGGATCTTCGGGCCATTTAAACTCAGACCCGATTTTACAAAGGGGTCTCTCATGGGAAACGGAACACTGGAGGAGCTGTAACTTGGACAACTTGAACAACAACAAAGGGCTTCCCCGAACCCGCAAAACTCTTGGGTGAATTGCAGGTAGTCAAGGTCAAATGTCCGCATCTGTCCAAAGATTCAAGGTTGTCAGACCAACAAATGGCCAAGTGTGGTGCTCCACTTGAATGACGGGGTTTTGGTTGCTTCCCACCTGAGAAATAGGGTTCCGCAGCCTATCTTTGCGCAGGCCATCAGCCAAAGGCTGCCACTATGAAGCTCCCTGCATGTTATTCTTTTGAAATCCGTTGCATCGAGGCTCATAGAAACTCTGTTACGGACTGTTGCGCCGTGGAATTGAAGGTGTCGCTTGCCGAGCGGGGAATGTCAATCCATTCAGTCCCACCGGAGTTGCATGAGCATGAGCGAGCTCAAGACTTCAGGGCAGCGTTTCCAGCGCCGCTTTCTGCAGCTTGCTGCAGAATGCCTTCAGCTTGACTTGACGGGAGTGAACCAAGCTGGCTTAGCCAGACATGGTAAGTGCGGTTGCCAGCTGGCTGAGCTGGCTGCCACTAAGGAGCTGCTGCATGCTCCGGGAGGCGAGGTTGCCACATGGCATGATCCAGGTGGCCGAGATGAAAGCCAGGACCAAGAACAGTTCAGGAATGTCTGGTAAATTGAAGCAACTCATGGTGCGTTTGCTGCCATTCTTGAGTCTGGAGATGGTGTGACATAGAGTGATCCGGAGTGGAGCGGAGACTTCAGCCATGTGCAAGAGCGGCTGAGGAAAGTCCAGCAAATCCAAGCGTTTTGCCTTTGCTGCTGGGGCTGTTGTGGAGTGATGGATCTGGTGATAGAGAGTTCGGCGCAGACGACGCCGCCTTTTTCAGAGACATCACTGTGGAAGTTGTGATATTTGAGATGGCACTTGGTAACAGACCTTCAGCGATGCATGTTCCACCACTGCGAGTTGGATTGGAGGAACCAATAAGCGAGCCGACAACGTGTCAGGCAGTGGTTGATCAAAATGATGCAGGACACATGCATCAGAAAGCTCGCAAGGGCTTAGTAAAGAAGCTGATGCAAAGAATTGGTCGTATGGAACCCATTCGGAGGTTGACCACCATCGCAAGTGGTTGTGCTGTGTCGAATGTACAAGGATGGTTTAAGTACGAGAGAGAGTAGAGAGAGAGAGAGCCAAAGCTGAAACACGAGCCAATTCAGCCTCATCAGTCCCGCGTATGTGCAGAGCTTAGAGCTGTGGTGCAGCATGAGGCTGGGCCAACACAAATTTGCGGAAGTAGTTCGCATGCCCTAAACATGAATTCAGCGGGGTGAGTGCGCAGGTCAGAGCTGTTGATCCAATGGCTTCCAAACGCCATCCTCAATGACTGCCATGTCCGTACGGACGTCGCCTTCCAAAATCCGAGATGCTTGCCAACACAGGTTGGCAACTCCGTGGCAGATGTTGCTACGACGGACAATCCAACGCTTGGATTTGTGGAGTCACCTCGGGCTGTCGAAATTGGCGTCTCCTGGATTTATTCCAGGGCGGCCACGGCGCAGCTATGGGTGGCAACGAACTCCACTAGAACTTCAAGATGAGGCTCCACATGGCGCGGATGTGGACGTTTTTCACCTTGTAAGCGCAACATGGGGAAACGAGTGAGCATCAGCATCATGCAGAAGAAACGAGAGAGTTAGAGTTCGGCGCGGAAAGCAGGGAGGTGCGGGAGCAGTTGAAGAATGTCCAGCTAATTCAAGCGACTCACTGTGCTTTTGCTACCATTCTTGAGTGTGGAGCTGTTGTGACATGCGGTGATCCGGAGTCCGGCGAAGACAGCAGCCTGATCAGTTGAAGAATGTCCAGCAATGCCAAGCAAATTGTAGTGGTTTTGCTGGTAGGGTACTACGAAAACGACACACTCGCATCTGGAAATGAGTGTGGCTAAAAAATGACAAAACATCAGGAGACCGCAAGTTTTAATCTACTGGTCGATTTGCCAGGGTTTCGTTTTGGGCCCCTATGTCTTAGCCAACCTGACTACGGATCAAGGGGTGGGGCACCAACCAGGTTGCCCGCTGACGCTGGTAGATACAAATGGACCCCTGGTTGCTTGGTTGGTTCAACCAAGCAAAACAACTTCTGTTTTTGGGTGGGATCAAATAGTTTTGGAGGAGATGCCGGCTACTTAGAAAGTGGGTAGCAACCAAGGTTATAACCTCGATGAGGAACTCACAACCATGGCAACTGTAGTCAAAGTTCATGGCGGGCCATCGCAGATTCTCGGAAAACAAGTCTCATCTCCCAAACCCAGGGAGATCAGTAGGATGTGCACTGGATTTGTCCTTCAAAAATTGATCAGTTTACCGGGAATTCCATTGGAAAAATCAATTTTGACTTTTGGAGGCTCCCTTTAAACGGAAATGGCTGGAACCCTGTATAGGTGTGGGTGTGTCTTTTTTCAGGGGCACCCAAAATGGTGGTGTTTTCCCTTTGGTTTCCCTTTGGAAACACCAAACAACGGGTACCAACTCCAAAACTAGGTCCTCCAGTGGAGAGGTTCGACAAAGGGTACCCTTTTTGCTGTAGTCCATTTTAGTGGGGGAACCCTCCCGACCAAAAAACGGGGTGAGAAAGGGCACCAATTGCTGGGCCAACTCCAAAAGACACACACAGGTGGGTTTTTACCAGGAAACCCACAGGACACCTCGCGAAAAGGTTGGCCCAAAGGCCCATGGGCGTGCCTCAATGAAACAAATCCGTGGTTCAAAGGGCAACGTCTCGTTCCGGAAGGGAAACCCAAAAGGACCCCCCCCCATTCCAATGGTGGTTTCCCTTAAGAGAACTTGGACTAAGACTTGGACTAAGACTTGAACTAAGACTTGAACTAAGACTTGAACTAAGACTTGAACTAAGACTTGCCGTTTTTAAAATGCAACAGACTTCAACTAAGACTTGGATCCCCAAGAGGACCCACAAATGCCCTCGTTGTCCAATCCCCAGAAACTCGCTGACTCGCTCGCTTGTGGCTTTTCTCGCTGGCTCTCAGGGCATGAGTTGGCATGACCCCAAGAAAACAATCCCAAATGCGGTTTCCAAAAAATTGGGGTCATTGGTTTCCAAAAATGGGTTTCCAACATTTCGGAATACCCACATTTGGTTTCCGAAAGAAGAAGAAAGAAAGGGAATCCGCAACGGTTCATTCCCCCAACACCCGGCCCAGGGCCGCTTCTGTCATAACCCGGTTTGTAGGCAGCGAAGGCAAGCTGTCCGAGCCTTGAGGATCACATCCCCCGGCAGGTGCATATCCGGGGAGAAGCGGTAGGCGCCCACATCCAACCTCGGTTGCTTTCTGCTCCCCGGCTAAAAGTGACAAAAACTTTTAGTGGAATAAAATGCGGAAAACCGTTTCATTAGTCGGGAAAAAGTTCCCCTGCAGAAAAAATGTGACTAACTTTTGGTGGTTTCATGCGGAAAACCGTTTCATTAGTTGGCAAAAAGCTGTTCAGTCCTAACATCCCTTGGCACAATGCACCAAAGCAACGTGAAGCTCTCCGTCTTCGCGCCCGCGGTGAGGCGGTGGGAGTAGGTCCTGCCGCCCACTCGTTCCGAGGCCTCGAAGATGCACACCTTGCCTCGGACAAGACGGGGGAGATGTCCGGAAGGAAAGGACACCCCGGTTTTTTGTTACGTCGATTTCCAGGGGTCAGACCCGTTTTTTCTTCTTCTTCTTTTTCCTTTTTTTTTTCTGAAAGTCCGATTCCAGGGTTTAGAGTTCTCCAACAAGTTACCAACCGTTTGGCTTGATGATGTGAGGCCCTTTGGACTTCCCTTCGAAGAAAAAAGGCGCTGGCGCCTCCGCCATGGAAGCTGAAGGGGCCTTGGAATCAGAAGGATGTTCCTAGCCCAGACCCAAAGTGGCCATAAGAAAAATACATGGCTTGGGTACCTGAGTTTCAAGCGACCCCCTGCAAAAAAGAAGACACACCAAACCACCCCGCCATATATATTTTTTTCGGGGTGTGGGGCTTGTGGCCCTGGAAGCCGTGGCATGGCTTGAAGCCATGGGGCATGGGTCTGGAGAAAAAACGTTCTTGGCAGCTCGCAACCACCCTTACCCCTTATAACTCCCTGAGCCCTGGGGAAGTTAATATTTTACAGACATATAGCCCATGTTACCCAAAAAGTTGAAAAGTTGTGATTTTGAGAGGTAAGAACCCATTTTGACTAATATTCTGAAGCCGTCTTTCTTGCAGCTTGGGGGGGTTCCGGGTTCCTCTTTCTTGCAGCTTGAAACAAATCCTTGCTTCCGGCTGTTGCATTGTAGTGAGCTGCCCAAATGAGCGCTCGCATGCCTGTGGGAAATAACCGCTTTCTGTGATACCGACATCGGCAATCCAACAATGGCTACGTTCTCACTTCACCAAAAGGAGAGCGATGCCATCTTAGACGGGACCACTGCGGTTTTGAAGGAACACCAAAAGGACATCAACAAATTGGGGTTCCCCTGTGTCAAGACAGACTTCAGCTTCCTTCGACTTGGCGGTTTGGTGCTCTGGGGGGGGGGGGGTTCCCATTTACCCTCTACAAGAACCAGAGCTTCAAATCCAAATCCGAAACCACCCATCCACATCACCACGAGGGTTGAGGCACATCCTCAAATCAAACCACCAATCCAAACCGCCAACTTAGGGATACCTGAGACAAGCTCATTTCACAGGCGAAAAATAGCAATTCAATTAAAACAGGAGAAAACAAAGAAAAACACAAAACAGGATCAACATAAAACCGACGCGACTTCCCGGAGATCTTCGGATCGAGGCGCGGCCAGCCAAGGCCTGGCGGAAGGCAAAGTAAACCCCGGCCCAGCCCGCGCCCACGGAGGACACGTCGCAGGAAGAGGGCAGTGCCTCGAGGGCCACTCGCGGCGCGGCGAGCGCGGAGCCGCAGCGCAGCGGCGCGGCGGGAGCGAGCGAGCGAGCTGGCCCGTGGATGGTTGTTTCCGGCCGTGCCTTCCATTTGGGTGTGGCTTTTTTGAGGTTGGACCCGCCAAAATGGCGGGGGGAAACGGTTTCCCTTTGGTTCCCCTTTTGAAAGCTGCAAACAGAAGGGGTACCGACTCCAAACAATGACAGAACCATGTCCATTCTCCAAGATGATTCTTCTCTATGTCCTAAAATGGGTCAAAAACTAAACCAGGCTACGGGCTGCAGGTGGAAATGTCCTCATGCCGATCGGGCAAGCTCCATTTTGGGGGTACTCTTTTTGACAGCCAAATTGGTGTGCCTTTCTTTCAGAATACCCCTTTTTTCCATCCTTTTTCCAGGGAAAACCAAAGGAAATCATCCACCATTTTGGGGGTTCAACCTTAAAAACACAAACCCAAATGGATGGTTAAGGAGACTGGCTGCAAATTCTACAATATGCCCAAAACCTGAAATAAGGGATCCCCAGGTAAAGGATCTTTACCCTCAGGTGAGCCCAATCCTGCGATTGGCATGTTCACCCGAACACCCCAGGGCTCCTAGACACGAGGCAAGAGAATGTGACTGTTGCGAGGCGGGTTTTGGGGTGGCCAGCATTTGGGTGTGGTTTCTTTGGTTGATACCCGTTTTAGGAAGAGGTTTAAAGGGAAACCAAAAGGAAAACCACCGATTTGGGGGTTTCCCTCAAAAAAGAAACAAACAAAAAACAATCCGCAAAACCCATTGAAGAAGATGCCAGAAAGTGGCAGAACACAACATATATCCAGGGTTCGAATTGAATTCTGCTACCAGAAGTCGAACCAAGCTTGCCACAGCGAAACCCGTTGACGTTTCATTCTATAACAGTTGTAGATGTTGAAGCAGGCCTTATAACCCTGCCAGAGCCCCAATCGAAAATGCCCCCCGTGAAACCATGACCACAACCGAAGTGGGTTCGAAAAGCTAGATTCTAATTGGAGAAGCCGGTTCTGGAGCGAATCCCCCCTAAGGGGGTGGGGAATTCCATTTCCAGTCTGCCCCATGAGCCCAGTTGGAGTCGCAACCATGATTACTGGAGGGGATAAAGCGGTGGTTGGTTTCCTCAGTTGGGAGGGTGACCCCTGTACTTCCGCTTATGGTTGTCCTGGACCAAGTTACCCACAATTCCTCAAGAGGACATGGGACATTGAGTGATGCCGGGTTCTTGTGGCCCATGTCCTCCCCAAACAATAGACAGCCATCAAGTCAGTCGCTGCCCCTCAAACCCTGGAGCCGACTGCACTCAGGACTGTGACCTATTTTCAAGCCTCGAAAGGCCACCTCTACAGACTTCCGGGAATGGCGCACTCTCACGCCCGCAACACTCCTAAGTTAAGCACGTCTTCTTGTTTCAGCAAGGGGCCCCTGGGCAACAAGGTCTCGCACAAATGGCTGACCCAAAACTCATCAAGATCTACCCGTCCATCACCCCCGCGTTTGCTTCGGCGGCGCCAGCGCGCCGCTGGTGAGCGCCAGCGCGAGCGCCGCGCAGCGAGCCATGGCGAAACCCGCGTCAGCGCGTCTCAGCCGGGGCTGGCAGGCGAGGAGCCGACATGCGCAGAGCAACGTTGAACTACATGAAGCACCGGTTTTGCCAGCGGAAGCATCCGCCAAAGAGCAAGATGACGTGGGTTTGTCTTTTTTGGAGGGCAGCCTATTTGGGGTAGCGTGAAAGGGAAAACAAACAGGAAAACACAATTTGTGGGGGGTCCCTATTTCAAGACATACCTGTGACATGTGGTTACTCCACACGGGATGAGGTTCCTCGAATATCAGAGCATCCGCAATGAATTGAGATATTTGAGGGGCACGCGTAGTGTTTTGCTTCTCCCCGATTCGCGACGCCCGCGTCAAAACTCCACAAGTGGACCAGGACCCATCTATCTATCTATCTGTCTGCCTACCTGTCTATCTGTCTATCTGTCTATCTACCTATCTATCTCATATCTATCTCATTTCTATCTACCTATCTATCCATCTATCCCCTGCTAAAAGTTTGATTTTGAGTAAGGTATATAAATGAGCAGAGCTCCAATACAATCGGCAACAAGTTCCTCTGTCCTCTGCTGGGTTGAACGAGACGCACGGTGGGGCAATCTCATGAGGGTCTCCAGTAACATCTCCTCCTGGTAGAACAATATGCACGGGGCAATCTCACAAGGGCAAGACCTGTCCTGGAGTGAACGTGCCAGTGGCAGAAGCAAGCGTCAGGTCGGACAGAGAGGTCTGGAGGCGCAGGAGCTTGGATGCGACCCTCGCCATCCAGAATCCGGCGATCCGCTCAGAGGAAAATATGGCCTCCATTGAAGGGGTCAGGACCTCCATTAGGTGTTCGATCTCGAAACAGGCCTTTCTGAGGGCCAAGATGCTTAGGGCTGGGCTTAACATGGGCTTTGCCCCATTGCGTTGCGTCGGTTTTGTCGGTATGCCCCAGAATGACGTGCGACTGTTTAGGGGTTCAGGTGTGCATTTTCTTTGAGAGCCCAAAAGGAAGACTTATCGAGGCAAAGGAAATATCGAGCTACCCTACAAAGACATCAAGTTGGTGCCAAGCCCTGGTTCTGTCGCCAATGTTGAGCCCTGATCCAGTTATTTATCGGGCGGATTCGCCTAAGGAACCGGACGGGGAACCGCTAAGCAATGAATCTCCCCACGTCACGCAGAAAGCTCGCTTTTGGCATAGCCGAATCCGAGTCACAGCGCCTTTTTGCCCGGATTCTTCGAGAATTCTCTGCCCTTCGCGTCTTCGCGTCGCTGTCGAAGCATAAGGGAACGATCGCACAAAACTGCAAGAGGCGATTCGTTCAAAACCAGGGGATACTCTCCCGACTCTCATGGAAGCTCCTAGGCCCATGAATTTCTGGGAGCTTCCATGGGAGAGTTGAAAGCCAGGCGGGCTTCTGTACACAAAAACTTCGGCCCTCCAGAAGATTGCCCTCCAGAGCTGTACAAGGGGCCGCCAAGTGTGGGGTGTTGTGCCTACCCATGGTGCCACAATCAAAACCAGCTAGTCGACCTGAACCTACGATGAGAATCACGGCCGCTTCTATTGGTTGGGGAGGTCCGTCACCTTCACTTGCCCAGGTTTGATTGTGGCGCAGCTGATTACCCCAAGCCCCTCACAACTTCCGCACCAAACTTCTGCCCAAGCTGCTCCAGCCTGCCACAGGTTTTTTGTCGGCGATTCAAGGGATCGCCTCTCTGAATTCGGGCGAGGAGCGAAATATTCATCGTGTCCACTGCGCCTCAGATGGGCCTTTTGAACTCCCAAATGGCCATGGGTCAAAATCCCGTACCCCCAGTGAACATCCCAATCCCCACTGTATCACAGAACTTGTCCCTAAAATTCATGCTTTCTACAACCCTTCACGGCCCCCTTTTGTTGCCGCACGGGACGTTGGACCTCACTGAGCTTGCGGCTGTGGCGTTTGTGCAGCAAGTGCAAAATGGAATTCCTCAGGCGACTTCGCGGGCCAAACCCCCATGTTTGGGTTTGTCTGGCCACTATGGATCCTTTTCTGGAGTTGGTACCTTGTCTTGCTGGTGTGAAGGGCAGCCAAAAAGGAATGCCCCGATTAAACCATGCAACCTACTAAAATGACCTGCCAGGTGTTTGCAACCCCAATTGCCAGAATATCCAACCCCGTCCGGCAACAGAAAACCCGGTAGAAAGATACATCCTTCCACATCACCCTGAAAGAAAGAAATCCTCTGAACTGGCGCAAACCAACTTAGGTGACCTTTTGCAAAAGTAGATCAGTTCTTCTGGTAAATAAAGCATGGAACCATCAAACTCAAATTACTATATATCTATTTACATTCGAGTTGATCCTATGTAATTTATCTATTTTACCCAACTAAACCAGTGGAACCCATCCATTTCTTACCAAACTAACCGATCAAATGTGTCCTTGGGCCCAGATATTTTTAGGCGAGATTCTCCATGCAGACGGTCAGGAACCGAACCTCCTGCGGTGCAAATCTGAGGGAGTGGGGAGACAATTTGCGATTTGGGGGTAAAGAACCACCAGAATAGAGAATAGGGACGGCCTAATTTTTGGCTTCGGCCGGAATCTGGGCTCCACTCACTCCAAGTGGGGGGGTGGGGTCTTGAGCAATGTGGCGGAACTATCAGAATAGGGGCGCTCCCAAAACTTGGTTGCTGTTGATCCCTCTGCAAAATGTGAATCACTTGTTGTGGCTTTAGTGGAAAGCCCAACTTGATTTCAGCCAAAACCTTGAAGTCTAAAGATCCATCCCAATCGCCGTCAAAAAGGATGTCGGATTCCCCCGTGGGTTTCTTGAACCACCCCACAAAAAAGCAGCGTCACCCGAATTCGGTGTCGTTCAACTTGATTCCGCCAGGGCCGACTCTTCGAATGGGGCTGTCCTCAGATCTCCTGCACACACACACACACAGACACACACAGACACACACACACCCACACACACACACACACCCACCCACCCACCCACCCACCCACCCACCCACCCACCCACGCACCCACCCACCCACCCACCCACGCACGCACGCACGCACGCACGCACGCACGCACGCACGCACGCACGCACGCACGCACGCATGCACGCACGCACGCACAGAAACACCACAAAGACACAGACACATAACTGTTAGTGGGTCACATGGCCATGGGTCAAAATCCAAATCATACCCCCAGTGAACATCCGACTATCCAACCACCAAAATAGGTTCTAAAATGGGTGGTGAATTCACCGAAAACCCCAAAATGGGATCCTATGGGCTTTGACCAGCCACATGGAAGCCCAACCACTAAACCGACTAAAAACAACCAAATACCTAAGAAACCAGATGGCTGGAACTACCAAGATAAATGGGTTCGCCCTTTCTCGGGCCCAAAAGGGTGGTTTCAATTTGGTTTCCCTCCATTGGACGCCGAGGGCATTCACCGCTAAATTGTGTGGCCAAATGGGCTCAACTTGGTTCAGTTTGAGAAATCCGACCGGATCCATCCACTTGGGATCCAAATCCCGCTGTCCGAACTCTATAAGTTTACCTGTGTTACATGGACACCCAACCATCTTTCACCAACCAACAGCATCCAAAGGCCCAAGGAACCTGGATGGATGTTCACCAAGCATCCCTCTGCGACCTGACCACCCTGACCGACACGCGCGACACGCCGACACGGTCCGCGCGACGCGCCGCGCTCCTGGCGCTTCTGCCCCAGGCGTCTGAGACGGCCTCTGATCTGATGTCTGGATGCAGCATTCCCAGCATAGGCTCCAGTCACCATGACCCCAAGGCCTCAACCATGGGGAAGCCATGGGGAAGGAGAACCCATGGCAGAAGAAGCCGAGGGCAAGCTTGCAAGGCTGCTTCGACTGGCACACAGTGGTTTTGTCTTTCAGATATGGAACCAAAGTGTTGTGAAAGCTCCTTCACATGTCGGCGCTGCAAAACAAATGGGGGGGTTCCCCGCAAGAAAGCCCCACATGCATGCTTGGCGTTCACACTTGATCAAGCTAACACTGATAGGACCCTTTTGGCATTACTGTTGCCACTTCAATGTTCGAGGGAGAATTCTGACGAACTCCGAAGACAGATCACACTCAAGGTTCTCTATTGCTGCCAAAGACGCGTCGCGCAGAGTTGTATCCGCGATCTTTGTCCTCTGGCAATGACTTGGATGCCAGGCCATGATGAACAGAAACGAAAGTCAACACATTTAATGCACTTCCTGTTGCTTAGTTGATACGCACCCTTCATGAGCCGTCGTGTTTTAAAAGGGAACAGAAGGGAAGCCACCCCTGTTAAGTATTTCATATCCTGGGAGACAAACCCACACAGAACAATGCATGCAACAGCGGGACGGCCTGTCTATTGCCTGCTTGGTAAAACGGAGGTCAACAGGGTCGAGCCCGCAAACAGTCTAAACATGCGTAACCAACATTCTTTAAACCTCCTTTTGGCTCTTTCCTCTAAAAAAATGCCAGAAACAAATTGTTGATTGAGCCAAATATGTACCCTACTCTTGTCAGCAAACAGGTCTCCTTATTGTTTTTGTCGTCCAAAACAGGTCGCTCGCCGGCCTTGGTCACCACCACGATGGCAAACCTCTTCGCGTCGGAGGATTCGAGGGACGCAAAGTCCCCGGTGGGAAGATGGGCACTACAGAGCTTGATCAGCTTCTCGGCATGCTGCCGCCTAAGCGCTCAGATGCCTCCCTGCCCGGGTACTGTGGATGGTTGCCAAAAATTCCTTCGCACCACCTGGAAACCAAGGTTGAAACTTGATCGTTGGCATTTGTAGGGAAAGATGCCTCCCTACATTCTAGGGGTGCCTTCCATTTCCATTCTGAATCCAGGGGTCCGAATCTTTCTAGAAAACCTCCGGAAACCGAGGGAAAACGGATCCGGATTTTGGAAGGAACGATGGTTGAAAAAAATGGGGAGTCAACCCCTAGATACATGGGTGCTGTGGATGGTTGCGAAATACCCTTCGCACCACTTGGAAACCAAGGGTTGAAACTTGTTTGTGGGCATTTATAGGGAAAACATCATTCCAGGGCTTCTTCGGTGAACGGCTTGAGTCCCAGCGGTACCTGGCTTGGCCCGACGAAGTCTTATGCTGTCCGAGTAACATTGCTTTGCTCCATACCATCACCTGTAAGCTTGTTGTAAAACCCGCCGACAAGGTACCTCAACAAAAGGCTCTTTGCCCTATCAAAACCGAGGTCTACCCACAAAGCCGTTTTTCTATTTTCCAGTCAACGGTTTTCCTTTGGGTTCCCTATGCTTCCCTTCTCAAATTCACGCCCCCCCCCCCCAAAAAAAAAGGAACGCAAGCGCTAGCCTTGGAGCGTGCGGACGAGAATCGAATCGGCCACCAGCAAAACACCGCCATCTGCATGTTTGACACGGTCCTTCCGAGAGCTCAACGACCAAATCTCACAGCGTTTCGCCGCTTCTTTGCTTGTCATCCTTCTCCACCACCGTTTCCCCTTGGTTTTGGAGAAGGATTTGTGCAAGAATGGTTTGGGAGGCCCAGCCCTAAACCCCAAAGAGGAGAACCCAAAGAAAATCGAATTCAAAGGTACAAGGATCATTTACAATGGTGGTCTCAGACCCCCATCCTTCCATGCCAAATAAGCCTGAAAAAGCGGCTCAAAGGAAGGCCAAATGCAGGCCAATCAGTTACGTACTAGCATGCCACCAAAGCAAAGTATGGGTGGCACTAAAACCACCAGAGCCGAAGCCCACCCTACCCCCACCCCCAACGCAGCCACCCTAAACCCCTCCAAAACCCAAACCGAACCCTAAACCAACCCGAACGATCCAAAACCAACGCCCCACCAGCCGCCCAACACACACACAAGCACAGACGCATTGCGCACCATCACACACACAATGAAAAAAAGCACCAACACACACGCACCACCTTCTTCTCCATGGTTTGGGGAGCAGTACTCATGTCCCGTGAAAGGATGAACACGCAGAAAAGCATACAGAAGCATACAAGCACACACACAAGCATACAACCACAGAAGCACAGAAGCACACCCAACCCACCCACCCAACCCAACCCAACCCAACCCAACCCAACCCAACCCAACCCAACCCAACCCAACCCAACCCAACCCAACCCAACCCAACCCACCAACCCAACCCAACCCAACCCAACCCAACCCAACCCAACCCACCACCCACCCAACCCTAGACCAACCTAAACAACCCCAACCCACCCAACCCAACCCAACCCAACCCCACCCAACCACACCCCACCCGCCCACCCACCCACCAACCCACCCAACCCAACCCAACACCCACCCACCCACCCACCCCCCGCCCAACCCAACCCAACCCAACCCACCCAACCCAACCCAACCCAACCCCACCCAACCACACCCCACGGGCTTTCTAGAAGGGCTGCATTGGATTTAGGCTAAAAAACACATCATGATGCCAGCTCTGGTCATGTTGTTTCATTCATGTCTGGCTCTTCATTCATGTCTGGCTCTTCATTCATGTCTGCTGTGTTCATTCTGCTTCACTCATGTGTCAACACAACACTACGCGCTCGCGGCGACGTAGTGGCACACACTGTCGCAAGATGCGAAATCGAGTGCGTCTTTGAGTGAAACGCTGCTGGCCGGTTGCTCGAGATGAGCCTGGTAGCCAGACACGTTCTTGCGGTAAACGAACCGAACGGGTTCGTCCCCGCAGTACATGGATGCTCCGGAATCAACGCCGGTGCTAAGAAAAAAAGAATGCCTGAACACGCCACGCGCAGGCAAGCCACGGGTGACAGGTCCAGTCACCCCAAAGTAGCCGACGCGCGTTTCCTTGCGCGTGAAGATGTGCGTCAATCCTTCACCGAGTGCGTTGCCCCACTCGGCACTGGTGACTCCCCCGACGAAATAGCAGTGGAGGAGCTGAAAACCAAGACAGACGCCGATGACGCTGACGCCTTCGTCCTTGCCGGAGACGATGCGGTGGACCACGTCGAAGAGGCCCTTGATGCCGCCGACGCCGTAGCCGCCGCCGATGACATAGATGCTGCGGCTGTTGACGTCTCCAATGCCGTCGACGTTGTTGATGATGTCTATGGAGACGTTGCCGTAGGAGGCAAGCAAGCTTTTGTAAATGAACTCGACAGCGGTGACGTCTTTGTACTTCGTGACGACGCCGACACGGGTGATGGCGGACCGGCTGTGTTGGCAATCGCTGCCGCTGATGCTGCCGATGGTGCAGCATGACGACATGCCATAGGGTGGCTCATGCCTCAGGCCTGCTAAGCAGGGCCTGCTTGCTGCAGCCACTCCCAGCAGCCATCCAATGCAGCCAAGTCAGGGCGACCAAAAAGCTGGGTGTAAGTTCTCACACCCAAGTTTCTTCTGATCTGCCCAATCCTGTACAAGGCAGCTGTCCTTCTCCTTAACAGAAGGGAGCCCCTGCCCCTGCCAGTCCTGACACTTTCCACTGCCCTTGGGTTTAAAAACCCTTGCCATGCACTTTTCCAGATCTCAGAGCCTTGGATCTTCCAGTGCCCCCTGCGTTTGCAGTGGTAGCACTTGGAGAACCTCTTATGCTCCTGCTCAAGAATGTACCACCCCCACCATTCTTGCCCTTTTGCCAGGCTGTTCCCGGCACAGGGCAAGATGAGGGGGTCAAGCCCTGCTCCTGGCCTCCACCCTGGCCAGCCCCCTTTGGGGGTGGCCCTCCAGCTCCAGCCATAGCACAGAGCCCAGTTCTGGGTGCTGCGGGCTGCGGGGTGGTTGCTTGAGGCTTGCGCGGTGGATGGCCGCGGTGCCTGGTGTGCTTTTGTGTGCTTCTGGGTGCTTCTGGGTGGGTGGGTGGGGTGGGGTGGGTGGGTGGGTGGTTGGGTTGGGTTGGGTTGGGTTGGGGTGGGTTGGGTTGGGTGGGTTGGATTGGGTGGGGTTGGGTTGGGTTGGGTTGGGTGGGGTGGGGGGTGGGGTGGGTGGGTGGGTGGGTGGTGGGGTGGGTTTAGTTGGGTTGGGTTGGGTTGGGTTGGGTTGGGTTGGGTTGGGGTGGGGTGGGTGGGGTGGGGTGGGGTGGGGTGGTATGGGTGGGGTGGGTGGGTGGGGTGGGGTGGGGTGGGTGGGGTGGGGTGGGGTGGGGTGGGGTGGGGTGGGGTGGGTGGTGGGTGGGTGGGTGGGTGGGGTGGGTGGGGTGGGTGGGGGTGGGGGGGTGGGTGGGTGGTGGGGTGGGGTGGGTGGGTGGGTGGGGTGGGGTGGGTGGGGTGGGGTGGGGTGGGGTGGGGTGGGGTGGGGTGGGGTGGGGTGGGGTGGGGTGGGGTGGGGTTGGGGTGGGGTGGGGTGGGGTGGGGTGGGGTGGGGTGGGGCGGGGCGGGGCGGGGCGGGGCGGGGTGGGGTGGGGTGGGTGGGTGGGTGGGTGGGCTGGCCCACCTTGGTGCCTTGGCTGCTCTTAACTGTCTGTCTGCCTGCCTGCCTGTCTGTCTGTCTGTCTGTCTGTCTGTCTGTCTGTCTGTTTTGTCTGTCTGTCTGTCTGTCTGTCTGTCTGTCTGTCTGTCTGTCTGTCTGTCTGTCTGTCTGTCTGTCTGTCTGTCTCTCTCTGCTTGTCCCCCACCTGCTGCCCTGCCAGGCGTAGCCAGAAAGGACCGCTGGGTAACCAACAAAAAGGTTGCCCAGCTGGTCAAGGAGGGCTGGCCTTTGACGGAGCAGCAGGCTGGGCTGTGTCCTTGTTTGTGTCCTGTCTGTGCCTTTTGCCGCTGCCAGGAGGAGATTTGGGAGGGGGGGGGTAAAGAACCTGTTTCCATACAGGTTCTACCCCCCCCAGTGAAGCAGGTGCCCAAGCCGCGGTCCTCCTGGGCAGCCTTCACCGCCTGCCGCACCATGGCCGGATCTGTGTGCTGCTGCACCAGGCCTCGGATTCTCGGATTCGGACTGGGAACGAGGGAGTCGCCGGAAACGGAAGAGCACAAGGCTTTGGGAGACACCGACACTAGAAACACGAGAAACACTAGAAACATGGGAGAAAAAAACAGAAAAAAGAAGGGCAAACACACTAAAAACATGGCAAACAAAAAAAACACTAGACACCTGGCAACGACGGTGGAGCGCAACACCGGCTGACTTTTTTGCAGGTGGAAACATGCCGGCAGTGGAGTAGTGTCTCTGCAAAAATGGGGGCATGAGCAACTGACTGAAAAATCAGGGGGTCTTCCCACCGCGTTTCCTTGCGAAAACCCCACTGCAGAACCCATGTCGATTCAGAACATTTTCTTGTCAGCTCCGAAAGCTCTCGGCAACGGGACGCTCAATCGGGTGAAAAATCATCTCCCCCAAAAGGTGCAAGAAATGGGTGTGGCTCAAAAAGATGTACCAAAATGGCACATTGGTAAATGGAACCAAAGACCAACACCTGCGTAACCCTGGCTCTTTAATTTTGAGCCACACCCAAATGTGGTTGAATCCACCGCACTTGGGCCTTTCTTTGGGTTCGCATGGCTCGGCTTTGCAATGAACAAATCCGGCCTGAGAGTCTGCTCGAGGAAGAAAGGCGAAACCACAAGGGCAAAGGGATGCGGCGGATTCGCTGAATCCGTCAAGAACTATTCGGCTACCTTGGACCTGGACGTTTGGGCTCCCTTGGCTTGCCCCTTGTTAGCCCTTCCGGTCACGACCTCCACATTCACCGGCACTGGCGGGACATTTCTGACCGAAGCTCACGTGGGTCAGGGTCAGCCATAGGAACCCTTGCCATGGTTGCCTACATGACCATCTCGTCCAAGGGTGTCTCGACGGCACATATCACGAGCACCAAGGTGCATCCATCCAAGATGCTTGGCCCCTGACCCACGTGAGCTTCGGTCAGAATTTTCCAGCCAGATGTGGAGCTTGTGACAAGGGCGAACAAGAGCCATGGGAGCCCAAATGTCCAGGTCCAAGGAGAAGGTCCCTTGAATCCGCCGTAGGGCCTTCTTTCCTCGGGAAACTTTTTTCACTTTCTCAGCATGTGAAAGGTCCCTCTCTGGTAAGACCACAAAGGAACCAAGATCAAGCAATCATCTTGTCAAACCCCAAAAAGATCGCTGTGGCGCATGGTTGCTTCTATATTGATGGAATCAACAAAGAGCCCGAGAAAGAATCAGTTAGCATGCCCAACTAATAGGTACAGTTAGCAGACAATAAATCCCCGGCTTCCCTGGAAATGGGTGGGCCACAATTGCCCTCGTCTTGCCGGGTCGTTTGGGATGCTTTCTGCAATGCTTAAGGACTCATAGTTTGGCTTTTAGGGCTTTTTGGGGATCTTTGGCATTTGGGTTGACAGGGTGTTGGGGCTTCGGTGAAAGGTTTAGGTGTGTTTTTGTTGCTTCCAGGCGGTCGTTGTTGGAGTTGTGATTAGTGTTTCGCGAGGGGCCTTGCGGCAAATCACATACTTCCAGAACCCATAATGTCAATGGCGGATGGATCAGCCCGATGGTAGGGGGTGGTCCCCCAAGAGAACTGAAGGATTCCATTTGAGGGTTTTGATTGGCGCGTTTAAAGCCAAGCGGCACGCCATCTCCAGCCAACAAGCCTCACGCAATCCGTGTGATTCCATGCCCACCGCTCCGCAAAGCAAACAAGTGAGAAAAGAACATAAACTGGCGGTAAACAAGCTAAAAAAATGACAAGATCTGCTGGGAAAAGGGATGATATCTCTGCTTTGCGGCAAATCCAAGGCACGTCGTTTGGTTTGCCTTTCTGACGGGGTGCACGTTTTAGAGGTTTAAAGGGATTCCAAAAGGAAACCCCGAATTTTGGGGGTCCTGCCGTGACACACACTCACACACCCTTTTCTGACTTGCACACTGGGACGCGCACCGTCCTGGACTTGAGCAGCTTTCTGCAATGATCTCGCACCTCGCCCGCGAGATCGGAATGACGGGCGCGGCAAATTTGAGACGCGGCTTGCTGTCGGGGGGCGGCCACTTTCTTCTTCTGCACGCTTCTACTCCCTAGTTCTCCCTTTCCTGCTTCATCTCAGCTTCTTCACCCGCGCTATTCTGAGAAGCCACGCGCAAGTGATGCGTTCTTAAGCAGAGCTACCTCAACTAGTTCCAGTACTACTGAAGTTCTTGCTTCAAACTTCCCTTGATAAAAGCAGGCAAATGGTTGCCCAAAACAGCGGGCCCTCTTGGCTCCGGTCTCCACTTGGTTCGTTGGGCGTCTAAAAGGGCCGCAAAAAGGCACCCCTCCAAACGTCGCAAAAACACTTCCCTCCCCTCCCCAAGCTCTTGCTTGCACCTTCAAATCTGCTATTTGAGAGGTTCTTGTTCAAAATGGCGGGGTCCCGAATCCCAATCTGTCATCCGTAGTGCGACACCACCACAACAAGAGAAACCACTGAAACCACTACTATCTGGCAGAAGGATCTTGCGGATTGATGTTGAACCCACCGCATTAAACAACAACTTGCTTGACCTCAGTATTGAACATGGGAATTCCCCCCTTCCAACTTTGTTTTTAAGACCCAATGGGCAAAAAGTCCCCCAAATGTCGACCATTTTTTTCAAAAGCCGCGCACTCTTTCTGCAAGGGGGTCCTTATAAGCGAGTTGTTTTGTCTTGGGGAACCAGTACTTTTGGGACATATCTGGGGGTCATGTTTTACCAAGGATCCAGAACGACTTGCCAAACAAACCCGAGAAGTTCAAAACTTCCATTTGCTTTTTCGCTCCCTAAAAAAAAGAACATCTTTCCAGTTTTTTGCAAATCGATTCCCTTCCAAAAGCCAAGAAGGGAAATAAGAAAAATACTATTATCCGCAAATGGAAGTGAAGGGAACCTGAATCTCCCCAAAAAAAGGAACGGTCAAAGGGCGCCCTTTCGCTGGGGGACCTAGTTTATCCAATGGAAGGAGAACTTCCAAACCAACGAACGCCCTGAGCTTGCCTCCTCCGCCATGGGCACCAAGACTTCTTCTTCCCGCGCTTTGATGCCTCCGAGTGCGGGGGGTTCACCGAGGGGTTCGCCAGAAAACGACTCCCCCCCCCAAACCAAAAAAAATGGTTCGCCAGGACAGCGGGGCTTAGGGATCCGGAAATCCGAATGCACACCTCGGAGACCCCCGAGAATCCCACCATCTCGAAGCGAAGGGGGTTGTTTGAGAATCCATGGGCCCTTTCGGTGGCTGGGTTCCCCCTTGAGGCCATATACAGCGTCTAGTGCAGGGTATCAGGGCTATACGTATGTATATATGTTCCAGTCCGTGGACCAGGGGGTGGGGTGGGGGGGGGCGGGGTTTGGGTGGTTGGGTGGGTGGTTGGGTGGTTGGGTGGGTGGTTGGGTTGTGCTTTGGGTTTGTTTAGAGCGTGGGTATAGGGTTGTTGGTTTAGGGTGGGTTTAGGGTGGGTTTAGGGTGGGTTTAAAGTTTGCTTGGGCTGATGTAGGTTTGGTTCAGGGTTGGTTTAGGTGGGTTTCGTCTTGGTTTAGGGTTGGTTTAGGGTTGGTTTACAGTGGGTTTTGGGTGGGTGTTGGGTTGGATTAGAGTTGGTTTAGGGTTGATTTAGGGTTGGTTTAGGGTTAGGGTTGAGGATTAGGGGTGTAGAATTGGTTTAGCGTTGCGGGTTTAGGTTGGTTGTGGGTTGAGTTGTCCTATGTGTTGGGATGCAAGGATGGGAGTTCAGGGGCTCGAGGAGGGGGTGTGGGGAGCGTAGCAGCGGGGTGTGGGGATCCGGGGGCTCAGGGTTGGGGCCTACCCTGGGGGGGGGGGGGGCCTGGGGACTGGAACATATATATATATATATATATATATATTAATATATATATATACATATATATATAGGTATATGTATACGTGTACATACATTACATTACATTACATTACATTACATTACATCACATCAAATTACATTACATTACATTACATTACATTACATTACATTACATACGTACATACATGCAGCCGCTATCAATATACTCAGTTGCAAAGGGCATGGCACATTTCGCGCGAACATCTCGAACCTGACCCCTTCAAGATGCAGTTGTACAGATTGAGTGCATGACACCCAGACTTGAAGGCGCCCACTGGACATCTATATCAAGTGCTTAGGGAGTTATTCTTGTGGGTTGGCTTGAACTGAAATCAAATGGACACCATCCGCTTTGGGCCCCGGTGGTGAAAACACAGCAACATGGATCCGCGAGTCGAAGTCCGTCCCACACCTTGCCTAGCTCCAGCTGCATAGAGACCATTCCCGAAGCGGCCACCAGCCAATTCTTCTTGTCCACAGGGAAGGCGCAGGTATCCTTAAGACACCGAAAACTCTGGGAACTGTTGACCCGGCGGTGGCTGAAAAAAAAAAACGGTACCCTAAATGTGGCTCAAAAATAGGGTAACCTCTAAATGGAGCCCTGGGAAGTGGAAACTGGAAACCATTGGAAACCCAAAACCTGCGGTTTGCACCCCCTGTTTAATTTTGAGCCACACCCACCCAGGATGAACAAACCCCATATGAATAGGGGGGTGTCCCTAGGTTTGGGGATTCATCACTTTTGAAGTGGGGATGATTCATCTGGGGTCAACATTCGTGTGAACTTCTATTGAATCCGCAGGACCATACCCAAGGGCCTAAGAACGGTTCGCTGAGCGAGACTTGATTAACTCATCTTAGGGAATCCTTTGGATTCCTATGGCCCAAATCCGAACAGCAAAGATGTCAGAAACCAAACACAAATCCGAAGTCAGCGAAGAACTTGTGGAACAAAACCTCTTGGTCCAGAAGTTCCTTCCGCGCGCGGGAAAAAATGCCGAGAGCAGAATTTTAATGGCTTTCATCGAAGCTTCCGCCAGCCACGCGATGAGCTGCGACTCGTTCTTGCGCATGGGGGTGGCGGTCTGCGCTACGAACTTGGGACCTCATGGGTCAAAAATCGGTTTGCCCCGGTGAACATCCGATTCAATCCAACCAAAATAGGAAGCCCAAAATGGGTGGGGCCACAGGGCTCCCGAATTTCCCCCCCCCCAAAAAAAAAAAAGTATCAGAAAGGGACACTCACCTCCAAAATGGGTGGTGAATTCACCTACCCCAAAATGGGATCCCATCGGTTTTGACAAACACTGCCACTTGTGACGCGCCGCTGATCTTGTCACGGGGCCTGTGCTGGGTCCTGGTGCGGTTGGGGAAGCCTTCACTGGACCAAAGCAACTGCTCGGCTTTTTTCTTTACCAGCTCTACAAGTCAGTCTAGATGTGGACCTGTCTTCTTTTAGGGGACCCGAAAATGGTGGTTGTCCTGTTGATGTCCCTTTAAACCAACCCCAAAAGCGTACCGTTCAAAAAGGACATGCATGTGGGTTTCTCCAGTTTAGAGCCATCATAGTTCCATTCCCATACCGAAGCCCGCATTTTTGTTTCTCTGCTCTCGCTCGCTCCTTGGTCTCGACCCCGAGACGACTGCCGTGGGAAAGCTAGGAATCTCGCCTCTTTTCTGGGGGGGCCCTTCAAAACCAACTCCCATATATCAACATTGTACACCCCATGGGCAGTGGTTTCAGGCAGGAAGCCAGCTCAGATTCCTCCACTTGGGCCCCCGCAAAGCTGGCAGAGCCGACGTGCGGCGGAAGTGCGCAGGGTCGGGGCATACATCTCGTCCACTTCATCGAAGACGAAAAAGGAAGATGTGGCCTAGGGGCAAACATATTGCAGAGGTATCCAAACCAAAAGATTTCTGGACAAACGGCACGCCAAATTACTGCTCACTTGCTAAAACGTCAAAACTTGGTCCAGGTGCCACCGACATGATATCTATTCCTAGAAAGTCTCAAGTCCCGGAACTCTCCAAGTGAGTGTAGGACATCAAGGAAGTTGTTTGAACAATGGTAAGATGTTCAAACAGGGAATCCATCTGCCAACCCTGCTTCTTGACCCGAACATGAGAAAACAGGTACAGGGTTCAAAATGATGGACTTTCTTGTGGACCCCTCAGAAGCACAGAATGGGTATGTGTCAAAGTAGGAAGGGAAGAATGGCTTCGGTGTTCATGCTGATTCCCTTTGGAACACCCTAACAACGGTACCCTCTGAAAAAGAAAAAGGACCCCCCCCCCCCAACCTCCGGGAAAAAGAAAAAAACTGGTCTCCCCCCCCGAAAAAAATATATATGAAAAAAACGAAAAAAAGAAATGACATAAAAATGAGAAAGAACAAGAACATGGAAAAAACAAAACAATAAAGAACAAACCACGGCCACGTGACACCGGCTCTCTGGCCTCCGCAGCCAGCCCCTTGTCGATGGCAGTCCGCAAATGGTCCGCATGGATCACATTCCTAAGGCCGCTTTCTCCATGGTTTTTTGTTGGCTGAAAGCGCGGCTGTTGAGATGGAAATCCACTTCCTGTGGTACCCCCCCCATTTTTTTTTTTTAAAATAACGGGGGCAATTTGCCTTGTATCTCAGGAGTGGGGATAAACCCCTTGATCCACAACCCTGGCTTAAAGGGAAGCCGAATGAGTCAGAATCAAAACCGACCGGTGCTAAGATGGTCTACAAAGAACTATGAAACGAATTGCAAAGGCGGGCCGCACCCATTTATGGCTGGGATGGCCCCTAACTACCGTCCAATTATCCAGGTTTTGATTGCGACTCAAATGGAAAACCAAAATCCATTGTTGGGTTACCCCTATGTTGATACATACCCACATCCGACAGAGCACAAACATTCCCAAAAATTGGCACCGCCCTCCCGCGAGTCCCAAAACGATCGACTCACCGAGGCACACCATGAAATCCTTGAGAGCCAAGTCGGCACCTTCTCCCGTCTTCGGCTTCTTGGCGCTGGAGATACGAGGCACCACGTGTGTCGGACAGCGCCAGGTGGTGCCTCAAGCGCAGCAGGGCCAGATTTTCTCGAGCTGTTGTTCAAGGAGCACGTCAACTCCTTGCAGCCCAGACACGCAACTGCTTCACCAAATTCTCCACCGTGCCCGCTGGAGTTACCCACATGATGCGCCGCACATTCTGGCCACTGCTTTCCAGCCACCTGCCATCGGAGAAACAAAAAAGCAAAAAGGACCACCCTCACACCAGCCAGCAGGGAATGACCCATGGTTTTTCTTGGTCAGTCCCCATTCCCTGCCTCTCGAAAGAGGCAGGAAATGTAAGGTCCAAAGCGGAAACTGCAGGTAAAGATACGATGAAAAGGTCTCCAAATGGTCCATGTTCAAGCATCCCCTTTACAAAGAGCCCCCGAAGGACCCTCCTTTTGCACCCTCGAAAGCTATCCCCAGCCCGCACAGCTTTCAGCTGTGGAAAACAATCTGAGAAGGCCTGGTGTCACCCTCCCCCTCTTTGAAGTGGCGGGTGGAAGATCCAGGCCCATGGAAACCACCACTAAGCCAACCAGACACCTGAAAACCTAAGACGGCTGGGAACCACCCAAGTTTCGGTTCCATTCTCCGTGAAGCTAAGGAATTCCTTCGGATCATCAGGCTCCCAGGGCATTGAAGACACATGAGCATGTTCATCCGTCAGAGGAGAACAGCCGCGTGAGGGAAAAACCAAACCAACCAAGAGGGCTTTTAAGTGCTTAGGATCTTTATTGTTCGTTTGTTCAATTTATGTGTCCCTTCCTATGACTTGCTTGCTCTTTTCCACTTCCTTTGTGTGACTTGTGTCAACTCTTGCCAACTTGCATTTCGTCCAACATGAAACAACCTTGTGCAAATACAATCATCAATTAATGATTGACGGGGACGTAACAACCCCACCCTCCTATTCAATTCGGGCCTGGGTGTCCTTTTGGTTGGTAGCTAAAGGGAAACCAAGAGGAAACCACCCATTTCAGGACATGGACCACGATTTTACTTGAAACGCCCATTTGGTGACACAAAGCGTGCTTTCCGGAGGAGGCCTGAAGGCGTAAAGAAGCGCGGTGATGGTTTTGCCATGACCAGTATCCATGATGAGGAAGTGGCCTCCACACTTCAAGTGCTCGTCCCGCTCCACCATACCTGATGGCTGCAAAAGCAGCTATCAGCTTGCTCAGTGGAAGGCATGCCCGATTTTCTGGGAGAATAAACCCGGGGCGCTAAAGTATTGGGAGGAATGCGTCCATGTAGCTCGTGTCCCTGGTCGATGAATCCTAGTTTGTGGAGAGCCTACCGATTCAGGATACAACAACACAAAAACACGAAGGTTCTTCTGCAATCAGGGAGCATAGTAAAGGACCTTCATGGACTTTTACTTGTTTTATCCTGAATCGGTAAGCTCTTCATAAAATAGGATTCTTCGACCAGGGAACAATTGATGGGTCAAAATCCAGTATACTACCAGGGTAAAGTGTCAAGCTTCGGATCATCCCTCAGCGTCCATTTGCTTAAGCAGCCTGGGAAAATGTAAAATATGCCCGGTAGTGATTGATCGATTCCTTTAAAACCAACAAGGGAAAAATAAACTTGGATCATCCCCTTAGAGGATTCAGTTTGCTCTTAACTCGGGAAGCCGCAAGGAAAATGCATTCTTTCGGGGTCCCCTACGTTCGAAGCGAAACGGCCTCTGCGCCTACCCGCCAGGGTTGGGCATGGTTGCTGTTCACCCCGCTGCAAGAGTTGAAAAGTCCCAGCTGTTTCGACCAAGTGTTCCAGTCCAAAGATCCTTCAAGCAGATAGCCATAAAGACTCGGGTCCTTTACATGGGATGACCACTGATTGGACAGCCACTAAAATATGATATTCCCACATGACCACATGGGAAAGTTACCCGTGCACAAAACTGGGGGCCAAACGGAATTCATAAAGATGGGGTGATCTTTTGGTTTCCCTGTAAACCAACCTGAGAAGGGCCTCGAAAAAGACAAAAACAAAACTGTGGGTCAAAACCAATGGTAATTACCATCTTGGGCTAGGTGAATTCACCCCCCATGGCCATGTGAATTGTGTCTCTCCCCGCGTCGCCGATCGGGGCCGTCGCAGTCGGGCCGCGGCAGATCGCCTCCCTCTGATGCTCCATGAGCTTCGCAGACGCCTCCAGCTGCCGCCGGAGCTCCGCCCACTCCGCGCCAGAAGCCGAAGAACAAGAAGGACCCGAAGGACGCGCCGTCCCAACGAGTTGGATGCCTTCCGAAAGAGGGAAGCCTTCCCGAAAGAGGCTCCTCGGATTTCCTCTTCGAAAGTTGGATGCCTGTCCTAACTTCACGAACATCCGCGGTCCGAAAGAGGAAATCCGTTCCGAGCTTCAGAAAAATCCCTTTTCAACATGACTTTGTCTAGGGGATAAACATGGGAAGATCGAAGTTCTGATCCAAGGACCCTTGGACGCCATTCTGTTGGCACTGTCCAGCTATTTTTGTTGTTTTTTGAGATTGTTTTTTTTACACCAACCCCCAACTTCAGCCGGCGCCCTTCGGCATGGTTTTTTGGGGACACACTTTTCTTCCTCGCCCAATTCGCTCAACTTCCATCATCGCCTTCCATCATCCACTTCTCCAGGACCCGCAGAAGCACGGGGTTGCCCACCTGACGGAAATTGTCCGACGGAATTTCAGCCAGACACAAGGTCGATCCTGCAACGGGTGGTTTGAATTCGCGGCAACCACTGGGCTTTCGCCTTTGCCATGTACCAAATGGCAACCCATTGGGCCGGGAGGGTAAATGGGTGTGGATCAAATTTTAAACGATCGGAGGGGCAAACCGCAGGTTTTGGTCCATGTGTCCACTTACCAGGGCAACCCATTTTGGAATTCCGGTTGTTTGAGCCACAGCCACATGTGGCAACACCGCTTTAGCTTTTGGAAAGGATGGCGAATCATTCCCTCACAAAGAAAACACAACACAAACAGGAACCTGGCATGCCACTTCCCCCCCCCCCAAAAAAAAAAAGGAAGAAAGGAAGTGGAGTACAACCTCGCGCGACATCGGCCACCAAATTTAGCTTGGCCAAGAGACCCCCCCTGCCACCAAGCGAACAGATTTGCGACTGTTTAAAGAACAAGTGAAGGTGACAGGACGGTTTTGAGATCTTAATTTCCTTACTTTCCTTTGGGACTCTTACTTTGTGACTCTTACTTTCCTTTGTGAGACTTACTTTCCTTTGGGAAACTTACCCTCCTTTGGACTCTTTCCTTTGGGAAACTCTGTTTCCACTTCCAGCCTTTGGGGTACACCCAAGGAGCCCAGGAGGATCAAAGGGCCCGATTCTCGTGGAGAACTAGATAGGTAAGCGCTGTGAGCCAAACTGTTGTGTGCCATCGATTCGTGCCCGAACTGATCTAAAAAGAAGATCTACCACCCCCCCTGCCTTATCCCATGTCCAACACTTACAGTACTTTCCAAAGAGCAGTTGTTGCGCTGTGCTGGTCAAAAGAGTGTACTTCAGGGTTCCCCATATTTTCCCCTTTCAACATCACCCCAAAATGACACCCTCTTGAAATCGGCCGGCTGGCAACCTGCCCCAAACACCAACAGCCACCACAATTTGGAAGACTTTCTTGATTTTTAAAAATACTTTTTCACGGAATCCAGTGTGGGCGGGGGCAGGGACTGTCTCAAACCCTACATGCCAATGATGTCTATACACTTCAAGGTGAAATCTCGATTCACTTCGGACAAATCCAGACCCTAAGGGGTGGTTCCCCCCTTTTTAGCGAGGATATGATCTCTTTGAGGCGGTTCCTCTGGGGTTCTCCGGACGAATCCGAAGACTCCGACGAAAACTTCCCCCCCCGCAGACCCGACCCAAAACCGGACCCGAAACCGGACCCGAAACCGGACACGCGGGCCTGGAAGTTGGGGGGCGCGGTGGGGCGCAGCGCTGGCACCAACTGGGACACCAAGACCTCCAAAGAAATGATGTTTGGGCTCGTCTTCTTTTGAGGCTCTGCCCAATGGAATCTGGGAACATGTATATCATGTTGATACAGGGAGTGTCTTTTTGTTGAGTGTTTTGGTGGTGGCAAAGGGAAACCAAAAGGCAAACAACCATGTTTGTTTGGGGGGTCCCCAACAAAAGATAAAAGAGCTTGGGTCAAGTCTCCTTTTGAGTCTCAAGGGGTCGCCTCAATTTCTGAGTGGCCAAACAAGCCCAACCTGTTTTGTTTGCCAATATGGACCAAAAAGCGCATAAAGCCCAGCAACTCAGGGAGTGAGTGGCTTCGGAAAACCAAGAGGAAACCAGCAACTGTGGGGGGGTTCGGGTTCCTAGTTTGAGACACAAACCCATCTGGAGCTTCCCCAAAGGCTTGCCTACAGAGATGGGTTCCCCCCTTTTCAAGCAACCCCCACCAGGAGCCGGTAGACCAGCCAGTCCCCGTCATAGGCCGCCAGCTGATCCGACACCAACCCCCCCTGCAGCGACGGAGTTGGCAGCTGGACGCTGGTGTACTGCTGCCGCAGAAGCGAGACCCCGCGCAGGCAAGCTGCGTGAGGAAGCGCACCTTTCCGTCCCTTTTTGGGGGCTTCCATTTGGTGAAGAGCCCTGGGAAAAAAAAAAATGAAATAAGTATTGCCAGTATTGATCAACTCCTTTTGCCACCAGGGGAAAGTGAAAAACATTCTTAAGCAAGTGCAATTGGGGGAGTGAGAATAAGGAACCCAAAAGAAAAGCCACGTATTCAAAAGCCTGCTAAGCGGACGGACGAAAGCGGACGGTTCTTGGAAGCCCCATAACTTGAAAAAAAAAGAACCCACAAACAAAAAACAACCGGCAACAAAAAAAGCCAGGAACAGCAAAGGAAAGAAACAGAACCCAAAAAAAAAACTTGCAACAAAAAGAGTCACCCCTCAGCCAAGGAACTGGTCAGGCGCAGAGTCCACTTTCGCGCATCGGGGGTCATCCCAGCACCTGCGAGGGTTTCTTTTGGAATCCTACAAAGTACTGCCAGAAACCGCCATGGGCCCACCCTTGCAAGTCGGTTTTCGGCGTCAAACTCCTTACGCCTTTCGTGGGGGAAGCCAGCTTGCTTTCTCCATCCGAAAGTCCGAAGAATCTACCCAAACCTGCGGGGCCCGTTTTGAACGGAAATTCCCATCCCCGTTCCTTTCGGCTGAGCCCAAAACATAGTTCAATTCCTTTCGGCCCCTTTGCGCCAACTTTTTTCCGCCGAAGCCCAAAGGGGGCGCAAAAACGCCCCCCTCCCCTCCCGCGCATCCGATTTCCCCAGGCCCCGAGGTCCGATTCTTCCGCCTGCGCTTTGGAGCGCCTCTTCGAAGGCAGCGTCGTCCTCCAGCAGCCGCTCCCAGTCTGTGGACTCGTTGCACCACCCGGGGGCTGGAGCCGATGGGACCGTGACTTTCAAGCCTTAGCAGAGAAAGTGGACAAGTTGCGTGTTGCTTTTTTCGGAGTTGGTACCACATGGTTTGTGGTTGGGAAGCGAAACCAACAGGAAACCCAACATGTTTTTTTGTTGGTTTCTTTTGTCAGACCCGCCATGTTTTGTGTTTTCATGTTTGTTTGACGGTAAAAAAGACAAACCCAAATGGTGCCTTGTCGCCTGACAGGGAAATGGGCTCAAACAACGGGGTCCTCGTTTGCTTCCCCCCGCCCAAAAAAAAAAAACTTTGAAAATCAATGGACAACCAAAAAGTCTGAACGTATTGCTTGCCACTAGTCCCGAATCAACAAGTACAAGGTCAATGAACTCAGGCCTTATACGATTCCACTCCCCTCAATGAAAGAGGAGAACAAGGCATCTTGATTCGGAGCAACGGTTCCTAGTGACCACTAAAGTCCTGATGCCGACGCTTCAAACATCTTTTGACAGGTGACCCTCCTTGACCAGGTCTTCCCACTTGCGCCCGTCCAGCATCCAGGTATCGCGAAACTGGGCGTGTTGAGTGCCGGGCAAGAGGGGCGACTGCGCTTTTTGGCGCTGAGACCGTGCCACAGAGATGGCCTCGAGGGGAAACGGGAACCAAGAGCTGACATGAAGGTCAAAAACCAATCGGTTTTAGAAAACCAGGGTCCCCAATCAAGAACCACTTGATCAAAGAGGTCTCAAAGTGGGGAGTGCCATTTGATTACTCGGTTCCCGCACGCATGCACACGCACGCACGCACACGCACACACAAAAACAAACAAACAAACAAACAAAGAAACAAACAAACAGACAGGCAGGCAGGCAGGCAGGCAAACAAGCAAGCAAACAAACAACCAAAACGACACACACACACAAGGCGCGCGCGTTCCGTGTTAAATCCCTCTTTCCAAAAGAGATTGCAACATTCGCTTGCCCAAGAGGTGACGTTCAAGCCCTTTTGACCAAAAGCTCCCTGTCCGCCTCTGCTCGCTCTTGCTCGGTGAGCTCACCGAACAAGTCTCTGGTCGCCCTCGCTGGCTTTTGCATGACCACCTAGGGCTCCGGTAACGACCCAAAACCCCAAATATTCCCACCAAAGGGTTCCATGCGATTGCTCCGAACACCCGATGGGAATGGCAAAGCTGGCGAGTAGTCCCACCTCATCCTCCGGACACCGCAGGCCCAGCAAAACCAGGAGCTCCCGCTTCCGCTTCCGACCCGCCTGCACCGGAACCGGTCCAACCGCCGCAGCCAGCACGCCTGCATCCTTGGATCGACGGATCCGGCGGCAAGTGGCAACTGAAGGCCAGGCAAAGCAGGCAACCCCCGGTTTGCGGTGTTGAGCATTCAGTTTTTTGGGGGGCGTACCTTCAAAAAAACACGCCCAAAACACCCCCACAAAACGAAAGGAAGACCCTTCTGGGCAGAAAGGGGCTTCCAAAAAGGAAGTCGGCTTCTTGCCGAGTCTGGCCATGGCTCCAGCTCCAAACTCACTGAGACGCCTTCCGACGCCGAGGGAATCGCGCTCCGGGCTTTCGAGAGCGCCATGTGGAGGCAGCAGCGCTGCGCGAAGCGAGCCACTCGCACCTCGAATCGGATCGGATCGATCGGGGCCGCGCTTTTTGAAAGAATCAGCGAGTGGCCGAGTGCGTCAAAAGAAAAAAAAAGAGAGAAAAGAAGAAGAAACAAACACCAAACCCCCCTTTTAGAGAGTGAGTACCCAACAAAAGAACACCAACCCCGTCAACCCCCCTTACTGTGGATGGACAAATCCACCTGTTGATAGGTGGCGTATCAACCAGATTTCAAATCGGATTTCATCCGTCCCTAGTCGTGTGCCCTTTTCGGGGAACCTCCCACCCTGCCTCAGGTCTCGTCTCAAAGTCCACCAAGCTGGACAGTCGCGGGTTGCAGCCCGTGCACTTCTCGAAGAGAACCCGAAAGCGCTCCGCAAACGTCGCGCCAGAGCCGGCGCCGAGCACCTTGCTTGGAGTTCGAGCGAACCGGACGCCGGACACCAGCAAAATAAGACGTAGGTGATGCTCTTTTCGCACTTGGATGCTCATTTTGCTTCTTTTGGGGGGGGGAATCGTTTTTGGTGGACATCAACACAAAGGTTGCTTCCCATAGTCTCAAAGTGGTGCAGGAGTTCGTCCATCCGCAGCATCTTTAACACCTGAGCCTGAGCATGCTTTTGTTTCTTGGGGGGGATGTTTGGGTGGATTTCGTCTATCCACAGGCATCTTCCTCACCTGAGCCTGTCTTCTTTCTCGCGGGGTGGATTGCTTTTGGCTGGACATCAAAAAAAAAAGGACTCGGGGAATGAACTGCCCTTCGGGGCTTCCCCCGTTTTTGGCCCCGCTTTTTTGCCGTTGACTCCCACTCCGCCAGTCGCCGGGTCGCGTGCCCCACCCCGCGGAAGGCGTGCTGGTCCACCAGGTGGCACAGCGGCATCACCTGAGTCACTTGCTCAAAACCCGGCGTTAAAATTCCCAGAACCATGTAAAGAATCATGAAGGCAACCGCAGCCTATTTCTGGCAAGGGGATGGTCCCTCGCTACCCTCCAATGGTCCAGGCTTTGATTGTGTTGGCTTCCTTCGCCACAAGAACCTTGGTCTTAGGACCCGCAAAACCGGGGCCCCTTCTTGATGTGGCAGTGGCTCAACATTAAAGAGCCAGGGTTACGCAGCTTTTGGTCCATGTTTCCAATTACCAGGGTTCCATTGTTGGAATTCTGGTTTGTTGAGCCATACCCATGTTGCTCTTGGTTGAAAAAAAAGCATCAGCCAAAGGCCTTTCCGCTTCAGGGGTGTTGGAAGATCAAGTTGCCAATAGCCCTGGCTCTTGAAATCGCGGCCTCGCCTCCGGGCGCTCCGCCGCGCGCTGCAGCTCCAGGGCGCCCAGAGTGGCGGCCTCGAACACCGGGACTGGCTGCGAACTCGGTAGCTGGGAACGAGCCCAGGGAGTCTCGTATAAAGGAAACCACAACCCACGGATTACCTTAAAGGAAACCAGGCAACCACCAGTTGGATGGTTTATAGGGGTTGAATGAACCTTGCTGCTGCGAAATCGGGAGGGAATGCGGTGGAATGAACCGTTTGGGGATTCTCGAAGAAAGGAAACCACCAGTTGGATGTTTTCTCTCGGGGTCGTTCCATTTCTCATTCCCTGCCGAGCACCAGCAAGACGGTCTGGCGCACTTGGAAGCTTCAACCCACGTAGGTTACAACCATGGTTGTGACCCATATGGGTTTTGGTCACAACCGTGGTTGTACCCATGGGTATGACTTTAGAGCCGCTACTTGCCTGCTTTTGAGGGTCTTGGGGGCTTGTTTTGTGTCTTGGGCCCCAGGGAAACTTTGGCTTGAACAAACTCCGTTTGGGCCCCGTTCAACGAGCACGAGCCGGGTTTGCTTTGTATGAACAAAGCTTGCAACCAAAACCCAAGAACCACACCGCCAAGGAAGCTCGGGGGAATCTACAAATAGCCCTCGGTTGTTCAAACACCACTTTTGCCAACCACCATTTCTTAAACAAGCTCCTGTCGTATTTACCTGTAAAGAGGTACCAGGATTGTGTAAACCAGTGTTCAAACAACAAACAGCTTCCTGGGCCGAAGGTCTGGTCGTCCTTTTAGGGGCAATAGATGGCCCTGGCAGATGATTGAAACTTGAAACCACTGGGTAAACCAGGGCCGTCTCTGTTTTTTCTAGCAAAATCTTACCACCAGGCAAACCAGGGCCATCCATGTTGCGACCACAACCACCAAGAAGGACACCCAGCGGAGTCGTTTTCCACGCCCCGCCCGGTCCTTCGCCGCCCTGTCGAGCATCTCCATGTCGCCGGGAAAGCTGCGGAGCACGCGCAGCAGGTGGGCGGAGCTCTGAAAGAAGCGGCTCTGCGGCTCGGACACCTTCACTTTCACCTGTGAGGACGCCCCAACATGGTACTGGTGAGCCCGGAGAAAAATAAACCCCTGTTTATTGATATGGAGGTGTCCCCGGGGTTAGGAGGGGTCTTATTATTTTTTTGGAGGGAACCACCCCAATGTTAATAAACAGGGGTTAAACAAATCCGGGGTCACCATTGAGGGCTTTCCAACTTCCTCCCAATAAGGCAAACGCATCTCTCAGGCTGAGACTCTGGAAACAAGTGCGAAAAAAATGTCCACTAGTGAAATCGATTCCCCCCATTAAAAAAAAAAAAAAAAAAAACAACAAGGGGAACTCAAAAAAACAAAACAAGAAGAAACAAACAAGAGAACGACTTCACTTCAGCAAATGGAAGCTGGCACCAAAAAAAGTTCTGAGCTTTGCAATCACCCCTCCAAAATGGTGGCAGCCCCAAAACTTGGTTGACGTTGAAAGGGGAGCAAAGAAAAATAGATTTTAGCAGCCAAGTGGTTGGATTTCAACCACCAAACCACAATATGCAAAAATGCGAAATGTTCCCCAACGACAACCATAAAAACAAAAAAAAAGTGGCTCAAGTCCAACTCGGGAAGTGAGCCCTGTCCCGCCTTGGACGCCGACGCCGATTTCGAAGGCGTCCGCCAGGCGATCACGCTGCCGGAGCTGGCCGCCTTGGCCGCCAGCCGCATGGCGGAGACCACCACGTGCCTCGAACGTCTTTTTAGAATTGTCCAGGAAATAGCCCAAAACACCCGGAATAAGCGGGTTTCCGCTAGAATTGTCCTGCAACCCCACCCTTTGACTGGTGCTTGTCTCAAAGTGAAGGTCCCTTTGCAGCCTCGCAGATGAGCAGCGGCCAAACCCCACTGAGTTTTGGTTCTTCTGACACTTATGTAGAGACTGCTATACTCCATATCAAGCCAGGTTGTAGAACCACCAGCCCCGGACAAAACTACCGCATTGTCCAAGAGGAGGGACATGGGAAAAATGCGATTGCTCCCATGTCCTCTATAGTTTTGTCAGCTGCTCATATGAGAAGCTGAGAGCAGCTTCTAAACGTGACAACAAAAAACCAGGACATGACCACCGAAAACAAACCCCCATCAAACTACACAACCGACAAGGGACTACACTCATGCTGTCCCTTGCTTGCATGGGCGTGCGCGGATGTGTCTGTGTGCGCGTCAGGGGGGGGAATGGTGGCGTTCCTGTTGGTTTTCCGCACCCTAAAAACCAAGCACACACACACATACACTTAGACTCCCGAAGAAACAAACAAAGGGAAAATGGATTGATGCTACATGTTTTGGAGTCAAAGTGGCTTCCCTCTAGGAAGCCCACAGGAGAAACGAAGGGGCCAAAAGGACCATCCATCACTGCAGCAGGTACGCCTCAAGGCGTCCCTTGATGCATCCAGTTCTGCTTAATAGCTTCAATGGAATTGCTACCAGGAGACTGCCACGCGCTTGCTTCAGGAAATGGTTTCCAGGGTTAAACTGGAACTCGGCACAAAGACTCTCACACACGTCCTCTTGAGAACGCATCACGTCCGTTTCGTTTCCAGCGTGCAAGCCCAAAAAGGGTACAAATCCCACAGGAACCAAACCCAAGGTTCGAGTTGGCCCGTTGCCAAACATGATTTGCACGAGGATTTATAGGCTCCAGTGCTTTTTTGGGGGCGGGGGAATCACATATTTTGAAATCCCGCCGGGGGGGGTCCCGGTGTTTTGTTGTTGAAATCACGCCTGGGCCTGGGGGGTCCAGGTGTTTTTTTGTTGAGACCACGCCTGGGGGGTCCCGTTTTTGGGGGGGAAATCACGCCTGGGGGGTCACGGTGATGTTTTTGGTTGAAATCACGCCAGAGGGTCCCGGTGCTTGATTTTGTCGCATTCATGCCCGTGGTCCGGGGTGTTCTGTCTTTTGAATTCACGCCTTGGGGCTCCGCTTTGTTTTGAATTCACGCCTCTGGGATTGGTGTTTTTCTTTTCAAGTCATGCTTGGGGGCTCCGGTGTTTGTTTGATGCCAAAAAAACAAACCACCAGCACCCCCCAGATGTGATTTCAAAAAAAAAAAAACAAAAAAAAACAGAACCAAAAAAATGAAAAAATGGGACCCCCCTAATGTGATTTCAATCAACAAAACACCGGGACCCCCAGGCGATGGTTGTTTTCTTTTTTTTCAAAGAATATGTGATTCCAACAAGAAAAGGACTGGAGCCGGCGGAATTTCAAGAAAGAACAGGACCTACCCAGGCGTGATTTCAAAATACAAAAAAACACCGGAATCGATCGAGGTGGTGTTTTTTTCTTCTCCGGAATTACCAGTCGCTCACTCACTTGCTTGCTCATCTCGTCTGTGAAAAAACACCAAAATGATAATCCAAAATGAGGAATTTAAAAATAGACACGGCTGGTGTAAAAAAATACAACACCGGGATCGATCGAGGTATGTGTTTCTTTCTCTGGAATCACCAGTCGCTGACTCACTTGCTTGCAAACTTAAATTGTGAAAAAACACCAAAATGAGAATCCAAGATGAGGAATCAAAAAAACAAACAAAACACGGCTGGTGTATTTAAAACAAGAACGAAAACGTTGCCGGAATTATGCTACCGACCACTTTTCATTTTGGCGCCCCGTTTCGAATTCATACCCATACTCACAAAGCTGCTCCTACCCCCCAATCACACCACCCATCCGCGCAAACACTCCAGCCTCTTCGAACACACCTCCAGCTTTGGTCTGTTTGAGTGCGTGTCAAACTAGAATAACCCCAAAACTGGTCTCCCTCTCAACAAACCTTCTTCATCGGAACCCTGCAAAAAAACAAAACGCAGACCCATCTGGGCTGTCCAAACTGCTCCCCCGCCAAAAATGAATAACTTTTAGAAACCCAAACAAAACCAACCAAAAAAAAGATCTAAAAAGCTTTCTGGAACCGGATGGCTGGTTTTTCACCACCAAGCCTTTGACCTCCTTGAACTCCTTCCAAAAATTGCCACGCCTGGGCGGCTCATAGCTCATCTGCTGTGTCACCAAGCCCAAAGCCAGCAGCGACGCCAGCTGCGCAGGCGCCTGGAAGTCAGGCGATGGAAGGCGAGGGCGAAACCCGCATGACCTTCCGGGTGTTGGATTTGTGCTTTGGATTTTTTTGGAGTAGTTTGGAAGTGTTTTCCTTGGTTCGGAGTAGTTTTAGGTGATCTTTGGTGTTTTTTTGGAAGATGAACCCAGGGTTTCCCCGAAGCGCAAGGGAAGGCTTGTGGGGTCAGTCCATTTCTCATTCCGTTTCTCATTCCCCCTAAGTGACCTTCCGCACTTGACGTTCATGACCAGGGATAGGGCCGATAGGTTAACCCCCCCCCCCCTTCGTCGTTTCCACCATGCGACGCAGAAACAACGCGACATACACCAACCGAATCCACACGGCTCCCTTAAGGAACATTACCACAAGCACCTCCAACAGGCCATGAAGCTTGGCATATCGATTTTCCAATTGGGAAGACCAGCCAACACATGCGGGGTCAAAAATGACACAAATCCAAGAATTGCAGCTCCTGTTCTGCTCTCTTCACCCATCCTGTTTAGGAACCCATTTCTCCACCATTTCTCGGGGGAGTCGTGAGACGAAGCGCTTTTATACTTACCTCTTCTGGCCTGGAAGAAGGTCGAATTGTTCAACTTTTTACACTAACCTGGGCTGTCCTCAGATCCCCAGCTAAAAGTGAATAACCCTTAGTGGGTTAAACGGCAACCCAACCACAAAACCAACTAAAAAGACCTACAAAGCTAACAGCGATGCCTGGGAGCCACCAAGAAACACGATAACCGGTTTTTAAAATGCAACAAGCTCATGTTCCATGCTCTTGCCTAGCTCACTAAACCTGAGTGGATTGGGCCACAGTAACCAAACCTTTACAATGCAGCCCAAGGAACTGAGGTTGACCCTTCCACTGTTGTTTCTTTCTCGAAATCGGGAGTTCACACAGAAAGTTTGACATCCCTCTAAGCAAATATCCGTTTATTTTAAAGGTATGGCAAAATATCCAGGTTTTTCCAGGAAATACCGGGTTTTTACTTTTTGCGTTGTAATCAGAATGGTCTTGCGTGAGTTATGATTGTGGTTCCCTCAATATAATCCTTTTGTTGGCTCTCTTACATCCAGTTAAACGCTCCACGGCCGCCTAGCAATCCCATCCAAGCAAGCTCATTGAGCATGGCACCTGTTGCAAATCACCTGCTGAACTCGAAACAATGGTCAATCCGCAATTTGTTGGGAAGGCTTCCCATCGTGGCTCGGGAAGTTTAAAACAGCGTTGGAATATGAACTTGCTGACAAGGGCAACAAGTAGTCCCAGTTTACCGCAAGCGGTAGCTGCACGTGTATACATATTGTGTATGGCACTGAGCAATCTGCTTGGGACTGTTTGCGTACAGCTCGCGTCGGATACGTCTGGAGGGCCGCCTTGCAAATGCTCACTTGTTTGACAGCCAAGTCCCGTGCTAAAGCATTGATCCCGGAGCTTCTCGCAGGCTTGTCTAAACGTCGCAGGAACATCATTTTCGGAGCGTAACCCACTTTGAACACTGGACAGCAGGTAGAAAAAGACGCGTGGGACGAACACATGAATGACTGCTTTTCGCAGGGCCACTTTGCAAGCTTATTTCGGGCAACTCGGGCCTGGAAAGCTGTTTGAGCAGAGGCTGAAAATCCCATAAATCGCGTACGGGTTTGTACGGTATTTTTATGGGATTTGTACGGTTTTTGTACGGGTTAGGAAAAACCAGGTTTTCGGAAAAATATGGGTTTGTATGGGATTTTGATGGGCTTCGTATGGGATTTTTATGGGTTTCCTTTTTTTTCGCACGCGCTCGCCATTCCACAAGCTTTCCAGCAAAGAAAAGCCGGCACACAGCTAGATTGCGCGAGCAGCGAACTGGTTTTGTATGACATTGCGGTAGTCCGAAGGTTTTCGGGCACAAACACGTACTACGCAACATGTTTGGCTTGGACGGTGCTTCCCATCGAATCGAAGTTATGAGGAATCTCTGGGTGCTGGAAGAAAGTGCGAATTAGGCGGAGGCCAGCTTTGTTGGCATTTGGCTTGTGCGCCGAGCCGAGTAACAAATGCAAGTGCCACTTTGGGATACTGCATTATGTTTTAAAAAATACAAAAGAAGTACCATGCTTGAGCATGATGTGTCAATCACGCAGAGCTACTGATGTAGCGAACTGCACACTTGTACATTCAAGCTGGTTGTCCCGCTTCATTCTTGAGTTTTGGCTGACCACGCCCTCGCGTCTACCCCTACCTTTTGAGCTCCAATCTTGAGGAGCAGGGGGCTATCGCGCACCTGGCGGTACAAAAGGAAACAAGAGATTCAAAAAAAACATCTAGAAACCCAATATACAATTTGGCAGTGAAAGAAACCTGGCGGCTCCTTTCAACACCTGCTCGAGATCCGGCACCTTTGCTCTGTTCTTCAAACATCCGACATTTCGCTTGCGAAAAGTGCCAAAATAAAGGATGTAAGTGAAATACCAGTTTTTTTTCTGGAAAACCTTTATTTTTCCAAAACTTAACCAAAAACCAGGCTTTCCCATTTGACCCTTTAAAATTAAAGGATTTTCGCTTAGAGGGATGGAACATTTCTTGGAGACCCCCCAAACTGGTTTGTTCTGTTTTGGCTTCCCTTTAAAACCACCGAGAAAAAAAAGGTACCCTCATTTCCCCCTGCTTGGTGGCTATAAAGGGACATCAAAAGGTCCATCCCCCATTTTTCGGGCCGGCCCCCGGTTCCCCTCCCAAACAAAAATTGAACCCCCGCATGGGATAGACTCTGTCCTTGACCACTTCTCACTTGCCGGCTTCCCTTTGCATCCCTCGATTTTGCGCTTCGCTTGGCTTGCTTCGAGTCGCCTGGGGGTCCTCGACCCAGGCGTCTTCCACCAAGATCACGGCCAGGCGCTTCAGGGCCGCGGTGCAGCCCCGCGTGAAGAGCTGCAGCTCCGGGCTGAAGCCGCCCTCGCGGCACAGCCACGGCCGAGGCGCGAGGTCGAAGCCGGGAAAGGGGGGGGGGGGGAGGGCGGGAACCGAACCATAGTGGTGCTGTTGGGTAAAAATAGACGGGGGTCCTTTCGGCCATCTGAACATGTGGAACCCCCATCTCTTTCTAAGCAATCTCACCAAAAATACAGGACGCCTATGCCCCGAACCTCATGTTCACTTCGGGACTTCACAAAACCTGAGTGGATTGGCCCCAAAAAAGGGGCAGGACTGGTGGTTTACCACTTCCCAGACGGCCTTCCCAAACACCAAGCTCGGGGAGCGGGGCCCCAGTCAAACTGGCTGCCCCTTTTTTTTGGCTTCAGTTGGGTCTGGCTCAAAAAAAAAACGATCGGAGGGGCCCATTCCGCAGGTTTTTTCGGGTTTCCAGTGTCCACTGACCAGGGCAAGCCAGTTTGGAATGAATTCCGGGTTTCTGAGCCACAGCTTCACTTTACCATGCAAAAAGGGCCCGCCTTTTGTTGCGACAGACCCAGATGGAACGCCGCAGAGGAACCAACAAAAATAGGCGGGGTGTCTCTTGAAAGGAAACGTGAAGGTGGGAAAAACGGTCATCTGTAAGCCACTTAAAAGATCGCCCAGTTCCCTCAAAAACCAGTTCATGGCTTGCTTCCTGGCGGTTTCCCCTAGAAAACCACCCAACACATCGCGATCGGTTTCTCTGTCCCTACATTTCCCCAAAACATCACCCCAAGGGATACTCACCTTTGGCCAAACAAAATTCTCTCATTCCCTCATGAGAACCAGCAAAGAAAGGACAACAAAAACCGTTTCCAGGAAACCAACCTTCAAAAAGACACACCCAAACCGCAATCCCTGAAAACCACCATTTCCAGAGTTTTTGTCCTTCAAAAAGACACACCCAAACCGGGGGAATCCCTCTTCAACCGATGTGCTTTGTCCCGCCTTGGCCGCGAACAGCAGGCCGCAGCTCGCCGCCGCGACCACCGGCGCCGGGACGGGCACGGAATTCTGGCCCAGGGACACGTCCTTCGCGTGAAAGCGGATGACCTGGCGCTAGCCCTGGGAATGTCGCTGGTTCGTCTCACCCACCGATGTTGGACACTGTCCGTTTGGGGTAAGGACCCTATAGGTTGGAACTTCAAAGGATGAACATTTGGTTTAAACCCTAGTTATGGCCTAATTGATCGTTAGTTCTGGCTTTTTGATGGGAGATTAAAGGGTTCTAAATGGCCATGGGTTCAAATATGCACCTATACAATTTTGCCTTGACAACTGGGATTGGGGGTGCTCCCTTACCATGGTTATACTGGCCCCATGAGTTTACCATCAAAGTTACCCCCGTTCAGTGGCAGGTCAAAGGGAAACAACCAAGCAGTTTCTGACTTTGATCCCCAAAAACAGTCAACCCGATCCACTAATGACCCCACCGCCGGAGTCGTCTGATGGCTCAAGCCATTTTCAGGCGGGGTTTGGGAGTTATGGAGTTTACATACCTCGTATAGGGTATATACTGCCGTAGGTGATATACAGGCATCCACAAAATTGGTTGCATGGGTTTGTCGCATACCTCCAAAACCCATACCTGAAAATGCCGATGACATCACGGTGTCCTTTTAGCTCAGTTGGGTTGAACACGAAATGGTACTGGTTTCTGTGTGTGCTTCTGATCACTTCCCAGCGGTCTCTTCCAAAGTCGGATTCCAATCGTTGCTCAAAGGACATGATCCCTTCAACAGACATGTGTCAATCCAAACGAAACTGAAAAACCGAAGCCAAGCCAAAGCAGCAACAGGATCCAGCAACCCCCAACCAAAAAACCCAAAGGGGGCCACCCACT
The DNA here is from genome assembly GCA_963377175.1 of Effrenium voratum. Lineage (NCBI taxonomy): Eukaryota > Dinophyceae > Suessiales > Symbiodiniaceae > Effrenium > Effrenium voratum. The sequence continues at coordinate 411,034 of CAUJNA010000324.1, read as the reverse complement.
TACCTTCTGCAGGCAGCTCTTCAAGGCCCCGAGGCTCAGCTTCCGCAGCGGAGCCAAGCATGCGAGGATCTGCCTCAGCTAATATCCCCACCCGCAGCCCCTCAGTTGAAACCCTGGAACCTTATGCTGGAACCCTGGAACGTTTGTGGAACCTTGCCTCAGGGCCGCCCCGGACCGGAGCCAGCTGTTGACTGCGATCGCTCCCTGAAGCCCAAAAGCTCCGTTCGCCCCCCCCCCCCGGGTTTGACCATGGCGAACGTTTCCCCATGTCTTTGAAATGCGATCTTTGCGGCGGTTCTACCCCGCATGGTCATCCCATGTTCATCGGACACCTTTTGATCAACCCCCAAATGTACCCCCAAATATACCCTCCCGGCCGGCATGGGCCCTTCTGACACAGGGTGCGAAGAGAAAAACCCTGTTCCAGGTCCATCAGGTGCTGGGTGTGTTGGAGAGCAAAAGGTGACAAACTGGTTGGCGGGTTTAAGCAAGATGCATACCCTCTGCAACCCCTCCTCTTTTTTTTTTTTTTTTTTTGGGGGGGGGGGGGGGAACAAAGGCAGGTTGGTTGATCTCCCATTCCTTTCCGCCATACTTTTGGGACCCCACTCAGATTCCTGAAGTTTGGGTGTACATGTCCGAAAAAGAAGGGCCTCGAAATTGGCGGTTCTTTATTTTTCAACAAAAGGAAGGGTGTCTCAACAAGTTGTTGAACACTGCAAGGATTTCTCAAATGGTTGGCTGTGAAGAGAAGAACTCCGAAAGGGAAAAAAAGAGGAAAGGAACAAACAAAGGCTTCTTCGTGGCTTTGGTGCGTGCTGGAAGCAGTCGCAAGAGAAGAGAAATGGAATGAGCCCTGTGAACCATGCCTTGTGGTTTCCTTTAAGGGAATCTCCAGGTTCATTCCCGCAACGCCACCGAGTTGCTCCTCACTGGTGGAGATCAGGCCCTCGACCGCCTCGCGGACGGCCTCCGGCTCCAAGTGGAAAGCCTGTCCAAGGGCCCGGGTGCCCCGAAATGCGAAGCTAGGTCCTCCAGTAGAGAGGTTATATTCTAAGGGTACCCGACTTTTTTCTGTAGTCTATTTTAGTGGGGGAACCCTCCCAACCAAAACAGGGGTTAAAAGTTGGCACTACTGGAGGACCTAGAAAACAACAAGTCCAAAGGGGCTGGCAGATGGTCAACAATGTCTGGGAGCCCCAGTCCAAGAATTTCCGGGAGGACATTCCAGTTCAAGTTGGCAGTCGTTCCCCCAAAGCTCTTGCAAGCAGGGTTACTAGCATTCAGCGACCAAACCAGTATCAGCTTCCTCCTAATTGGTGGTTTGGATTTTGGTAATTAAGGGGGGTTCCCATTTACAACCTCTCAAGGATTCAATTCCAAATCCAAACAACCAATTCAGGGGTTACCTGGAAGGAAGTGGGTTGGACAATAGCTATGTTAGTTCCAGAAAACTCTTGAGACACAAATGGTGTTTAAAGCTTCACCCAAGGAAACTCTCTGAAAAACAGCGAGTGTCCAAAAAGAGATCTCACAAAATGGAGCTGAGGAAAAGGCTGGAGGTTCTGACGATTGAGGGGTGGCAAGAAGCGGTGTACAAATCCGTACGGTCATGAACAAACACTCTAAGCGTTGTGGATATGTGGGCCTCTTTAGACATTGTTTGCTGCCCCAGAAAGTCAAAACAATGGTTCAGTCCTATGCTCCTGAAAACTCGAGGTGGAAGGACCTCCAAACGTGATGGGCTCTCAAACATTTGGAAAGGTATTCCCCATGAAATTAATTGGTCCTACAAACAGGGGAACCTGTAAAATGGCGGTTTTCTGTTGGTGTCACTCTATGACCCTTGGTATGGTAGCGCAAAATTTACTGTTTTTGCAGCCTCCTACTAAAAATGGACAGCACCAAACAAAGAAGCGACAAAAACTAAACACTTGCCAACAACAGTGCTGAGTTCCATTCAAACCGGTCGCACAAAATAGGTACCCCGAAGACCATCTCATTTCCTTCACGCCAACGCCTGTGCAGAGGCCGGCACGCGCACCAGCATACCAGAGAGCCTCAGAGTCAAAGCGCCTGCTCTGTCACCAGGAAAGGCATCCAAGACGTCCAAGACCTCCTCATTCTTTACCTCAAGTTGGTGTCAAGAATGCCCTCCCACTATAGAGGCAGGTTCAAAGATGCCTCCTGAAGCCATGAGCACGGCGCCTGGCCCTCCAAGAGGAAACTGACTTGCCAGATGCTCTCCCACAGGTGCCCTGCTAGTGGGAGGAAGATGTGATTCTTGTGGGTGTCTTGTAGCGAAAGAAGTTCTTCATATTATACACGGGAAGCTTTGGGATACTCCTGTCCCAAAACTGCGAGACACAGAAGCATATAATATGCAAGAAGAGGTTCTCTCTCATGGGAAGGGATCCCTCAGATTCATCCCGCAGCCAGGCAGCCCGGGCTTCTCTTTGGCGTCCCACGTGAAAGTGCGAATGGACCAGGAAACACACAAACCGCAGGGAAACCAAAGGAGTTTCCTTGGTTGACGTTGGGTTAGGGGAGCAAAAGTTCTGAAAAAAATAGCAGTTCAGTGGAGTTGGATTCAAGCACTGATTTCAAGCACTAGACCACCATAAGCAAAAATGTGTCCAAGGTTTCCCAACAAGAACCATGTTGAGTGCATTCAGCTCGCCTCTGACAGGATCTGCTCAGGTCCCGCCACCAGCTCAAAGAGCCGAGGACGAAGGATCAGCTTCTTGCCCTGGCGTTCGCCGGATGCAAGCGATATTCGCCGGATGCGATACTCGGCCCCGGATGCTCCCCGCTGCCATTCGGTGTTGGTTGGTTTGAAAGGGACTCCAAAGGAAAACCTCTATTTATGGGGCGCCCCCAATTTGGACACACGGGGTCCAGCAGTGTGACAACCCTTTGTGCGCGTAAATCTTCAGGTGTGGACAAACAGCGATGGATATGGGGTGGGTGGCCCTCGAAAATCAGAGGTGGTTCTTTTTGGGGGGACGTTGTTTCGCGGAACAGCACCCATCTGAGCAAACAAACCCCTTTAAAAGATGCCATCCAAGTACCCAAGGGAGGGCCCCTGCAGTTGGGGTGTTCAAAAGGAAGCCAGGAATCGGAGCCCCTTTCCCGGTTTGTGCGTTTCCGCTGTTCAATGGAAACACCGGCTTTTCGCGCGCTTTGCAACGGAAAGCTCCACCAAAACAAAACGGTTGTTTACAAAAAGGTGAGCAATCCAAGGAAGAAAACAATTACACCGTGGATCAACTCGACCTACTTCTCCTGGATTCCGTGAAGCTTCAAGTCTTGACAGTGGCTCTGAGACGACCGTGCCATATTCCTAACCTGGAAAAAAGGAGACAATCCAGTAGTGACATCGATTCCCCCAACAGAAAAATAACCAAATCATCTTCTTCACCAAACGGAAGTCAGCAGCACCCCTCGCAGCGAGCTGTCACGCCTCCGGCAAGCCCGGGGTGTACATCAGCTTCAACACATCGCGCCAGCAGACTGCGCGGTGCTCCTCCACCATGGCCCTGGAGAGATTCGGCTGGGCCCGTTTTCTGATCGGCTCGAAGTAAAAAATAAATATTCCATTTGCTTAAGCCCCCGGGAAAAAATACATATATTTCCAGTAGTAATAGGGTGTCCCCCGGAGAGGGTGTTGCAAAACAAGGGTCCCAGGCTCGAATCCCCCTGCCGGCTCTTTGCTTTCTGCCTCCTTTTGCCGAAAATCTGAAAAACTCTGTGTTTTTGACATCCTTTTTGCGAACACGTTCGAAACACAGTGTTTTTTTCTCGGAAACATACCGGGGAGCGAAGGGAAAATGCAAGGAAGTGCAGGGAAATGAGGGGAGGAAATAAAGGGGAATGCAAGGACATGCAGGGGACGGGAAGTTGACATGACAGGAAAGCAAGGGGAAATGAAAGGGAAACGCAGGGAAACTGAAAGGGACATGAAGGGGAAAGAAATGAAAACAGGGGAGTGAGGGGGGACTGCAAGGATGAAAGAAAGGGACATACACGGTAAAATCAAGCGGACATACCGAGAAAATGATAGGGACATGAAGGGGGAATTGAAAGGAATGGAAGGGGACGTGACAAGGACATCCTCGAAAAATGGCGAGACATGAAAAGGACATGAAGGGGAAATCGAAATCAAGGGGAAAGCCAGTAGTGCGAAGACAATTCAGGAGTGCACGGAAATCGAGGCAACTCAGGGGGGACATGACGCTGCAATGCAAACAGAGAGAGAGAGAGAGAGAGAGAGAGCGAGAGAGAGAGAGAGAGAGAGAGAGAGAGAGAGAGAGAGACAGAGACAGAGACACAAAAAGAGACAGAGACAGAGACCCAAGGGGGGAAAGCGTCAGAGAAAGAAACTGAGACAGAGCAGGAGACAGAAAAAAAGAGAGAGAGAAACAGACAGAGACAGAAGAGAGACAGAGAGAGGGAGAGAGAGGCAGCGACCGCAGGGGGGGGGGGGGGGCAGAGACACGAGGTGGAGAGAATGAGGCATTGCGAGAAGGTAGAGAGGAGGGAGAGAGAGAGCGCGAGAGAGAGAGAGGCATAGAGAGGAAGGAGAGAGTAAGACAGAAAGAGACAGAGAAGCAGAGAGAGAGAGAGAGAGAGACAAAAGAGAGAGAGAGAGAGAGAGAAGGAGAGAGAGAGAGAGAGAGAGGATTGGGAGCATGGGGAGGAGAGAGACAGAGAGGAGAGAGGACGAGGGAACACGGGGGAGGAGAAAAGAGAGAGAGGAAGCAGGAGAAAAGGGAGAGGACAATGTCGGCGGACTGAGCCAGAGGCTCTAAAGTATGAGAAACAAACATGTTCTGATTCTGCTTCATAGTCAATCCAAAAATATGAAATATGTTTGGGATCGGAGACCCCGGACATGTCAAGGGAAATTGATTTTGATGCAAAAGGTGCGCCATTTCAGAGGCATTCAACTTGGCTTTTGGGGGAAGTACACCCCTACTAATCCACCAGGTTGACTCCGGGCATAGCTTGCTGCATTCCAAAAGTCTTGAAAGCAGCTTGCTCGACTCAAGCTTTCGAAGCAAAATATGCCCCAAATCTGTACCGAGGCGCTGCAGCTCCGCGCCGTTCCCGTGCTGTTCTGCGAAACCTTGCCACACTCCTTGCGACACAACCTCGGTCGCTTTTTGCTCCCATGCTAAAAGTTTAACCTCTAGTGGTTTAATACGGAAAAGCCATTAGTTGGCAAAAAGTGGTTCAGTCCTAACCTCCCTTCACCAATTTGCGCCAAAGCAACGACGAAGGTCGCGGCCGGCGGGCAGCCGCAGTCCTCCTCCACGCCGTGGACGCATCCAGAGCCCAGGGGCTGGTGATTGGGCGCCTCAGTTTGGGGGAAGTCGTCGTAGCGCAGCCCCGCGGCCGCCTTGGAGATGCCGAAGTGCTTGCTGACAGAATCCACCAGGGCCTCCCGGCCCACCTCGGCCTCCACGCTTCTGCGAATGATCGACGGTGCAGCAACCACGCCGGAAACGATGCGCAGAACTACATTCGCCACGTCACCGTTGCTGGCTCCTTCCACACCGCGCAGCATGTCTCCTGCTCGAGCTCCAGTGATGCCCACTGACAAGGACAGCTTTCCAGATTTCGCCGACGAATACTGCTTCAACCTTCTTTCAGACAAACCCTTCTCTGATTTCGACGCGACGGTGGAGCTTTGCCGACTTTGCCCCTTGGCTTTCTTGACGTCCTTCGCGGGATGAGCTGGCGCCTTCCGCTTCATGATGAGAATCCTACGGGCTTGAAGCCAAAAAAACATGGCTTTCCGGGCAAATGCCTGAAGCCCCGCCACACCAAGCAGCAACTGCCCCAAGCATCTTGCCAAATCCGAAGTATGCCAATTCACTCCCAAGATCTGCACGCTACCAACGATTCAGAAAATTCACATGGAGACCCCGACAATATTAGCCCCAGAAATCGATGGGGGACCCCCAAACCAGTATCCACCTGCGAAACCGATAGTACATGGACCACCCAAAGCCGATACCGCGGCAACATCTGCTCAGCGCCGCTCACATTGACATGCACGAATGCTTCGTCACATGGCTCAAAGCCGCAGCAGGGGAGGCCATTGCAACCTATTATTGACTAATGCTGTGGGCGAAACCGTGCAGCACCTCAACAACCGTGGGAAACCCAATCTTTGTTGGTGTTTTTTTAGGGGAATCATGCTTCCAGGGTTTCTTAGGCCGCGCGAACAGGATTTTGTCCATCCACAGCAGTGACTATGAGCGACTCATGGTGATCATTGTTTTGGCCATTAAGGACTAAGGGCCATATCCCTAGGGATCCCGGGGGTCTCTTTCTCTTCTTTCTCTCTTTCTGTTTCTCTTTCTCTTTCTCATTTTTCTTTCTTTCTTTCTTTCAGCCCAAAAAGGCACCATGAATTGGTTAGGGTCGACCCGAGGGTTCGCCTTTTGATGGCCGCGCACGCCCTATCAACTGCGAACCGAGTCTGGCTCTTCCCAGGATGGTTCCCAAAGCAGCAAAAAGTCCCAGAACGCCTACGGGGGGCTCTGAAAATAATGAGACTCCCCTTTTATGCAAGAAACCCGTGCTCCGAGTTCGGTTCTCGCTTTTTTAGTAGAGTTCTGCCAGAGCCTCTGCCTTACTTTTGGGCAGTGGCATCTTGCGTGCCAAACCATTCGGACGGCTTGTGTAGTACATCGAAAAACTTGGCTTCAATGATCCAAGATGAACGAAAATGGGCTGACATAGACCAACATCGTCTTCAATGAGTTGAAATGGGCCAACGTGGACTCCAACATGGACTAAAATGACTTGAATCGCACCAAAAAAGGGTACTGTCCGATTGGTTTTGGGCTTAATGCCCCCATCTCTGGCCAGGTTCAGGCGAAGGGGTTCACAGGGCCACCTCGGAACAGGCACTGGCCCGGAAATGGCAAAACCGGAAAAAACAAAATGGGAAACCTTCAAAAGCAGTGAGTCACTGGATTTCCCCCAAATCAAAAGCGGCAACTCTGATCTCCATTGAAATGATCGCTGAAATGGCTCGGAACTGAAGAAAAGGAATCCTGGTTGGGGCAGGCACTGAGTGCGAGCCACGCGATGTCCCTTTGCTTTTGGCGAGGTGCACCACATCCGAGCTTCAGGTCTTGGCCCCTTGTGAACTGGGAGTTGAGGCTCCCCTTCTGAAATTTATGTTGTGCAACTAGGAGGCATCCTTATCATGGTTGTCTATACACTCCCACAACGTCCGACCAAAACGTGCTACCAGAACCAACATGGTTGTGAAGCTGGTGTGCATAGGTCTTGCTGGAATCCTTACTAAACCAGTGAAACATGGGCCAACGCGGGTTTCACCCTCTTTGGATTGGTGCTCTCTAGGACATTTGAAGCCCTCACCAAATCGAGTCGAGGACTGAGACTAGAGGGATCTCTCGGGGCAGCAACTGCCAGGAACACCGAATAATCCACGAACGAAATTGAGACAGGACGGGTGAGATGGGTCTGTCTTTTCAAGGATCTGTCTTTTTCACACCAAAGAGGGGTACCGTCAAAAAACACACACACCCATTTCATTTGCCCAGGCCAAGTAATTCAGCCAAGGTAAGCAGGAGAAGCCCACGGCTCCTCCTTGCCCTCTTTGCCCACTTGGGCATTCCCAGCAAATCGAGTTGCTATGAAGATTTATCATACTATCCTGGAAACATGTGGATCAATCTGCACTTTGTCTCATCACAAACCAGACATCATGGATCCCAATACGCGGCGTTTGACCGAGAACCCCAGTTTTGCTACGGAGAAGCCGACCCCATGATTAAGCCCATGGGTTACACCGCCAGAACTGTTGCAACACTCTCTTGGCTTCCCTTCAAGGGGGAGGACTCAGCTTTTTGGTTTCATGATTGGACAAGGGGGACCGGGATATGCGCCACAGTCAAAACTGACTTGTTTCCCTTAGAGGACATGGGAAAACTTGGATTCATCCCGATGTCCCTCCATTCTTTTAAATCATTTGCTATGAAACCAAAGCTTACATGCTCTCGGTCCAGTGAACGGCACCATGCGATGTTTTGTTGTCCCCTCTATGTAGATACTCCGGATGGTTGCGAAATCCTGAAGTCACCATTCAGAAACCCAACGGAAGGATTTGATTCCCCGGCAAAAAACCGAGAAACGTTACGGGCCTCATTCCCATAGTTTCCGATGGGTAGTGCAATTCATCTGGATTTCGCAGCCGTCAGTGGGGAGCCTCACGTAAACATGAACTGTTGCGCACGTCCAGCGTCCAAAGCCCAAGCTTCACACCCATGCGGCTCAACAAAAGCCGCGTCGAATCGATTTTGCCTTTTTTGAGGGCATCCCCCTTCTCATGTCTTTACAGGGAAGCCAAAAGGAAAACCGTTGGTCTTCCTTGAGGCTACCCTTCAAAACGGCCCCCCAAAAGGAGCGTCCGAGCCAACCCCGCCCAATTTCCACCCAGGTCGGGGCGCTGAAAGGCCTCGACTTAAGGTCCCTCACTTTGGCCGCGCAGCGCTCGGAGGCTTCCCTCGAGGCTGGCGAGGGCTTTAGGCGTTTGGCGCGCAGACTCCCAGGAGCGTTGGGTCTTGTGTGTGTTTTTGTGTTATTGTTTGTTTGTGCAAACGCGCGCGCCCACGCGCGTGCATCCCCCTGTCACGGCCGTTTTACATGTCTTTTTTGCTTCGCGTCAGCATTTCCTGGTTTCAGGTTTTATTTGGCTGCCAGGAAAGGGGGGATGTGGGGGTGGGAGGGGCCTATGACACAATGTGCGTGAGTTCATAGCCGTCTTGGCTCATGCTGATGACGTCGTGCTGTCTCATCTGCTCATCGTGTCTGCCTCCGCTCCCGTTCCAACCTCTCACCCTGGTTCGAGGTTGACCCTGAGTACGTCGATCAGTTGGTGGAGTTAAGCTGCCGTGTGTCAGATCCGCTGGTGGCCGCAACATTGTCTGTCGCGCGTGATCCTCGTCGCCTGCATCTGTCGCTGGACATCCTGGGGCTGTCTTTGTCATTCCTCCTGGACGCTTGGTCTTCTGCTTGGACTGTACCTGTGCTTCGCTTGCGTTTGTCTGCTGCGCTGTTTGTCTTGCGCACGTACTTGCGTTTGTCTACTGCGCAGGCCAAATCGCCTGGGATGTGGCGCACCAAAGCATGCTCATGTAGGTCAACTCGCTGCTGAGGCTCATGGAAAGGCCAGGCTTGCAGACTTTGCTGGGAGCGTGCGCAGAACTGCACAAAGCTTGCGTGAATAAGATTAGCTGTTCCTCGAAGTCCTTCATGGACCTGGCTCTTGGCTATACCAGTAATTTGTTTGACGAGCGTGGGACAAAAGAGCATTGGAAGCAGCTTGCCCATGGGAGAAGCGTCTTGTGAAGCACGCGCGTTTACGGCCCATCGGGCCGCTGTTTTTGTTGTTGTTTTTTTTGCGTTCTTTTTTTTTGAGGGGGGGACCAAGGCTTTGGGATGGGCCCAAACTCGCGCAAGGTGGAGCCGGGGTTTAGGTTTCCCGGCCCCGAGAGCCCGAAAAATGGGGACAGTGGCAACCCCTCTTTGGAAAAAGGGACAAAGGGAAACCCAGCTGAAAGCCTGGGTTGTCCGATTGAAATGGCCCTTTGAAAAAGATGAGCCCGACAAATGAGGAGCTTCTCCAAAAGTCCCATTTCATCATTTCACACACATGTTCGAAAAAAATGGTCCCTGAAAAGGACAACAGCCGGACCAAATAATTACCAATCATTACCCATCGGCCCTTGTGGCTTGGTCATGTTCGGTTCGAAGCGGCGTGCCATAGTCCCCCTAAACGACCCCTAGGGCGCCAAGCCTCAAAACAGACACGCCCGCATACATGCAACCGCGCTTGCCAGATTGGCCCAACAGATGATGTTGAAAACCAGACAATGCCTCACAATCACAACCGCGAGGGGTCTACAATCAAAACCGCCAGGGGTTTTTGAATCAAGGGGCGGTTCTTGATAGCACCTGCCTGTGGCAAGGGGGCAGCCTCAACTTTGCCTCAAACAAAGCGAGCCTCTGATTTGTGGCTTGAAGCCCGGTGGTTGGGAGAGGGAGAGCTTTCCCATTTGCGCCCAAGAACCAGGGCTTCAAATCCAAAACTCCAAAATTCCAAGCCAAACCACCGGCTAAGTACCTGACTTGTGATGGCTAGCAAAGAAAAAGAAGAACACACCTCAAAAGGTCCCTTTAGCTGAACCTCTGCAGAAGCCACGGGTTGCTGACGGAAAAGCCATTTGCGCGCAAAGCCCATTGACTCTTGCTTCTTCTGGTAAAGGGTATATGGGTGTGTCCTTTTTTAGGTGACCCCTCCAGAATTGTGGTTTTCCTCTTCGTTCCCTGTAAAACCACAAACAACAAATTATCCTCAAACAAAGGACAGACACTTAAGCGCCTTACTTTAATCCTGATACCGAGTACAACCACCCTTTGAAATGACCAAATCGATCATGCATTCGGTCTGGTTCAGCTTGCCATTGCCCTTTTTTGCCCGAAGACAAACAACACATGCCGAAATTTCGGTGTAATATCCCCCATTCCCCCGCCCATTTCCTCTCAATTCCAATCAACGCTCCGCATTGATGGGTGGCAAAAAAGATCAGGGACCCAACTTTAAGATCTGCGGCCCGTTCAACCAGCAACTGGAGTTGAACAAGGGGACTCAACTTCGCGAACCCTCTAATCTCCAATGCAGCTGCGACCCTGTCTCCGAAATGAAGAACCCCCTTTTGGATGTTGAAAAGGAGACTAGAAGGACAGCTAGTGTGGGTATTTGTGTGTCTCAAAATAGGGCTCCCACCGAATGGTGGTTGTCCTTTTGGTTCCCCTTTAAACCAACTCAAAAAGCGGCTCGAAAAACAACGAATCATGTTGAGTACTTTTCCAGGACATGAATGCGTTGAGCGAGTATCCCCTTTCGCCAGTGCTCGAAGAGTTGCTCACCCGGGTCTTCAACCACAGAAGTGAAGCCTGAAAACCAACAAACATGGGCAGCCCCCAGGAAGAGGAAGGGGCGTCTTTCTTTTTGCCTTCGCCTTTGAAGATTTGCTTGAGCTACTTCCCCTGTCCCCATCCAGCCGGAGACACACAAAAACCACACTGCTTGACTCGAGTCGAGGGCCCGACTGGGCGCTGCGCGAGGGATTGTCGCCTTCCAAGGAGACCAACATCTCCTGCGAAGCCGTCGGCGTAGCTCGGAACGTGACCGAGGAAAAACCGAAGCCTTCCGAAGCTTGGGTCTTGGAGCAGCCCTGTGGCATGATTCTTGGAATGTGGTGAAAGAACCAAAACGAGCCCCTCCATTCAAAAAATCGGAGGGCCGAATAAGAGAAAAGGAGCCACACCCGGTTGTATGGGTATGAATTTCAACCAGATGTACGGTGGACATCACAAAATGCTGAACCCAAATTGATGGCGTACGAGGGCGCTTATACAAAGGTGGGATGGATACAAGAAAATGCTTCACGCTTTGCACAAAGGCTTTCCTTGCTACATGGATGCATGATTATGGAGTGGTGGGCAAAAGGCGAACAGTTATTGTTTTGTTTGTATCCTACACGAATGCTTACCTCACTTCCTCAGTGCATTTGCAAAAAAACTATGTTTACCACTAAGACGTTTACTCGTCTTCCCAAGAAGTGTAAAGTCCAGGAACTCAGGGAGTGAGTTACACAAGGGTTTTTTTTCAAATAAGTGTTGCCTACATGGACGCATGAGCTTTCGAGAAGAAACAATTTGCACCAGCAAAACGAGGCAAGTGATCGTTCGCCCCTTGTGTGCCCGGAAAACCTCAGAGACCCCATCAGCAGGCAAAATATTAACATGCAAAAAACATGGGAAGCGCCAATGAACAAGATTGACTGCTGGCTGTCTTCGGGGAACCGCCATCCATTTGGTTGGATCAAATGCGGGACATCATCATTTGAGGTACTTTTGAGAAGCCCTCTCCTGGAAGATCTGCACGTCCTTGGCCGTCGCCTGCAGAAAAACGACCAGGACTCTACAGCAAGACCCTGCTTGCATTGGCAAGAAAATTGCGCCAAGGAATAGTCCTTGTTTGATCCACCCACCAGATAGACCAATTTGTGTTAATTATACCCAAGACAAGTATGTTGCCACTGTTCAGCCGTGTCTCAAGGAGTGCCCTTCAAGACAACGTGGAGGGAGTCACCATAATTACACCCATTCACTGTAACATTTAAGTTGAATATTCCTTGTCAAGTGACTGAACCTGCAATGTTTGATGCTTGCATACAAGAACCATTCACGGGCGTGTCTCAGGAAGCTATGTTCTTCGTTGGTTAAAGAAAAATGGACACTCAGGATTGCTAAACCCCTGGTCGACAATTAAAACAATCTGACGCGAGCAGGTCCGTCCCTTTGGCCGGACAACACCTCCCAATCTGGGGTCAACATGTCCTTTGAAAGCCATGCGAAAGGGGGAGGGTTCAGCAACTCTTTTACCTGCAAAAGGTTTAACTGTTAGCTGGTTGGTTGGGGAGATACAAATGTCGGGAAAAGTTTAGCGGGGTTCCGTACATTGTCGCTTAAGACATCATTTCTATGGAATCTCACCTGTTGGCCGAAAAGGTGATGTTTAAGACCCCGAGGCAATATGGCCCCCCAAAATGGTGGCTGTCCTTTTGGTTTCGTTTTGTAACCCACAAAACCAAGGTACGAACTCCAACTAAAAAAAAAACCTACAGAGACCAAAGGCCAGTTTTCCAGCTCCAATCCAGCAAGCCGAAGCGTTGTTTTTCTTTCAGGCCTTCCTTTTCCCGGCTTCCCCATGGCTTGAGCTTTTGTTAGCAAGGGTATATTATCCCGGGTCAACATGTTCCTCTCCCTCGAAATGGCTTCCTGATTTGGGCAAAGAATGGTAGTGATTTACCAAGTTTGCACCGTGAGGCAGCGTCTTTGGCACCACAACTAGCCCTTACCGTGTTTCTACAAAGGATGTCTCGGCAGCGATGTGTATGCCACGCCCTATGGTCCAATGCTGAGCTATTCCATTCTGCCCACATGGCCTTCCCCCCTCACCCCCACCGCACCACACCAAAAAGTTGCTAGGTTCTCCAGTAGAAAGGTTAGAATAGGGGTACCCTTTTTCTGTAGTCTATTTTAGTAGGGGAGCCCTCCCCCAAAAAAGGATGAAAGGGCACTACTGGGGCACATAGGTTCAAACCGAAAATGGCGGTTGCGCTTTGGTCATTTCGTCGGCTCAAACCGCTGGCCTTGAGGACTGCAGATGCTCGGTCCTCAGCCACCATACAAGATGTAAGCTGGGTGAGTGCAATGGTTAACATCGGCGAGCCCTCTCCCCAATCTTAAGAGGGAGTGGGCACGACCCAATTCCATTTTTCTCTCGCCCGCAAACGTGCGCATTCAATTCCAGGGGACACCCCGTCCAACTCCACATTTTGCGGGGGGTGGGAAACTTAACATGTGGTTGAAAAAACAAACACCTGCAAAATTCCAGGAATTCACCCCCTCCCAAGTCATCATTTCGAGGATGGGGCTTTTGATTATCAAACGCATGGTTGTACACTTGGAGACCCTTGGCACACAAGTTTGGACCTCACAAACACCCGCAAGCTTGACTCTGAACTTCGAGAGCATGGCTCAAAAATTAGTCCATGTTTCTATTTACCCGGCCAAGCCACTTTGGATTAACCCACTTTTTGACCCACTGCCAAATCATGATGCATCGTCGAAAGACGTACTTGGCGGCGAGGGGCGACAGCACTTCTATCGGCGCCCGACTTGATCTGCTTGGCGAACTTGTCCAAGAAGCCAGACTCGCTACAGTAGCTCTGCATGCCTCGCAATTTCGGTGGCTTGCAGTAGGCTCGCAGATCTGAGTGTGGTTCCAAAACAGGGCAATTTTAACATGGCTTGCTCTGGTAGATAAACATGGACTATGATCTGCGGTCCCCTGAACGCTTAATTTTGACCCATACCCATCAAAGCAAACATTACAACAGTTGCACTGGGGGATTTTGTTTTGCCCACCCACCAACTTGGGGGATGGATGTGCATCGGTTGCCCAACTCACGAAATCGCCATGGCGCTCCTTGAAATAGGGGTTTTTTTTCTCGACCCTCGACCTGGTTCAACGTCCATAAGCCCCGCACATTGGACCCACTCAAAACAGACCTCTTTCTTTCAGGGAATTATTTCGCTTGGAAAACCTGATTCTCCTTGGACCATACTTCCTTAAGGGCTGATACCCGAAAAAAGAAGTGGGTATTGGGTGTAGGGGGAGGTCAAACAAAATCGGTCGGGCGGAAAGCCGAGGTCAAGCCCTTGACCACTCATTTCATCGCCAAATGGCGCTCGACCACGAGACTCACCACGTCCTCGATCTTGCCCAAGCATTGCTTCAGCAGATTCGCACTGCTAGAATCCAAATTCCTGTGCGAACTCGGGGTCGAATGGAGGGTTGGGCGGGTTTGTCTACAGATGGCTCTGTGTCCATCTTGTGTCCCTTTGTTGGGGTCCCAAAGGAGTCATCTGGAACTGCTCACCCGCATCGGGAAAACAAAAAAAAGCAGGCGTCATAGGCTCTGCCCTGCAAGGCTGAATTGATGCTCAACAGAAGGTCCTGATTGGTAAACAAACCAAAAAACAACGCAGGCGTCATAGGCCCTGCAACGCTGAATTGATGCTCAACAGAAGGTCCTGATTGGTGAACAAACAAAAACGGTTTTCTGTTGAGTCACAAAGAAAACTGTTGCCCAAAAGCCCGTAAAGAATCAACAGGGCCTTTGATATCCACACCTTTGGCAAGGGGACATTCCCCAACTCTTTGCTTTCTGAGATCGATGCAACCTCAAGGGAAATCCCCCAGAAGGCTGCTTGGGGATGGCAAAGGCCGTCACATCAGCTCTGGAGTTTCTTTACGGGTTGAAATGGACTCGACCTCAACACCCTTTCCAACATTTCCCACACGGGGCTCGTCCTTTGAGCTTGCTGGCTCCTGGCTGGCTCAGCTATTGGTCAGCTTAGTGTATGTAACACACACCCACAAAAATCCGTCCACCCATTCCAACAAGATAAGGCCTTTTCAAGCCAATGGTAGTCTTCCAAACCCTCTCATACACCTTCACTTTCCAACCCTTGGCATGCTAGCAGTTTCTCATTTACCCCCTACAAAGAGCCCAGGCTTCAAATCCCCAAACCAGTCCAACCACCACCTAAGGATTGCCAAAAACATGTTTCAGGACTACACTTCAAAATAGTTGGTGTGTGTCTGTGTGTCTGTGTCTCTATGTCTCTATGTCTCTCTGGCTCTCTGTCTCTGTGTCTCTGTGTCTCTGTGTCTGTGCGTCCGTCTGTGTGCGTGTGTGTCTGTGTCCGTGTGTGTGTGTGTGTGTGTGTGTGTGTGTTTGTCTCGGTGTGTCTGTGTGTCGGTATGTGTCTGTCTCTGTGTTTGTGTTTTCTGTGCGTCTTCGTCTGTGTGCCTCTATGTCTCTATGTCTGTGTGTCTCGGTGTGTCTCTGTGTGTCTCTGTGTGTCTCTGTGTCGCATATCTCTGTGTCTGTGTGTGTGTGTGTGCGTGTCTGTGTGTCTGCGTCTGTGGTGTCTGTGGTGTCTGTGGTATCTGTGGTGTCTGTGGTGTGGTGTCTGTGGTGTCTGTGGTGTCTGTGGTGTCTGTGGTGTCTGTGGTGTCTGTGGTGTCTGTGGTGTCTGTGGTGTCTGTGTCGTCTGTGTCCCCTGGCGTCTGTGTCTGTGTCTGGCCGTCTGTGAGTCTGATGTGATATGTGTGCGTGTGATCTGTGTGTGTGTGCGATATAAGCGTGTGGGATTAGCGTCGGTGACAGCATGTGTGATGAGCATGTGTCATAAGTGTGTGTGTGTGTGTGGCGTGCGTGTGCGTGTGTATGGGTGTGTCTGCGCAAACCCAAAAGCTTCGAAAGTCCGAAACGGAACTCAGGGAGTTGATGGGCCCGAAAAAGTCCACACTTTGGATTTACTACTAAAACGGTCTAGCGAGGAGTCGACGGGCACCTGTCTCAGCGAGCAAAGCACCGCGTTGCGCGGAGGTTTCATCGGGCCCCGGCCTCAGCTGCCCGGCCTTCTGCGTCTCCAGGCTGAGTTGCTTCCTGAGGTCTAGCCGACTTTTCAGCGTACCAAAACCGAGGGCATGCTGCGGTTGTTTTTTTCTCCCTTTCCCTAAGACATTTTTTTTTTTGAACCCAAGACAAGGCATTTGAGCCGAATCAATGGGGGGCGTTGTTTTCCTCCCGTTCTCCTAACACAAGTCGGTGGCTCGTCTTTTTTTGGGTTGGACCTGCGGGTTTTCCCTTTGGGATTCCTTTAAAACCAATCAATCGGCAAAAGGGTTCCTCCAAAAAAAGACCGACCCAAGTCGTGGCATATGACTTGTAGCAAATCTCATCTCATGGCATTTCCCCAATAGCTACTCCAAAACCAAAGCTAATCTAGCCCCGCCAGCTTGACTGACCTCGGGCCAAGACTTGTCATGGTATCGAGAGCGCCACAAAAATCCCGGTGCGGGGGGCGCGGTGATCTCTGCCGCCAGGTGCCAGGACCCCGATACAGACAACATGCTTGGTGTGAAGAGGGAAACCGGCTGAAACCCATTGGGTGTCTTTTTGAAGGGTGAACCCCCATAATTGGCTGGCGGTTTTCGCTGTCCCTTGCAAACACACCAAAAAGGGGAACCAACTCCCAAAAAAAGACCCCACTGTGTGGGTTGCCCAAAGGCAAATTCTATTGTGGTTGGGAGCGTGTCCTTTTCTAGGGTCCCCTTTTCGCCGCTGTTCAAAGAACACCAAAGGAAAGACCAAAGCGGTTTTGGGGGTACCTACAAAAAGACACGCCCATACTATCATACGGGTCTCAATTTTGAGTTGCTACCCCCTTTTCTTGTTTCAAGGGAAAACCAAAAGGAAGCCACCCACATAAAACGGGGGGGCCAGCCCGACGAGAAACGGCACACGTGACCGAAGCCTTCGGTGAGCTCCTCTTGCCCCAAGGATATGGGAGGCTCGTCTTTTTGTCGGGCCCGGTGTGTTGCTGTGGTGTCCCTTCAGTCACAAGAAAGACGTACCGTTAAAAAGAGGAACCACACCCATATCTTCAAAGGAGGTTGCTCTAGAACAGGGGGCACTGGATTTCCCCTTCAAAAGTTGCAGAAATTTGAAATGGCTTGGACACCCTGTAGAGACAATGGCTGACGGAGAGTTCTGTGTTGATCTGTACTGGAGTGCCCGGGTTATGGCCCTCCAACTTCGAAACATACATAGCCCTGTTTTGTTCTTGGAACCAAACTCACAGTGCCATCTATACGGCACAAGGATGCCATACGCCCACTGCTGGATCCTGCACCACTTGGGATGGATGAAATGGGAGGCTTGTCCATCAAGGTGTGGGTCTGTCTTTCTTCCAAGGTCCCCTTGTTGAAGTCCTAAAAGGAACCAAGTGGACCAACCGCCCATGATTGGGGTCCCCCTATTTGGTTGCGGCTCAAAAAACCGGTACCAAAATGGAACCCTGGTAAGTGGAAACATGGACCAAAACCTGCGTAACCCCTCCTGTTTAGTTTTGAGCCACACCCATTTTCAGACACACGCCGGTACGGCGGTACGGCTGCGGCCACCATCATTCAGTCGCCAAGCGGCAGCTGGCTGTAGAAGACCTCCAAATTCGCAGGGAGGTCCACATACACGCCCGAGGGCCGGGAATCCAAGGCGTTGATGATCTTGCTGAGCTCGCCTAATGCTGACCCAACCCCTCCCTTTTCTGGGCTATCCGTTTTCAGATCCCTGGCTAAAAGTGAATAACTTTTTGTGGATTGAATGGAAACCCTCACTAAACCCTAAAGAAACTGAAAACCTGAGGGACGACTGGGACACACAAACACACACCCCACATTTGTCAAATTGAAGGGGGGGTCCCTTTTTGGTCGGGCGTCCTTTCAACAATCCGCTTCGCAGTTGGGATTGGTGGTTGAGCCCCAGTTTTCACCAACTGGTGCAGGATTGTGTTCATGATGCCCCACCAGCGAAAGGTGTGGGGTTTCCTTTGCATTCTCGGTTTCACAATCCCGGAAGGCGTATCACTCAAACAGCTTTCCCACTTTCAACAGAAGTGGGCGATCGGGCGGAAAACTACCATCCCCTTTTTTATGCCTCTTGTCCACTTACATACTTTACACTCCCCTTATAATTGTCAAGCAAAGAAAAAGAAAGGTATATGGGTGCGGCGTCTTTTAGAGGACCCCCTAAAATGGTGGTTCCCTTCGGGTTTTGCTTTAACGCCTATAAGAAGAAAGGTACGCTCACAAAAACACACACACACACACAGAGAGAGACACACACCCTTTTTTGGGGGTTCCACTCTGCTGGGTTGGCCGTTGACCCGCAGAAAATGCTGCAACGAACGTGAGCCAGAGTATCCCATCCCAGGGCTGGTGGTTTAGGGTCGGTTTAGGACAAATTTAGGGTTGATTTCAAAGTTTTGGAACAACCCTCCCATGCCCCAACCTTCTCCGCAGCTTGGGCCTATCGACCCCAAAGCTTTCACCTCGCAAAAGCCCAACAGCCCCTGAAGTTTCCTCCGGAACCCGGATTCCTCCCCATCGCTTTCAGCTGGGGAAAACCGGTGATCAACTTCTGGGGGCACCTGTCGCCAGGCTGGGCGCCCTGTTTCGATAGAAAACAATTCATCGCACCAAGCTCACCATGCAAATGGTGCTCTAAGCCGCCCAATTGCATCAACAAGAAGCTAGGGAGCATTCCCATGTTTCATCAAAAGCTCCGGCTTTACATGGGACGACCATTGGGATAAAATCGCGATTTCCCACGTAAGAAAAGCTAGCCGTGGTCATTTGGGGGCCAAAAAGCAAGCCTGGGGAGCCCTGCTCTCCGGTGCTTCGCACACCACAAATATGGAATCGTGCCCATGAACGTAGCTACTGTGGATCGTTTGAATCCTCAAACAAACAAGCAAACAACAAATAAACAAGAAAGAAAGAGAGAAAGAAAGAAAGAAAGAAAGAAAGAAAGAAAGAAAGAAAGAAAGAAACAAAGAAAGAAAGAAACAAAGAAACAAAGAAAGAAAGAAAGAAAAAAGAAAGAAAGAAAGAAAGAAAGAAAGAAAGAAACAAAGAAAGAAAGAAGTAAAGAAAGAAAGAAAGAAAGAAAGAAAGAAAGAAAGAAAGAAAGAAAGAAAGAAAGAAGACAGAAAGAAAGAAGGAAAAAAAGAAGAAAACAAAAGAAGAAGAAAAAAGAAACAAGAAAAAAAGAAAGAAAGGAAGAAAGGAAAAAGGAAGAAATGAAAGAAAGAACGAAAGAAAGAACGAAAGAAAGAATGAAAGAAATAATGAAAGAAGGAAAGAAAGAAGGAAAGAACGAAGGAATCCCAGGAAGGCAGGAAGGAAGGAAAGAAAGCAAGAAAAAAGAAACAAGCCAACCAAACAAAACACGGGCGAATCTTCATGAAACCCCCCGGCTTGCCGCACTTTCGACTCGCATCCCGAGTGAAAGTACGACGCAAAATCTCTATCCAAGTCGCCTCGGTTGCTGCAGGGCATGGACAGGCGAGAGTCGATGCTCTCGGAAACCACAGCCTGAAGCTGTTTTGCGAACATGTCACATGGCTGGGCTGTCCGTTGGATTTGCCGGGAAAAGTGCTTAACTTTTGGCGGGTGAAATGGAAACATGGCCACCAACCTAACTAAAAGGCTAAAAAGCCAAGTTGGGAGCCAACATGGGTCTGCCTTTCTGGAGGGCACTGGTTTTGGTCAACAAACGAGTTGAGCCATTTTGGGGGCCACAAAAAAACACACCCACATGTGGATGGCTGCATGAACTTCAAACGATACAACTCTCTCAGCCGCCCGCGCTGAAATCTGCGGCGCTGAAGGTGGAGAAGACATCCCGCTCCTCCGGATAGTCGTCCACCGTCATGCTCGACTTCCCCTGAAGTCGTCGTGCCATGGCACGGACGCTCGCCTCAGTGACGAAGAAGGAGCACTGAGGGTGTGGGTCAAAAATAGGTACCCAAAGTGGAACCCCCGGTAAATGGACACATTGGTTCAAAAAACACGCCGTCCCCTGGTGGTTTCATTTTGACCCATACCCAGCCGTGAGTTTGAATGACAAGCTTCTGGACATCACTGTTGAGGTGATTCCCACTCTGAAAAAATGCATAGCACGTTTGGATTGGGTTGGAGGTCCCTGAGGGCACTCCATGGCATGTCCCCATGGCAGGGCTTCAACCAATCCAAATTTGGGAGTGTTTTTGCGTCGTGCCTCCACCACGTTCCGCACAGCCCGGCCATTGCCCCGAGTTCTGTCTGGAACGCAGTCTTCCAGCGTCTCGCAGCCTTGCATCAAAACACATGTGTCAGATACGGATTCTCCCTGGCAGAGCTTTTTTTAAACAACCAGGTCAACCAGGAATCCCCATCTTGTTTCGACCAAACTCATTTAGGACACCTATGTCCAAGCAATCCACAGTGAAGAAACGGACACAGTGGCTGGCCACATCACCGATCGGTACTAAATGGTCTACTCAGAGCCATGTCAATAATTTTAAGCAGGCGGCAATTCGCAAGCATTTATGGCAAGGGGAAACTCTCCCTAACCTTCGTCTACCCGAATAATAATAATTTTGAGGGGACGTGGCTCACATGACACTCACAAACTTGCGGGTGCGATAGGCAGGGAATGAGAAATGGAACGACCACTCTCGTTTTTCCATCCATCCGATTTGGCTTCCTTTAAGGGGAAACCAAAGCCTGGGTTCATTCGCAAGACTGTTTTTTGTTTTCTTCTTTTTTTTAATAAGACTCTCCCACAAAGTATCACCTAAATATAAATAAAATAATTAAGAAAAAAAAACTATCAGAACCAAACTTAAACCTGTGTTCCTGTCCCACCATCCCTGGCTACCGCACCAGCGATGGCTTCAGGCTCTCTCAGGCTCCCGCAGGCGCTGCCCAAGCGGATCGCCTCCTGGAAGCCCTGCTGCGCCTCCTCCGGCAACACCAGGCCCTCAAGGCGCGACGGAATCAGATGGCGCCTGAACGAAAGTTTGACGTCTTCGTCTTTTCGGGGAGATGGCTCAAAATTCAACAACTGGGGGGTTACGCAGGTTTTAGTCTTGTTTTCATATATCATGGTGACATGTTGTGTACCATTTTTTGAGCCATGTTGTAAATCCCTCTAAACTCCAATCATCTCCAAGCCAGTTGTGCTGGGAACCAAGGAAACAAAACTGGGCTTCAAACTGAGCGCAAAAACTGGCAACCCACTGGTGGTGCATTTTCCGTCATGGTCCCAAAGGTTCAAAAGGATAGAGGTACCAAAGAGTACTCAAACATCAGACCAAGGACGCTTAACGCATCACTCGCCCGGCCCAAGGGCAACTGTGAGGCAAGCACCAAAGATGTTGCCGACAACAACGGTCCAAATAAAAGACCAAACAAATCCACGTGGGGTCTGTGAAGGCGAAAATGCCTCTTAAACAGAAAACAGGGATGCTAGTCCAGCCGCCGCGCATTGGGTGGGGGATTTCCAGCCCCCAAACCTGGATCAAAGTGGGGGTCTCAAGAATCCTGTTGGGAAAGGCTTCCCTTGAGACCAAAATCATGAGAAGCACAATGGCCCCAGTACACCTTCACTTAGGTTTGGTGTTTTTTAGGGTCCCCTTTCTGGGGTTGCTTTTAGAAAAGGAAAGCATAGGTAAAGCACCTATTTTGGCCCGTACCAAAGGAGATCTCTTGAAGCAAGGCGCATGCTTCTGCACACTGAGGCGGCCGATTTGGCTCAGCTCCGAGCAGTTGTAGTCCTGAACCGCGGTTGGCCAGTCGACACTTGGGAGGCTTCAGCCCCTGAGATCTTGGCCAACATGTACACCGAAGACTTGATTTCTGGTCCTGACTCATACTCTGTCTACACTATGAATTAGTCTTGAAGGAGATCCCAGATGGCTGGTTTTGCAAGTCAACCCTACCAATCAAACAAAACATGCGCCACCCCACCACCCAAAAAAATAACCTTTGAACAAAAAACGGACCCCCAACATGGTCGGGTTCCTTCTGGGGTCTGGCTCAAAACACCAAACCAACCGTTTTTCTCCAACACTCGACTCGCGAGGCCTCGAAGTGGAAGGTGAAGGGCACCCGCGACCTTCAGTCGCCGGCACCAACGTGCCCATGGGCTTTGCAAAATCCAAATCGGTGAGTTTCCAGTGAACATCCGATTCAATCCAACCACTAAAATAGGGTCTAAAACGCGTGGGGAATTCACCCCCCCGAAATGTTACCAGGTTTTGACAACCACAGCCACGTGGGATAAAAGCCCTAAGCTCTGAACTCAGGTTGCAACGCTTGCCTCCCCCACTAACGCCATGGGGGAACAGAAAAAATAAAAAATAAAAAAATCTTCCGGGTACCGGGTACCAGTGCGATGGGAGAAAGGGCGCCTCCAGGGACATGTTTTTCGCGGCCCAGGCCCAGCGGCTTCGTATCTGACTCACCCTTTGCCACCCGCTTCAAGCGGGGCAGCTCCACCAAAACCCCGCCGTCCGAAAAATCCGAGGTAGTAAATTCCCGGGGCCAAAGTGCATCACCCAAACCAGCCCCCCCAAGCTGAGGATTGGCCTTTGGATCCCGGCCCTCGCTGGAGTAAGCGAAAACCAAAGGATCAGCTCCGCAACACCAACAGGTTCTTCAGCCTTCTAGGCATTGCTTGCACGGACGAGTTTGCCGCAGTTCCTTTAACTCCAAAATCCCCTGAGCCTGCTGACCTGCTCTAACCTTCAGCTTCCTGGAGTTTGACTACACTGGGCATCTGGAGCGGTTCGGGGTCCCCGGATTCTGAACAAAGCAGTAGTTGCTTGTGCTGCTTAAAATTCGGGAAGGGGCGCAAGCCAACTTTTGCTTAGCGGGTTGGGACTGTCTGAGTGCCTCCCCCCATGGATAAGAATGAGTTGAGGCACCTTCACTCCACTTTCAAACGAGATTTCCCTAATCTGATCAGCTGGTGCGCGTTGAGTAGTGGAGGGGTTGTAACAGGGCTCCCTTTATTTCCCCTCTAATATGTTAAAAGAACCCCAATTGATCGACCAGAAAAAAGGTGATGTGTAAAACCTCCCAAAGAAAATATAGGGACCCGTGCTCAATGATAAGTATGAACTGCCCTAAATGAAGCTTTTGATTCAAAGGCGGGTAGAGCGACCGTTGTCCCTTCCCTCCCCTCTGGCCTTTTTGGAAGGTGAAACTTGACTTGGAAGCAAAAGGCTACCTTGCCAGGGTGCATGTATTTTAACCAGACTCCATTCAGTTGGCCATGGGTCAAAACCCAAATCGTACCCCCAGTGAACATCCCAATCCCCACTAAAATTGGTTCTAAAATGGGTGGTGCACCGCGCACCGAACATCCGAGTGGCTTGAACCCGGGGTTGCTGTCGAAGAAGCGCTCCATCTCCTCTTCATAGCCTGCGCAAATCACCTGCACGGACCCCCATACAGGCCCCCCACACAAACGCGGCGGTTTTCTGAACGAATGTGAGACACTTTAAAAGCAAGGGGGGAAATGGAAACGATTTCGAAATGGGAACTGGGGAATGGAAACCAATCAACACGAAGAACTTCGACAAAGCTCTGGAATTACGAAAACCTGTGATGCACTGTTGCCCTACGTGGTGAAATCACCCACTGAGGGTTGAACGCCCCAGTAACCAAATGCCCCCCCCCCCCTAGAGCCTTGGATGGGACCATTTCGCAGAAACCCTCACTCAGAGGTGAAAGGATCTGCATTCGTTTTGCCCTCATTCCAAACCAAAAAAATCAGGGATCCCCACGTACAGGAGCTACATGGAGTTTCAGCCGTTTTACCCGGGCTCAAAAAAATCGGCAGATTGGTTCCCGACTCGGCCGCCGGCCACAAAGTTCTCGCGCTTGTCCTCCATCTCCTTGATCAGTGTATCCACCGCCTCGATGCCGAACTCGTCCTGCGACTTAGGAGCAAACACGTGGGTGACCAGTTGAATGGGTTTGATTCGATCATACATGGGTTCCTTAGGATGCCAACCGCACATGATTGTCCTGCGCAAGCGATCGAAAACTGCTTGTTAGAACATCTTTAGGTGTTGGTGTGTTTTTCCTAAAAACATGTTGACTCTGGAGCTATCAACCTCATTTTGGCTAAAAGGGTGCCCCCCCCCCCAAAAAAAAAAAAAGAGAATCAGGTTTGGATCCCCTCTAAGACACCTCTGAATCCACCAATTGAAATCCGCTTCCCGGGTTCCAATTACCCCACGTGCGCAAAACGCGCGAGCGAGCCGAGCCCCACTGCGCCGTGGCTAGCCGAAGGATGGGCTTGGGTAGGAATCAAAGGCTGATTGTCTTGATTCAGAATATGAAGCCATGGCCAGGTCGGACCCCTTTTGGAACCTGATGCATATATGGACGTATGAAGAAAACACAGCATGCGGTTGAGTATATTTATATATGGCTCAGGGGCTCTTTTGATACCAAGTCTTCACTGCTTCACCTGAAGCGTCTCATCTTTCGCCGCTGTCCTGCGCATCCTGCACCAAGGCATATGCCTCGAGACGGGTCTCGGGAGCCACCAAACTAAGGCACCCGATGTTCCTTGAAAGCAGCACCAAAGGATACCGTCAAAACAAATGTTTGCATGGCTCCAAAATATGAATCGGCCGCCAAAATGGGTTGCCCTGCAAAAACAGTAGACGAACTGCGGTCTGGCTCTTGAAGTTTGAGCCATGTGGCGGGGGGGGGGGGGGGGGGTCTTTTTCAAGGCAACACATGAAATGTGAGGTTTCCATTTAGTTTCCCTTTAACACCTACCGAAAAAAATAGCACCCCCAAAAAAAGACAGACCCACATGCCTTCCTTACACGACCTCTTTTAAACATCTCAAGGGAACTCGACCAAACATTCTAAACGAGACAACTGGGGAGGGTTCTAGCCCTCCTACCTTTCAAGTCTTGTTTTTCTGGGGGCATGGAATTCTTCAGGGAGGACCCCTGGGACCTGTTAAGGACCTTTTCAAGCAACTTCCCTGCTCCCCTGGGTGCATTTTCTCTCAAAAGTAATTACCCGAGCCAGATGCCGCTTCCAGGCCCAGGTGAGTCAGCCAAAAGGGGCAGAGGCACGGACCCTGTGTCCCCCTCAAAAAAAATGTGTGGTGTCCCCTTTGGCTTTCCGTTGCGTCACCTGAAAAAGGGCAGCCTCACAAAACTACGCAAGCCGCTTCCCGCAAGCCCCGGTGCCCTCCGAACCCTGAAAGCTCCAAGTCCCCCGAAGGGCGCTTCTTTGGGCGGCACCCCACCCCCCACCCCCCACCCCCCACCCCCCCACCCACCCCCACCCAGGCCCACTCAGGAGGCCCAGGCCCCAGACGGCCATGGTCCACCACCCCCCCCCGATGCGCCTCGTCCAGGAAGAAGACACCGCCCAAACTCTTCGCGACCGCCTTCTTCACCTTCGGGGCCGTGGCGCCCATGTACTCCCCCACCAAGTCCACGCGGCTGAACTCGTTGAAGGTCTGCCGTGCGAGTATGCGATTCAGCGAGCGATCCGGGCGCACAGGTGAACCCGAAAGTGGCTCTTCTGTGGTTGCTGTTCTGTTTGTTTGTTTGTTTTTGGCTGTTTGTTGTGTTTTATTTGTTTGGGGCGGGGGAAGGGGGGTGATGTGAAAAGGAAGTGGGGTTCTTGTTTGGTGGGGGGAATAGTTGTTTGGAGCGATCCCTCCAAACAAAAAGGGGTTGAACAGGGTTCTCAATAGCCCCGAATTACCGTGAATCCTACACCACTTTGAAACCATCGTTGAAACCATGTTGCTTTTTTTGACATTTTTCATGGGATTCATAATTCCATTTTCTTAGGTGGTGCATGATTTAGTCCGTCCGTGCTTGACCGAGGCAAACATGTGCCGTGATCATTTTGAAGTTGTGTCAACAAGCGGATAGGGGGAAACCTTTAGTGAACACATGTTGAACGCTCAAATAGGCTAGACATTGAAGGAGTATGGCACCATCAAAGTGCTTCTCAGCAGTTTGGCCCTATATCAAGTATATAGGAGCGAACGGTTGGAGGGAACAACGGTGGATGGCACAAAGCATCTTGCATTGAACATGGGGAGTCCGTTGTTGTCGACCTCGGCTGCCTGGCTTTTGGCCCCATAAGAGGTCAAACAAGAAATTGGTGGCGTGCAAAACCAGGGCCCCCTTCAACATGTGAAACAATGCCATCACTTCGAACATGCCGGCTGCCTTTTTGGTGTCCACTTACAGCAAGCCGAAGAGGGCTCCCTCAGAAACCACATAGACCGGTGGCGTTGGAGAACCAGGGTCTCTTCAACATGATTATAAAAACAAAAAACTCTTCGAGCTCCCTCAGAAAACACAAGCGCGCGCCGTTCCGCCGAGCGGCTTTCCGCCGCGGCCGGCTTTCGCGCGTTGGGGGCGCTGTCACGGCCCCCATGGCCAATAGCAGCCGTCCTGAAGGGTCTTGGCCAGATCTTCCGATTCCGCCCGGGTCGATTCGAACCACCTGCTTTGTGGTCACCGTACCAAGAAGATTTTGAAAACACCGGCAAGGTGGGGAGTGCCGGTTCATATTTAGAGTACCCCAAAATCTAAAACGGATGAAAGATGTCGACGAACCACTCCAAATGGGTGGTTCACGTGCAAAAAAGCGTGTGTATTTGAAAAGCCATACACAAGCGACAACCCTTTGCAAAAGAACAACCTCACAAAGAGCCTAGGGCCATGTTCCCTCGAGTGCTACTTCCCGCAGGTTTTGAAGGCGTTTGAGCCAAGGTCAAGGGTTACTTCTTGTCTGCTTCCCCTACGCGTGAGAAACAGAATCATCAGCGGAATTCAGCGGCATGGGGCTGGCAAGCGCGGCCAAGCGTCCCACCAAACGGGCAATGACCGTCTTGCCCGTGCCCGGGTTCCCCAGGAAACGCATGTGGTAGCTTTGGCTCTTCACCGGAGCCAAGTCGAAGTGCTCTCCTGAGCCAAAGGTGAGCAGAGTTCTAGGGGTACCTTCCCCATTCTTTCCAGGGATCCTTCTTTCCAAAAAAGACTCACTAAACCCAGGGAAAACGGCCGGCTTTTCAAAAGAACGATGGTTGAAAAGAATGAGGAATCAAACCCTAGAATAGGGGGATTCCTTCCCCAACCCAGGCTTCAATGCTGCAAAATGGAGTGCTTTCCTGTTGGTTTCCCTTTAAAACCACCCAAAAAAAAAGGGGGCACCCGAAAAAAAGACAGACCCGTACGACCTTATTGATTTGAAAAAACGGGGGGTTCTCCCAAATGGCACATATCGTGTCATGGGCCTCGGTGTCCTTTTGGTTGCCCCTGCACACACCTAGAAGAGTAACTACCAAGTCCCAAAGACCTGGCTTCCCTTCAAACAACCCGCAACACAGCTTGGGGTTCCTATTTTGACACCGCACCCCTGAAAAAGCACAGCGACAAGGGCGCAAACCCAGGCGGCCGCAAGTGGCCAGCGAGTGTCCGCCGAGCTGCGCAACTTGGCAAACTCCTCGGGAGCGAAGTGTCCCTTTGAATGAGTCTGCTGAATCCTGGAAAACCAAATCCCACTGAATGAGTCTGATGCTGAATCCTGGAAAACCAAAAATGGGAAAGAAGTCCAGTCTGCTGAATCCCGGAAAACCAAATCCCACCGACTCAAAGAGCGGTTTCCTATGACCAATGGGAAAGAAGGGCACGGGAGTATGTGACAGACGAGAGTAGCCAAGGAACGTGGGAAAAATTGGTTCCCCCCGCCACTTGGGCGGGGAATTGTGTTGGGCCCTGTCTGCCGTCCAACATCGAACTGCCAGAAATATGGCCACTTTCTAGCCCACGGACAAATACTCGCCGGTCCCAAAGAGGACCCGATTTCTGGGGGCGAAATTGGGGGTCGCTCATGACCTCCCCAAAACCAGCAGGCCTTCAATCTGGCCATCAATTTTCATAGGGCACCTCGAAAGTGATTGGTGGACATGAATCCCCACCCAAATGATGTCCACCAAAAAGAAATTCATAGCCATGTCTTGTTTGCGCCTCTTGCTCATCTCCTCGCGAAAAGCTAAGGCAGGGACTACAGTGGCGTAGAACTCCCGCATCGCGAGCTTCACTGAGGCCAGGCCGATCATCTGGTCCAGTCGCTTGAAGATGTTCGACAAGGACTGCTCTTTGATCACCTCAGGCGGCGCGGCTGCGAGACATTGGAGCTCGACGCTTCGCTTTCGGCCACCTTTGCTTCGTCGTTTTCTTGCTTGCTGCTGATCCCTCTGCCAAAAGTTTTTTGCTTTTTGTGGGTTTAGTGGAAAGCCCCTTAGCTTTTTGTGGGTTTAGTGGAAAGCCCCTTGATTAGAAGCTAAAGTCTAAAGATCCGTTACCCAATAGCCAAGGGGGGACGGACCCCAAGCCAAAAAAACCATGGGATATGTGACTAGTGAGGGCTTTGTGGAAAATGGGGGCTGGCAAACTCTTACCCGTGAGAAGGCGGCCCACTGACCTTTTTGGCCAGTCCATTCTCGCGGGGGATGTGCCATGATCAAAATGCATCATTCTCCCTACCAACCCGTGTTTTCAGGCACACATGAGCCACTGTCCATAAGGGACCCCATCCAATAAATGGAGATTGGCCTCCTTGGCTTCCCTGAAAGCCATGATTACCCTAATTTCGAGAAACACCCTATATATGTATCTGTGAAAAAATATGGGTGTGATTCCTTTTTTGAGGGTCCCCCCTTCTTTTGCTTGTGTTTTTAAACGGAAACCAAAAGGAGAACCAAAGCCATTGTCGGCGATTCCCAGAACAGACCCACCCAGAGACCACTGCAATCCGCTGAGCCGCAATCTGACCCGCATCCACAACAGCGTCGCTGGCCGGCTCGGCCGCCAGCAACGCGGCCTTCCCCTTCTCGCAATCCTCCCCCGCGAGCCTCGCGGGCTAAAGTTGGTACCCCTCTACGGATTGACATGGAACCCAAAAACCCACCAATGTTTCAAGGAATCTCCCTTTGGGGGGACCCTTTTTTGGGCTGTCCATGGGCACTTTCTAGATTGACATGGAACCCCAAACCCAGAGGAATCTCCTTCTGGGGGACCCTTTTTGTGGCTTTCCATGTTCATTTGAAGGGGAGCATCCTCATTTGAAGGGTGTTTTGCAGCACAAATCCAAAGGGAGACCTCCTTTTTGGGCTGTTTGTGCAACGGGATTTCGGCGATTGGTTTTGGAGAAAATCCAATGGAATCAAAAGCAGCACCTCCTTTTGGTGGTGGTTTTGGCCTGAAACTCACCGGGAAACCTCCGGATTTTTCC
Source organism: Effrenium voratum (assembly GCA_963377175.1). Classification (NCBI taxonomy): domain Eukaryota; class Dinophyceae; order Suessiales; family Symbiodiniaceae; genus Effrenium; species Effrenium voratum. Next base: position 381,657 of record CAUJNA010000324.1, on the reverse strand, counting down.
CTTTTTGCCACCTTCCCGGGGCAGGGCCCTGTTCTGCAGATGGGGTACATAACCGCTCGGGACCTGCCCGGTTTTTCTTCAGCCTCATAGAAACAGCTGAGGTTCAGCTTCCCGCTAATTGGTGGTTTAGATGTTGGTTGGTAAGGAGAGGTTTCCCATGTACCCTCCAGACGAAACAGAGCTTCAAATCCCAAACCAGCAATCCAAACCACCAATTAAGAGTGACCTGAAGGTAGACATCTGGTTCTTAAGACCAGAGCAAACTAAGATATCAACGACCTAAATCGTTAAAAGACCGTTTCGGCAGAGCCATCTTGGCCTGAATTCTGAAAGCAAACTTTGGTCAACATTCTGTGGATGAATCGATGAACTCCTGCACCGGTTTCTTTGGATGGATGAAGCCCTTGGATAAATTACCCGCAAGCTGGTGGAGGAATTTGTTCTCCGACAGTTTTTCCATGTCCAAGGGCAGTTCAAATATCTCTATTGTAGGTCAACGGTTCTTGCTTTCGATTGGATTGTCTTTCTACGGAACCCCAAATCGGAGGGAGCCCCCATGTTCATTTGGCTGTCGGTCAAAAATAGGTAGCCTAAATGGAGCCCTGGCAAGTGGAAACATGGACCAAAACCTGTGGTTTTTTGGTGGTTTAAGTTTGACCCATACCCATTTATACCCAAATACCTTCCATTTTGTTAAGACCCCTGGAAAACAAATAAAAAATAAAATATATTTCCAGTATGGAAATCGATTCCCTTTCAAGCCAACAAGGGGGAAAAATCGTTTCAGCAAATAGAAAGTACGGTGGCCCCGGCACCACCTTTCACCGCCGAACACGCGGCCCGCGCCTCGCCGCGGCCGCGAAGTTGGAGAGCCCCAGCACCCGCGGGCCCGCGGTCAGCTGGGCCTCCGAACATGATCCATCCGGTGGCGTGGCGAAGGAAACCCGATTAATCTGAGAATCGGGTAGAAGGATGGGTTTGAAGGATCCCATAAGCCACTAAGCTATATATAGCTAACGTTTAATTCACCCAGCAAGGGGTTTAATACAGGGGTTCATATGAGTTACTTGCTCAAAACCCGGTACTAAAATGGTCGATTCCCAGAACCATGTAAGGAATTCAGAAGGCGAGCACAGCTATTTATGGTTGGGATTGTCCCGTACCAACCTTCATCTACCCGGTTTTTGATTGTGGCTCATCTACCCCTCTACAAGAAGGGGCTCAAAAGTACTCCACATGCACTGTCCACCTGTGTCCCAAATTCTGTTGAAGTCAGTATTTGACTCCAAAACAGCTTCAATCTTGCCCCAGATTCAGTAGGTTGATCAAAAACCAATCCAAACCACTTAGGTGGTACCTGAAATAGACAGGCCCCGCCCTTTTTGGGCAAAAATCCCCCACTAAATGGCATCCTTTTGCTTTACCACCCTTGGTATGGCAGCAAAAACTCATTGTTTGCTGTTGCAGCCCCCCTGGTACAAATGAACAGGACCAAAAAGCAAAAACGGTGTCCTTTTCCACCGATTGGCACCATTGATTGTGAAACATCGCCATCTATTTTCGACAACAGCCAAGAAGAACACCTATGGTATGGTTGGCAGTTTTTCCTCTCAACATGGCACCTCATAGGTTGCGAATCAAGAAAATTGGAAGGCCCAGGTGTCCCCATACGAAATCAGGAGGGAGGGAGGGTAGCGTTATCCCATGTGAGGGTCAACTTGCGTGCCCCAAATGGACATACGCCAAAAGTAGTGGTTCTACATGGGCTATGCAGGGTACATACCTATCTAAGGCCTATAGATGGGGTATGTCCATTTGGGGTATGCAAGTTGGCCGTAGAAATATGGAAACGTTCTTCGTATCACAAAGAGCGAACCAGCTTAAGACCCAAGTTTCCACACTGCTGAATACTGCAAGTGAAACAGCCACATCCAACCACCCAATCGCTATATTTTCGGGAAAAAAAAAAGGGGAAAAAAACAACGAGCCCCAAAATCCCAACAACCCAAAACCCAACACAACCAAAACCCAAAACCCCAACAACCCAACAATCCCAAAACCCAAAATCCCAACAACCCAAAACCCCAACACACACACCCCCCCAAAAAAAAGGCACCCCAACTCCAAAACCCCAACAACCCCCCCCCCAAAAAAAAAACTCCAAAACCCCAACAACCCCCCCCCCCCCCCAAAAGAAAATAACAAAAAAACACGCCAACTCCCAAACCCCAACAACCAAAAAGAAACACCGACGCCAAAACCCTAACAACCCCAAACCCAACAACCCTAACAACCCAAAACCCCAACAACCAAAAAGAAACACCGACGCCAAAACCCTAACAACCCCAAACCCAACAACCCTAACAACCCAAAACCCCAACAACCCAAAAAAAAATAACCCCCAGCAACCCCAACAACCCCAACCACCCCAAGCCATGTTTTGCCAGTGGCAACTTCCGTCCCCAAAACCCAAAGCCCCGGGATCGCCTCCGGGATCGCCTTCTGCTGCTTCTTGCAGGTCCCGTGCAGCGCGCTTTGGATGATCTCCCCGCCTACGGCGGCCACGTCCACAGCATTGAGCTGGGTGACGTTCTCCTGTCACGAAACTTGGGTGGGGCTCCTTTTAAGGCTACCATTTGGGGGTGGGTTAAAAGGAAAACCAAAAGGAAAACCAACATGTTGTGTATCCTAAGGAAGTCTAGGGGTCCCTCATGAGACAAACCCATTTTTGTTCGCTCATCAGCTTCCCATTGGCAGCTTGGCTTGGAGGGTAGGAAGCGGTTCCAATTTTACCCTTAAGAACCAGGGGTTCAAACCCAAACAACCCATCCAAACCACCAATTTGGCGGAAGCTAACCTGCAACCTGGCATAATACAAGGCCACATCATATGCTGGCGGTGTGCTCCTGTGTTCATGATGTGATGGGCAACAATTGCACACATGAGCAGTGCCCGTCTCACACAGTGACTTTTGGTTCTACCAGCATAGTTATGAAGGCTAACATAAGCCTTACGGTACTATAAGGCTATAAGAGGCGCCACCATCTGGCAAAATCGCATCTTGCGGATTGATTTTGAGCGACCCCGCTTACGTGCAAGGGCTCCCATATTTCCTCTGTAAACATCACCCAAGAGGGATCAAGCAAAATAAGCCCAAATGATGATTGTGTCACGTACTACTCCCGCAACAGCAAGCTCCATGTACCCTCCCCATGTTCCCAGAAAACCTAACTGGAAGGGGACTTCTGGTGGATTCCATGTGGGGCAAGGGGAGTACATAGTGAAACTGCGGTAACTTGCCGGTACTGCGTAAAGTTAGAACCCACTTTGAAATGGACATGAAACAGCTGCTTGTTTGATCGTTCCCAAAATTGGACATACGTAGGAAGTTCAATTCGAACTGAAGCCTTGACATAATCAACAAGCATATGTGTCTCAAAAACGCGTGACCCTTGGCTTGTGGGAAACATGGCGAGCGAGCCCCCCCAAATGTCCCAAACATATCGACGAAATCTGGCGGATTTGTCGTTCTTTTGGGCAAGATCTCCAACATTTGCCGTAAAACGACACCAAAAAAATTGGCGCCGAGCCTCCAAAGCGGCTCACCCCAGACGAAATCTGAGGACTGAGGACCCGAAAACTTCAGGGTTTTCCCTGTTTCTTTCTCTGAGGGAACCGAGTTGCGGCAAAGACACCCAAGCCTGGAGGATTGGCCCCCACACAAATTGCCCAGGCAATGTTTGATCCTTAGCCAAAGAACTGCAGATTACCCACTTAGGTTACAACCATGGCCATTTCACTAGGGTAGCTGCGGTTGGTTCCCCACCTGCTTGCGCGGCTTGAACCTCCAAAATTCCCCCCCCCCCCCAACTCTCCCCCCCCTCCCCAACCCCAACCCTCCCCCAACCCTCCCCCAACCCTCCACCACCCCCCCCCCCCCAAGGCCCCTCGGGGCCCCCAGTCCTTGGTGGTGGCCCCGGCCACCGCCACCCGCACAGCCATGGCCCGCAGGGCGCCCTCCACCACGTTCCGCACGGAGCGGCCGTTGCCGTTGTCCCGCGCGGCGCCTCGGCAGCTCCCGGCGGCCACCTGGGCCTGCCAGCTGGGTGCACCCACAGGGCTCCCTATATTTCACCCCGCTGGCCACAGGGCTCCCCAAAAAACAACACATCAGAAAGGGACACTCACCTTTCATGGGCCAAAAAGGTGATGTTTAACACCACCCAGGGAAGGGACCCTGGGCCATAATCACCTTTTTGGTTACGGCCATGGTGACCTGGGCGTGGGTCAAAACGAAACCAACGAGAAAAAAACGCAGATGTTAGTCCATGTGTCCATTTACCAGGGGCAAGCCCTTTTGGATACCTATTCTTAATGGATTGCTGGTTTGGATTGGTGGCCTTGGATTGGATCCTGAGTTGGATTGGTGGTTGGGGGGGTTTGAACCCCAAACCACCAATCCAAACCACCAAGGGAGCTGGCACAAAATGAGCAAAGATTTGGGCATGTGTCAAAGTAGGAGGACCCCAAAATGAGTGGCTCGGTTTGGCGTCCCTTTAGAACGCCGAAATGCGTGCTTTGACGGCTCACCTGGGTGAAAAATAGATGGCACAATCTCCCCACTCAACTTTCATCATCCGCTTTACTGGTGGACAGGGAATCGGACCATTTACTTTCACCCAGGTCTGACCAAATTCCCTCGCGAGCATAGGAGAGCAATGCTTGTAATTATGTAGGCCCTGAGCCAAAAGACTGCTATTCTCAAACCAGGCTAGGAAAACTATGATTCAAGGACCTTCATCATGGACCTCGTTTGACCTCTGGGTGTGCTCATGCCCAAATCAGAATACCTCGATGGGGGCATCTGTACACACCCAAGGCTCCCCTACTTCACCTCAAAGAAAACTCACCTTGAGGTGATTTTTTCACGGGGGCATAGAGTTAGAGCCGTGGAAAATCAGTGTCACCTGTTTCTATTTCTTGCCACCTTTGGATCTAGCGCGGCATACTTCGAGGAAACCTTCTCCTTTTTAGGGAGCCCATGCGAATCGTTCAATGGCCAATTGCTTGCCCCGCCAAAACGAGTCTCGTCTTGCTCGTCGGCAAGAGAAGCCAAAGGAAAGCCAACCACCTCGAGGCATTGCGCGAAATGGCCAAATGGGCAAGACACATGGTTGTAGAAGATGGCTGCCGCTTTCTCTGATTTGGATCGAACCATGACCACTTGAGCGCTTGAACCCATGACTATCCAAGCATGACTCCGTTCTCACGTTATCCTGGGCGTTCCACACTGGAAAGCGGGATTCATAGCTCCACACCGGACTCCAGGGAGTCCTTCTCTCGACCCCCGCCTCATTTGAGAGCCTGGGAAACGGACTTCACCACTTCCAATCTGTCCGGCCCTCCGAAAGCTGAAACCCCAAAGAGCACCTTCCTGGGGCTTTACAACCCTTACGCGTTTTGAGGGTTACAAATCCACGGAGCACCTTCTGCCTGGGGCTGTTTCAAACCCGAAAGAACAAAACAATAAAACTAAAAAAAGCCCGCCCCCCCCCCCCCCCTCCCGCGCCTGGGTGCAGCATCCCGTTTGCCGGGCAACGACCTTGCTCATCCAGGCGTCCGCCTGGGGAGTTGGCTCCGTGGGAGTCGCTCTGCTCGCTTCGAGAGATGCAGGGAACGAGACATGGAATGACCCCGAGAGAAACCATCCATCCGATTCGGTTTTGTTGCAGAGATCTTTTAGGTGATTCCCAAAACCTGGAGCGTTCCCTGCTCAGCTCGTTTCCTTTAAGGGACCTGTTTAGCACGTGTCATTCCCTAGTTGTTAGCCCATTCAACAGAAACGAAGAAGCAGAAGAAAGAGGTGAGAAGGATTCTGGGTGAATTATCATTCACCAACCTGAGCGAGGTTGTAAACCCCTATGTAAGGTCACGAATCCGATTGCCCAGTTATATGTCCCCTCCACAAAGGGACATGTGGATTGAAACTGAATTGGGGTCTTGAGGGGACTATTTACATATGACATGGGAGTTATGTAACCAACCGTTCTGGGGCAGTTTGCCTATGTACATGGGAGTCAAGAGGCGCTCTTTGAATCCCCCTTTCAGAAGGGAACAAGTTACATTGACTCAGCGACCAAAACTAAGGAATCCAAAAGCAACGACTCTTCATGGGTTAAATCAAACACATTTCGCCCCAGATCAGAAGATCTAACTTCCGGTGGTTCAAATACCCCGAACAAGTTTTGGGGGATGCTCACTCCACCCACCCCCCATCCCACCTCCTCTGTGGGGAAGATGGTCTGCTTGCTAAGGGAGTACCTGAGGTTGGACGACTTGACCTGTATGGGAATAAACCACTGACCTCTTTGAACAACCCTTTTGTTCCCTAAACTTGGTAGCCATTGCCGCCTGCGCACAACAACATGACAGCAATGGTGGGATCGAAAACACATCCCCAAACAAAAATCAAAAAAACAATTCCAACCCAATAGTAAAGTGGGTGGCTTGTCTCTTTCTGGGACTCGGGACCCCATTTGGGGGTGGAATTTGTTGTTCCTCTTGGTTTCCCCTTAAAGCCACAAAAGCAAAACACAAAAACGGAGGGCCGAAGCGCAAAAAAAGACAGACCTGAGTAAACTTGCTGGTGCTCAGTAAGGAATGACCTTTCGCGTGTTGGGAGTGAACAAGTCGGGATTTAAAGGAACCATAGCCTTAAAGGAACCATACGGTGCCCACCGTAGGATGGATAGTGTATCTCGGGGTCATTCCATTTCTCACTCCCTGCCTATCAAACCAGCAAGAAAAACAATCCCACAACGGGCTACCCATGCATACCCTGTTGCAGACTAGACCCTGTGGGTTCGAGGGGCTGAGAACCAGCCAAAAAGTAAGGGACCCTCCAGTAGAGAGGTTAGAACAAGTTGGTACCAACTTTTTTCTGTAGTCTATTTTGGTAGGGGAACCCCTCCCCCCAAAAAAGAAACGGTCAAAGAACGGGCACCAATTGCTGGACCTAGGGCTTCGAAAAAACCGCCGCTTTCGCGCGAACAAGGCGCCGGCCGATCTCCGCGAGCTCCTCGCAGCTGTAGTCCGAGAACTCGAAGGCGAAGGGCACCCGCGACTTGAAGCCTCGGACGGAGCGAGTTGGGCCGAGTTGGGCCGAGTTGGGCCGAGTTGGGCCGAGTTGGGCCGAGTTGGGCCGAGTTGGGCCGAGTTGGGCCGCAGGGCGTGGGAGGTTGTTCCTGGACAAAAAACAGGAAAACAAAAAAACATGCGAGTGGGCTGAAGGGCTGAAGGGGGTGGGAGGTTGTTCCCGGAAAAAAAGCATGACCCAGATGGCTGGTCAAAACCCAGGAAAATGTCTGGTGAACATCAAAGGTGGCAAATGGATGTTCATCCACCTCAAAATGGAGCCATAGGTTCTGCCCCATGGCCAGATGGTTCTGTCCCATGGTGCTCAGGGGGGCCGCTTTGAGGACCCCCCCAAAAAGGGATTCCTCTTAGCTCCCTAATAGGCCCTTTTTGAGTCGCATACCCCCATCATACCCCCATCAAACCAGGTAGAACCTGAAATTTAGAGTTGGTACCCCTTGTTGGTGGTTCTAAAGGCAAACCTGCAGGAAAACAAACATGTTGTGTGTCCTTTTGCAGTCGGCACCCTTGTTTTCTGGTTTCAATTAAACCAAAAGAAGAACAAACGTTCGGAGTTGGTACCCCATCTTTTGTGGTCTTAAACGGACACCAACAGGAGAACCCGCCCATTTTGGGGGTCATTTCGGGGGTCCCCTAAAAACAGACACACCCAAATGGGAAGATGGGTGTCCACCATGCCAAGCAAGGAGCTCTCTTTGTTTGTTGCCTTCACGTTTCACACTGTCCGACAGGGGGCGCCTTCAAACCAATTTGAGGAACCCATCTGACGCCATCTGCTCAGGGGCCTGGGTTAGATTCGAAGAAGGTCTCCATCTCCTCCTGATATCCCGCGAGGATCACGATGACCTTCAGGTTGGGTTTGTCTGAAAAAGAATCGGACCCGGAAATTGAGGGGGAAGAAATCGGGGATTCCAAATGGGTCGTGTCAATATGCAGGGACCCCCCAAAAAAACAATGGGCTTCAGTTGTTCCTTCGGGATTTCCTTAAACCCAAACAAAAAAAGTACCCTTCGAACAAGATTCACAGAGCACTTGCAGAGAACACAAAAACAGTTAGGGCTTGGTGCTGTTTGACTTGCCGGGTTGTAAAACTCATCTTCTGCCGTGCCCGGTGATCCGATCGCCCAATCGCCCAATCGCCCAATCGAACACTCACGTGGAACATCGCCCAAGCGCCTTGTCCCGGTGATCCTCCATCTCCTTAATCAACGTATCCACCGCCTCTTGGCCCAGCATGTCTTTCCTCGTCGCTCCGGCACGTGCAGGTTTCAAGGGCAAGGTTTTCACCTTTGGTTTGAGGTGGGCTTTGGGAAGGGGGGGCGGTTGTTCTGGGTGTTATTTACTACTATTTGGGATTGGTTCAGGGTTGGTTTAGATGGGTGGAAAGGGTTGTTGGGCAGGCCCAGGGTTGATTTAAAGTTATGTTGGGTTTAGGCTCACTGGGCTATCCGTTTTCTGATCCCCTACTAAAAGGTTACTTAACTTTTAGTGGGATAAATGGGACCCCCTGGCGAAACCAACTAAACAGATCTAAAAACTTGAGGAACCGGACGGCTGGGAGCCGCCCTGCTTAGGTGTAGGGGGTTGGGGCTTTCTTTGGGACGGTTTGGGCTGGGGTTTGGTGCAGGAACTTCCGCGCGAAGCTGTTTGGCACGAGCCAGGGATTTGTGTCTGGTTGCAAGCAGTCATCAAAGCCTGGCACTCAAAGGGTCTACCACGTATATATGGGTGTGGTTCCTTTTTTGAGGGGTTAAGGGACAAAAGGACAACTACCATTTTGGGTGCTCCCCTTCAAAAAATACATTCACACCTATACAGGGTTTCCGAGACGTTTCCCTTCTTGAACCTGCATGAAGTGGCGATCGTTGCAATGGACACCACCAGCAAGTTGATCAACTTGAGGGAAAATCCAGTGACATGCTGTCGATGGACGAAATCCTGCACCACCCAAGAAACCCTGGAATGAGGATTCCCCTGTAAATACCAACGAGCAATGGTATCTTGCGGTTTTCAGGTGGTGCGAAATGGGTTTCGCCACCATCCACAGTGCCACGCTGCGCCTCGGGGCCCCCGTCGAGCGGCCGTCCCCGTACCAAGGAGTAGGCCTCGTCGATGAAGAGCACCCCGCCGAAGGCGCTCTGCACCGCCGCGCGGACGCTGACGGCGGTTTGGCCCAAGTTGCTCTTCACCAAATCCCCACGGCTCACCTCGCTGCATAGACCGCTTGGCACAGGGAGGGCTCTCAAAAGAGCTCCCCTGAAATGGTTCTGGTTTCTTTCACCTGGTTGTGGGTCAAAACCTAAGGTGCCAAAAATGGGGATGGTCACCATTCCACTTTTGTCTTTTTGGACAGCCACCTCGGTGCATAGAGCGCTGACCATGGCACACATGGGGGGGTTCTCAAAAGAGCAGGGGATCCTGAAATGGGTCTGATTTCTTCTTGGTTTTTCCAACCAAAAGGGGTCCAACAAGTTGAGAAGCACTCACTCCAAGGCTCTCTCCTTGCCCTGAGCGCGACGAGGAAAGTCCAGCTCTGTCTCCAAACTTGGGAACCCTCAAAATTACTCTTGCCTTCTCCTGCAAACGGGCACACAATGGGAGACGTATTCACCTCACCAGTCTCAGGATTCGGGACGAAGCCAGGCTAGAAAGCCGGGAGCGCACATCCTGAACACAGCATCCCACACCCTCTATGGTTGCACAAGCCCCCTTTCATCCTTGAACGTTCTTCTTGTGTAATCGCTTCGAAGGGCCAATCGGAACTCAAGAGCTCCAGACGCCGTTCCAAGATACACCCATGTGAGCAGTACACAAACCCTCTGCACTTCTAAGGGTTGATCCTCCATGCAGTCCAAAAAACCGGCCGTGTCCATGGGTTTCCGGAGATTTTGTAGAAGGATCCTTGGAAAGAATGGGGAAGGTAGCACTAGAGCACTGGTGGTTGTTTTCAGGATTATACTGCCGTTGCTACTGTTCGTATATCCTTGTCACAAGCACCACCTAAAACCGCCACGTCGCTTGGACCCCCCGCCTCTTTGAAGACGAGCTCTTCCGCCGAGTCGTCTTCTGCCGTCTCTGACTTCACCACCCCCAACTCCACCAGGATCTTTCCCCCAAGTCGGGCCACCTAAGTGGAATTCTCGTTCAGGGCCGGAACTCCGTTCCCAAAAAGTTGATCAATTTGGTGGCGTGCATTGAAACCCTCGCTTTCGGAGCCACGGTCGTGGGGTGGGCTTTCAAGACAAAACCCATGAACCCCACAAACCTTCCGACAAACCAAAAGACACACAAAATCCAATCCAATGAGACCTTTGCGCGGCGCATTCCCTACCAACTCGGAAAAAACAAAACGCCTTTTTGATTTTGTTTGCTTAAACAAACAACGAGAGCGGTTTCACCCATGGGTCGGGGGGACATGAGTTTCTTCAAACCGGGCCGCCACCGTCTTGCCGGTGCCCGGGTTCCCCAGGAAGCGCATGTGGAAGGACTGGCCCAGCAGTGAGAACTTCTCCCCTAGGAACTTCCGTCGCCACATGTCGAACTCCACCGTGTCGCGCAGCGAGTGCATTCCCGCCTAAAAGCGGAGTCCCTCTAAGGGGGACCAAGGTGGGATTCCCGGCTGTAGGAAACCTAAAGAATCCCATGGAGCCCGATGAAACCCTGTGGAAACTTAAGAAACCCTATGGAACCCTACGGAAATTTAAGGAACCCGAACGAACCCTATGGAACTCTATGGGGCCCTAGGTCTCAACAACTACCTGCCCCGCTTGCCAGCCTCCCCCCAGCCTCTTTTCAGGGTCAAATGGCAAACAACGAAGACAACGAGCCTCTTGATTCCCTGAAGATTGACACCCTGAGAGACAAGCTTTGGGCAAACTGTGTGTGTTTGGCTTGGGCGGGATCCGAAACAACGTGAAAGCAACCAGGCGAACACCAAAAATATGTTTGTTCACATAGCGGGATAGAGGAGAAGATTGCAAGAAACAACACGTTGTTCGACAAAAACAACAGCTAGACTTTCCTGGGAGAAAATGTTCCCACAAATTGGGCAGGAGGTCCGGAGATCATAATGTTTTAGTTGAAATTCCGCCTTCCAGGAATCTTGACTCCCGATGAATCCTCCTGGCAGAATGGTGGAGCGTTTCTGCAAAAAACGAAAATCAGGGAACCTGGCGTAAAGCAGATTGATATGCAGATAAATGGTGGAGTGTTTCCACAAACTCCGCAAAAATCGGGAGAACCTCCATGTTCCACGCCCCGTTCTACCTCCACAGAATAAAATCGCTGAAACATGCGAAATCTTCTCAGAAGGTCCGGGAATCTGCGCTCTTGATTCCTTGCATGAGTTTGGGTCTGTCTCAAAATAGGGGACTCCCACAAAAGGGCCGTGTCCTTTCGGTTTCCCATTTTTAATTTTTTAAACAACCCAAAAGGGCTTCCCCCCCCCCCAAAAAAAAAAGAAGAAGGGGGGGGACCGAGCCATGTTGGGTCAACTTCAGAATACCAGCTTTTGCTGCCTCACATGGAAACCCAACCCCCTCCCCCCCCCTCCCCTCCGTCGGCCTTCACCGAGGCCAGGCCAACCAGCTCATCCAGCTCCTGGCCACTTCTCTCAGCTCCATTTTGGAGACCAAAATGGGGAAAAAAATGAAAATAGGTCCAGTGACATCGAGTCCCTTTAAAACCAACAGGGAAAATAGAAAATGGTCTTCAGCAACAAAAGGAAGCGCCCCGGTAAACCAAGGACACACATACCCACATCCGAAAGGGTTCCTTAAGCAATTCCAGAGAATACGATCTACGTTGACATTGAGGGACGCAGGTTTGGCCCACACGAGCTCATGAAGGCAATTGATTGAAACACCCAGCCCCTTTTTCCCGAATGTCTGCGAAAAAACTGCCAACAAAAGACGCCTGCCGGGCCCCTGTTGGAAAACGGTAACTGGGCGGTCCGTTTTCGGATCCGCGAGAAGTGAATGACTTGTGGGATAAATGGAAACCCAACCACTAAACAACTAAAACAAGTAAGGATCCACACGGCTGGGCACCGAGGCAACCAAGCATCCCCAAAAACCAAGCCTTGAACCCAAACGAGGTCCGGAAACTTCCTCCCGGAAAAAAAAAAGAGGTTCCACGTGTTCTGTCTTAGGGCATATCCTCCAACCCAGCACCATCACTCCTAAAGACAAAAACTCCAAAACGCCAGGCGAAGCTTCACTCGGCAAACCAAAGGATTGAAAACACCCAAAAGGAGAAAAACGGTGGGTGCCCTAAATCATGCAGCAAGGAAGGGAACATAGGAAGGGTTGTTTGTTTGATTGGTTTCCTTGCTCTGTGGTACAAAACTCTACAGAGATGACGCCAAGGACTGTCCGCGCATGACTCGCCCTGGTCCACCACTTTGGAGGTGGTTACCCATTCCGCCAGTCCTCCGTTTGGGGGTGGTCAACCCCAAACCGTCGTGTTGCGTCCTTTCGGTTTTCTGCCACGAAAAAGGGGTGGGAAGCCAAGAAAAAAAACATCCAAGGTTTGCTTGGTCTGCATCAGAAACATGCGGCGCATCGCGCCAATTTTCCCGGATCTCAAGCTTCTCCATGGACCAGTTGGATCCCTCAAGACTCGCCACTAAGACTCCGGACCTTTGTGGGGTTTTTATTTGGTCACAAGAGCTGGGCAACTGCTAGAGAGCGATCCGTGCCGAATACATTCAACCCCGCGTGGCTCATAAGTTGTTCGGGGTTTGAACGAACAGCAAGTGCAGGAAGCTCGACTCCTGCATGTAGCCTGCCACCTTGCTGCCCGGTCGATCTTTGGGACGGCCTGCGTCATCAAATTCCGCCGTGGAGAAATAGAAGGGCTTCTCCGCAGGACCCGCAAGGGCGTCCTGAAAAAAGAGAGAGAGAGACACAGAGACAGAGACAGAGACAGAGACAGAGACAGAGACAGAGACAGAGACAGAGACAGAGACAGAGACAGAGACAGAGACAGAGACAGAGAGAGAGAGAGAGAGAGAGAGAGACAAAGAGCGAGGGAGAGAGAGAGAAAGAGAGAGAAAGAGAGAGAGAGAGAGAGAGAGAGAGAGACGTTAAAATCAGTTGTTACTTTGCTTTCAAGTGCAAGTGCTGTAGCGTTCAAACAAACAGTCAACCAATGTAGTCTGCAGCTGCCAACCTTTTGACTCATGCGGAGTAGTAAGCTCAAGGCCTGCGGTAGTGAACATACATGCAACAAGAGTGCAAAGTGAAGCATGTAGTTTGACACGGCCCCTCAGTTAAAAGGTCTTTGTAGTACCTTTTCAACTGAAGTGCAAAACATGGATTGACAGTAGTGATGAAAACCATTGTTGTTCATCAATTCTACTGTATTGGCAAAAGTAGTGACCTGCGCTCAGTAGTTCACGCTGCTCAGGTTCCAGCTCGATGTAGGGCGCTGGACGGAAGTAATGAAGGCAGGCACTCGTTGTAGTAGAGCAGGAGCTCAAAAATGTAGTCCCCATTTCTGGGTGCGGTAGGCTTGGACCATCTGTAGTCGACTGTCCAAGGTCGCGTAGTAGTTGGTGGTGAAAAAGGTTGTCATGGAGCTCCCCGTAGTCGCTCATCATCAATCTCGGGACACGACATGTGTTGGTCGTAGTCCCGTAGAAAACGGTGTAGTAGTGCTTTGTGGTGTTGTGTGAGGTTGGTCATTGTGAGTAGTGTGAATCCGTAGTATTGGATGCTTTTGCAGAGGATTGTAGTGATTGCTTTGTGCTGGAAGTCGTGTAGTTGGTCTCGGTTGTAAAGGTAATGGAGTAGTATATATATAGTCTTGAAGCGGATGTCCACCACGCGTGTGATCCACCCAGTGAAGTTGAGAATGCGTTGCGCGAAGACAATAAGCACATCCTCCGGCATGTGCACCGTGCGCCGAGCAACAGTGCTCGTCAAGGAATGCGGGAGCCTGCTAAGGCAGGTGAAGAAACCTGCTCAGTCAAGCTCGTATGCAAACTCGACCGGGTCATACATGTAGCATCTGCCGTAAGGGCAGTCTGGTAAAGTCAGGTGCTAGCGGTGTCGTTGGCTAGGCATCTCATGGCAGGTAATGGAGTAGTTCAGGTAGAAGTAGTGGCATGTGGTAATTCCAAACGTAGTTGTTCCTGAGGCTGTAGTTGTCAGTGAAGGTGGCACCTTGAAGATGGTCTGTGGCAGTGTTGTTGTCGGGAGGTAGTAGTTGTGTTGTACCGACATCATGTAGGAGATGTAGTCCCTTGTGAAGTGTAGAAACTGTCCTGAAGTGAGGTACCTCAGGAGTAGTGGTTGTTCAATCTGGAGTTGGATGATGACGTAGTTGGTGTTGTCGCCAGTTGTAGTGTGGAGTGAAGTCGTGTGGTAGTAGTGGACATTGGCTGCTTCAGGTAATGAAATGCTGAGCAGTGTAGAATTGTAGTGTGGCATCCGAAGATCTCCAGGGATGCAGTGAATGGGTCGTGTGTAGTCCAGTTGTGCCAGTGGAGTAGCTTGTTGTTGTGAGAGTAGTTGATACTCTTCAAGTGTAAATGCAGTGAAAAATTGAGTGTAGGGAATGTTGTCGGGCAGTGGTGGTGCAGTGGTTGTCTGGTGCTCAGTGATGTGTAGTTGGTCCATCACTGTGGTCGGGTTGTAGTAGACGGTGTTGCCGGGTGTAGAATGGTTGAAGTGGTAGTTGGAGTCGTTGTAGGTTTGAGGTGGTGGAGTTCCATGGTCACTGGAGTCTGTAGTGACCGCCACCTCAGGTGTAGTCGCCCTGTCGGGCGTAGTGGCGTCTCCCATCGTAGCATCTGCAGTAGATGGAGCGGCCATGGCTGCAGTGGAATGCAAAATGTAGTGAAACGGGGCAAAACAAATGAGCCTAAGTAGTTGCTACCAGGCAGTCGGCGAATGCAGACATGTAAAACAAACAACTGTAGTGTTGACTCAAGCCGCCAAAAGTGCAAGTGAAAGTACATGTAGTTACTGTTACTTACATACCAAAAGTGTCGTGTTACATGTAGCTACTTACATACATGAAATGTCCAAAGTCGTTGTTGTTGTTGTGAAACTGCTGCGCTGGTCGTTCGTAGTGCTAGATGCGTATTCCAATGCTCTGGATGAGCCTGTGTAGTGTTTCTTTGCTGATGTATTTGGTAAACAAATCTGCGCTGTTGTGGAGTGTGTTGATCTTAAGGATTCTGATGATGTCGTGCTTGATGAGGTCTTGTGTGTAGAGGAATTTGAGGTCGATGTGTTTTGCTCGTTTGCTAGTGCCTTGTCGTGTAGCAATGCTCTTGCCTGCTGTGGAGTCTGTGTGGATGCGTAGGTTTAGCTTGCTGCAAATGTTGGTTTCAAGTAGGAAGTTTCTGAGGTGTAGTCCCTCATTAACTCCTGTGCAAATGGCGTAGAGTTCAGACTCTGCTGAGCTAAGTGCTATTGTAGCTTGTGTTCTGCTGCCAAATGCAACTGTTGTTCCTAGAAAGATGATGTTGAAACCTGAAGTTGATTTCCTGGTAGTAGGGCATCCTGCCCAGTCGGCATCGACATGAACGTCGAGATCCAGGATGTTGTTGGTGTTTGCTCTGAGTGTTGTTGTTGGTTCTATGGTGAATTTGTAGTGCTTGGTGCCGTGCAAGTAGCGTAGTAGATGTTTGACTCTCTTTTGTGAAAGTTCTGTAGGTGCTGTGAGGTCTCGTGCTAGTTCTTTTGTGGAGTATGCAATGTCTGGTCGTGTGTATGCTAACCATTGAAGTTTGCCAACAATTCTTCTGTACCTTTTGTGTTGTTCGTGGTCAAGTAGTGCTTCATCTTCTATTGTTGGTTTGTAGTGTGCAATTCCTGGAGTGTTCACTGAGTTGCAGTTGTTCATTCCAGACTCCTCGATCATGTTGTCGATGTAGGAGTCCTTTAGTCCAAGATTGCAGTAGTTGCCGAAGTGGTCGATGTTTCTTCCAAGAAATTGTTGTGGTTTGCCAGGTTCGAGGTAGCCGATGTGCTTGAGTAGTACCTGCTTCTGGACGGCCTCGAAAGTGGAGTCGACTGCGGTCTTGTCTCCAAGTACTAGTAGATCGTCCACGTAGACCATGATGTAGCAGTCGCGAGTCGCATTGGTGTAGACGTTGGGTTCTGACTTTAGTCTTACAAAGCTGAGCTTTTGTAGAACTTCAGCCAGGTAGTCCTGCCATGCTTTCGGTGAACTGCGTAGTCCATACATGGCTTTCTTTAGTCGCCAGATTTTGTCCTGTTGTGGACAAAGTTCTTTAGGTGGCCAAAGGTAGACGTCACGTTGTTTACCGTCGTGGTCTTTTGCGATGGGTGCGTGTAGAAATGCTGTAGAGACGTCACCTAGTCGCGCGATCCAGTTTGGTCGTGACATTTGTAGTGCGAGAAGTGTCCGGAGTGTCGTGAACATTGGTGTAGAGGCGTAGATGGAGTCTTCGTCCTCGATCTTCTCGGTGTAGCCTTTTGCGACGATTCGGCTTCGTACTCCTGGTCCTTTCTTTCTGTGTACCCATCTTGTAGGTATCGCTTCTCTGATGACGTTGTCGTTGACGGTAGACGCATCTACTTCGTCGTAGACGTCGTGAAGTTTCATTTGGTTTGACTCGTGTTTCATTGATGGATTTTCCGTTGGGAAGTGTCACTGCGATGATTTTCTGTCGTAGTGGTGGTGGTTCTTTGGTTGCTTGCTCCGTTGATCTGATTGTAGTGTCCTTTGAGGTCTTCTGTGCTTTAGTTGGTTGCATTACTTCTTCCGGAGTTAAACGTCGTAGTGTTTGTCGAGGTGGTGCTGGTAGTGGTGGATGTTGTCGTCCGGTTGGTGAAGTAGCCATAGGACTATCCGGTAGTGGTCGTGAACTTGACGTCGATGTGGACGGAAGTCGTGGAGGTGGTGTAGTGCGTTGTTGTTTTGTTGCGGGTTCCGCAACGATGTCGTCCGTAGCGTTCGTTTGTTGTCCGAAATCTTGCGTGGACCTTCTTTTCTCTGACGGTTGTAGTTGCGTATCCAACAGTGTTGCGAACGATGGGTTGTAGGTGTTCCGTCGTGGTGCCCATGGTGTGCCGGAAACTTTGTTCAACAGTGCGAGGTCGTATTTGAAGTCCGGTTGTAGTCTCCGTACTGTTCGTACCTTTTGTACGCCTGATTCCGTTGCGACGTAGTTTTCTCCGGTTTCGGAAACTTTTCCGAGCCAGATGCATTTCTGCATCCGTAGGTCTGCTTTCGGAAGTTTCTTGTGTTGTGGTGGAAGGTAAAGTAGTGTCTCGCCAAATTCGCAGATTGCTCGCTCGTAGTTTCTTCCCCAGCGGCGTTCAAAGCTTGTGTAGCCGTCTGAGTGAATGACGTAGCGATTTACCGTCCATGCTGCATGTCGTACTATCCAAGGTAGTAGACAGTGCTTTGTGGACATCGTCATGCTGTAGTTGCTTTCAACCTGAGCTTTGACGACGCGGATTTGTCCGAGAAGTGTTCTATGTAGTCGCTCAACGCTTCCTTGACTGTTGCTGCTGTAGGAAGGTGAATGTCGTACACTCATTGTGCCGACTTTTGCTGCTGTAGCTTTTAGAAGTGCGTTGAGTGTGTCTTCGTTGTCGCTTTGTAGTATGCCTTGTGTTCTTCCGCACTCAAAGATGAATGCTTGTAGGTTGTTGACCATGTAGTCCATCATTGATGATTTGTCTGGAACCAATACTGCCATACACAGTTGTGTAGTAACATCAACTGCTGTCAGTACCGGTGTGGTCTTTGGGTCTTGTTGTGACTTGATGTAGGCAAAGTCTACTTGAATGACAGGTTGTCGTGATTGTTGTTTCTTGTAGTTGTCTTGGCGTCCTTTGCCTTGAACGCAAATTGGACACCAGTTTCTGTATGGTAGATGTGTAAGGTTGTGTTCTGCTATTTGTTGTGGAGTGGGCTGCTGTGGTTGTCGTAGTCCTCTTGCTCTGTGTGCTTCATGATGCTCGTGTTGTTGTTCTTCATCGTGGTTCTCCTGGATGTACTCGTAGTCTTTCTTCACGGTAAACCTTGTTGTTCCTTTCCATTGAAATGGTAGTGCTGCCTTGCCCATGACTGTCCAGTCATCTTTGCGTTGCGAAACTTCTCCAAAGTTGTTGTGAGTGATTGTAGTTCTGTGAGGTTCAAGTGTGTTGATTGGTGGTTGCCCTGGTCCATCTCCTGTGCTGTGAGTTGTCTGTGTATTGTCTCCTTTGGTTGTGTGGTGTCAAGGTTTGTAGAGGGTGCTGCTTTAGGTCTCCATATCTTTTGTGGTGCTCGTAATTGGATCTTTGATCTGGTTGGTGGTGTGTCCATTAGCCGTTGTGGTTGTGAGCTCTGCCTTGTTGGTGTGGTCTTTGATGTTGCTCTGCGTGTAGGTGTTATCTTTCTTCTGAATCTGGTTTCTCCAGTCCAGTTGTCACCTTCTAGTCTTCGTTGTAGTTCTTGCTTGGAAAGTTGTGTTGGGTTCTCTTGTAGTTGTTCTTGCTCTTGCCCTTGTCTGTTGATGATGGTTAGTCTCCAATCATCAAGTTCTCCTTCTGGTATTGGGCAGCCACTGTTGTGTGGTGTGAACAGTGCTTTGCGTGGTCGTTTGTGTACTCTATGGCGTAGTCACCATCAAGTTTCCAGTAGTCAGTGTTTCCACCAAGGATCTGTCGTAGTCCTTGGTCTGTGTGTGTGAGTGGTGCGATTTGTTCGTGTTGTTGTACTGCTTTCTCTGTAGGTTGAATCACAGCAATGGATTTTCCATTGTCTGTAGTCATTGGGAAGATGTCGAATCCTGTGGGGATGTCGATCTTCTCTGCTCGTAGGTAGAAAAGTCCTGAGTGTCTTATGAGGTGCGCTTGTTGTTGTCCATGTGTGATGGTGCAGTGTCGTGGAGTGAAGTCAAGTCCATATCCTCTATCAAGTAGTCTTGATGCGCTGAGGATTGGATACTTCACATCACAAACGTAGTAGGGAAGTTGTCCTGCTTGTAGGGAACGTACTTGATGCCGTAGACTGGAATCTTCTTGTTGGTCACCGTGTAGAGTTGTGGAACTGATTCTCCACAGGGTCGTAGTGGAAGATCCGGTGCGTAGTCCTTTGGGCAAACATGTGTAGATGCTCCTGAGTCGATCAACAGGTGGTGGTATGACTTGAAGTTGGAGTACATGATGTAGTGGGTGATAGTGTCCTCAATCTTCTTGTTCCTTTGTTGTTGTCTTGCTGCTGCTATGTCGAAGTGTAGCTTTGTGGTGTCTTCTTGTAGGAATTGTTGAAAGCTCTTGCTGTGGTCGTTCCATGATGTTGTGTGTGTTGTTCTCTTGCCAAGTAGTGATTTGGATTTGTGCTTGTGTAGTCGTGATTTTGCTTGTCTGATGTGTCCAATGGTGAGGTGTGACTCGTTGATGCCTCCAATGTAGTTCGCTGTGTCCTCATAGCTGTTGTCATTCCAATCCCAGCTGTTGTCATAGTCGTAGTCGTTCCAGTTCTCCTCCATGTAGTTCACCTCATGTTGTCCTTCTTCTCCTTCGTAGTACCAGTCCCAAGTGTCGTTCACATCCTGAGGTAGTTCATCATTGTTGTCGTGATCTACTTGTTCTGGTTCTAGTGGATGTAGTTCTTCTCCTTCTCCTATGTGCCATACCGGCACTCTGCAGTCTTGCGCCCAGTGGCCGGGCTTGCCACATCGATGGCATGTTGTGTAGTTGTTGTTTCCTTTTCCTTTCCATTTGCTGTAGTTTCCTTGACCTTTGTAATATCCTTTGGATCCTGAGTAGCCTTTTCCTTTGCTCTTGTTGTATCCTCCTTTGTTGTAGTTTCCTTTGCTGCCTTTGTCGAATCCTTTGCAGTGTCCTTTACTCCTGTACTTGCCTTTGCTCTTGCTTCCTTTGTAGCCGCCTTTTCCTTTTCCTTTGCCTTTGTAGCTTCTTCCTTTCCTCCATATGTTGTCAACATCCATTGGTGCAGTTCCTCCATTGTAGTTTGTTCCTACTGCTGAAGTAGATCTAGTGAAGGCTGAAATCGTTTTGTAGTAGTCCAGGATGAGTGCTCTGATCTCGATGTAGTTCGTGATCTGTCCAGCTCGCAGTTGGAGGTGTTGCTGCAGTGCTCCTTTGGTTTTGTTGAGTAGTATTGCTATTTTGATTCCATCTGGTAGTGCTGTTCCATTGTCTTTCTCGTAGCGGTTGATGTCGTATTCCCATTGTAGAAATTGTTCTTCAAACTGCGCTTCGTTGAATGTGGGTTCCAGTAGTTTGGTAAGGTAACCAACGCTCCTTGTTCCTACTGGTAGGCTGAACCTGTTGTGTAGTAGTCGTAGTGTTTCACATCCGTTTGCGTTGTAGCGGTTTTGCCTTACTACTGTAGCTGCTGCTCCCTGACAGATGTTGATGAGGATGTAGTGTAGATCTCTGGAGAGGTCTACTGCTTTGCTTGCTTGTGTAGCGTCGAGTATGTGTGTTCTGATGTCTGTGTCCTCAATCTGTCGTGTAGCCACTTGTGCTAGTTGTAGCACCAGGTCGAAGTCTCGGTCTATGAGGCCGAGGTATGCTTGTAGCTTGAACAGCCATTCTTCATACTGGGAGTAGTCACCAGTGAAGAAGGGTGGTGGCAGTTTGTATCTATGTAGTCTCTGAACGTCGTTGTCTTGTTCTGTTGCTGCTCCCGTAGTCGTGGCTCCTACTGTGTCTGCTGTTGGCCCGTTCTCTGCTCCTGTAGTTTGTTGTGCTGAGGCTGATGCTGCTTCTCCTGACATGTCGTAGCAGTTTGGCATGTAGCTGCTGTTGCTGTGGTTGTAGTACTTACTGCTTACTGGAGCTCCCCTATGTTTAGGATCTCAGCTCCGCTACCACGTTAAAATCAGTTGTTACTTTGCTTACAAGTGCAAGTGCTGTAGTGTTCAAACAAACAGTCAACCAATGTAGTCTGCAGCTGCCAACCTTTTGACTCATGCGGAGTAGTAAGCTCAAGGCCTGCGGTAGTGAACATACATGCAACAAGAGTGCAAAGTGAAGCATGTAGTTTGACAGAGAGAGAGAGAGAGAGAGAGAGAGAGAGAGAGAGAGAGAGAGAGAGAGAGAGAGACGAGGGAGGGCTCTGCATGTTGCTATAGGTGTCCCTTTTAGGGGCAACAGATGGCCCTGGTACAACAATGAAACTTGATTAAACCAGGCAAACCAGGGCACCATCGATCTTTTTTCTGCCAAAACAACCAAAAAGCACCACCCATGGTTGCTATGGGCGGGAAATCGCACTCCCCAACTTGGGTGACCCTCCTGACGGTTCGCCTGGGAGGAGATCGAACCATCCCAGGGTGAAAACGAACCATCGGCAAGAGTGAAGCATCCAACTGAAGCCTCCACTTGCTTAAGTTGTCTGGGAAAATAGACATATGTCCAGTAGTGATAGATTCCCTTTAAAAACCAACAGGGGAAAATAAAAATCGTCTGGAAGGAAGGCTTCCTTGTGTTTGATTCCGTGACCGGCCAGACCACCAGGAAAGGCTCGGACGGAGAAGGGACTCTGATGAAAAAGAAACCAGGGTGTCAACTCATTGTACATGGGGTGTTTCCTGAAACAAGCTCCCCTTTGGCGGGTCGTTTCCTGTGTCTCTCAACTCATCCCAAGAAAAAGATCCCGTTTCTGGGGGCAATTCCCCCACGAAACGCCCCCCCCAGCACCCGTATACGAGCGCCCGAACCCAAGATCCTGGGGACACTCGTACATCACAATGTCCGAGCAAGTGAAGGGCGCGCCCTTCTGCAGCAGCGCGAAGATATGATCAGAGTAGCCCCAACATGCATCCGCACAGCCTCGCGGTCGGCGAAGAAGCTCCGAATTGTCAATGAGCAACTTGCAAGGGGAGCATGCAGGCTCGGGCCGACCCCTTGCTTTCTTTATTCTTATCTTGGTTTGTGTGCGTGTCTAAACCACTAGATTTTCAAAATTAAACCATTAGGGGATTGCAGGTTTTAGTCCATGTTTCCATTTACTAGGGTTCCATTTTGGGGTTAGTCTATTTTTGACCCACAGCCAGATCAATCACCGCCTTTTGGTTCCCCAATGACGTGGGCCAGGATCTGGCTGTTGGCAGCCCCTTCTCGCAGCTCGGCTCTGAATCAAATCATTGCCTCCCAAAAAAAGACCCGATGGTGGTGTTCCTCTTCCCTAGAAAAAGTGTTCCAAAGAAAAGAAAGAAAGAAAGAAAGAAAGAAAAAAAGAAAGAAACAAACAAACAAAGAAAGAAAGAAAGAAAGGAAGGAAGACAGGAAGGAAGAAAGAAAGGAAAAAAGAAAGAAAGAAAGAAAGAAAGAAAGAAAGAAAGAAAGAAAGAAACGGCCATCGTGCATAACTTCTCGCGCTTTCTGAGACCCAGGCTCTTGTCGAACTGGTCGCTGAGATTTCCAATCAGAAAGACCCCGCACAAGTCGTCGTAGGTCTTCCAGCCGGGAAACTCCCCGGGCTCCACGTTCTCGAACTTCTCTGCCACCTAAGAGTCGAGGAGGAGAAATGGGTCTGCCATCTTTTTGTGGACTCTGTACCCCTTTGTTGAGTTGCTTTAAAGAGGAACCCCCCCCCCATTTTGTGGCTGTTGGGGATAACTGCCCGAAAGCTCCAAATCCCCAGCACTGTTCAGTTGGTATCTAAAAAATAGAGTCTAGGAGTTCAGTTGGTATCTAAACAAATGTCTAGGAGTTCAGTTGGTACCCTTGGCTTTAAAGGGAAAGCCAATCAGGACACCCGCAGCCATGTTGCGGGGTCCCCTTCAAACGACACACTTCCAACATGGGTCCAGCTGACGCAGCCTGCGAGCTTTGAGGAACCGGCGTAGGAGCAAACCTTGCAGGAGGACTTCACATCACCTGAGGCGTGCCAGCTCTCAGTTCTCTCTGAGCTGCAGCTTCGTTTCTGACTCACTTCCTGCATGAATTGGCCACAAAAAGTAGCCGAACTTTGTATTTGCCGCGAAATGTGGCCATGGGTCAAAACTCAAATCGTACCCCCAGTGAACATCCCAATCCCCACTAAAATAGGTTCTAAAATGGGTGGTGAATTCACCTACCCCAAAATGGGATCCCATTGGTTTTGACCCATGGCCATGTGTCTTTCCAAAAAGGTCAAAGTCCAGGAACCCAAAAAGTGAGCTGAACTTCTTACAACCCTTAGTATGGGCTGGCAAGAAACTCAAGTTTTGGGCTGGCAGCCTCCCACTGAAAATGAAGAGAACACCAAGAAAAAGCAAACCACAAGATTGTGAAACGCAAAACATCAGCCCACAAGAACTCTTACGTTCGCCAAGTGCGGTTTGGCACCAGCCCTAAAGGAGGAAACCGGAGATCCGCCAGCTCTGTAATGCTATATTGTATATATATATAATATGTGGACCCCCCGAAATAGTTGGGTTCTTTCGGTTCCCCTACAAAAAAAAGTGCAACCAAGGCAACTAGTCCTTAAGTGCAGCAAAGTCGCACTTCATGGCAGACTCCGGCACAAAACCCCAGCCCCATTCAGGCTCATGGTCCTCCCGATCTTCCTGGTGAAGGGGGTTGCAACAACTAGACCATGGACGTCAATGGAGTGAGTCCCCCCATGTCCCTCCCAATCTGGCAATTCTGTCCAAACCGGGTGGTTGGCCTAACTCTGGCGCGAAGGGAGCCAGGGCACGTCAATGGGCAACCACAGAGTCAGTCAATGGGCAAACCCTCCTGTCTCGTTTGTTTGCCGGCCCACGTTCGGCACACACCCGTTCAATGGGTGCTGCTGGCAACTGACCGACTTGTAACAAATAGGTTCCTTTCGGATGCAAACCAAATATGCTTGTACTTTGGATTTTCAGCTGGAAGTTGCTGATTAGAACCCAACAAGCGGATTCCCAGATCAATGCAACAAATGGGTTGCTTCAAACGACGTTTCTACCAGTCCATTGCGAGAGCGGATTCCCAAGCGCTCAGTCTCCAGTCGCTCCTCAGACCATCGTTGCATGAGCGAGTGAGAGGTGTGGTAATTCAGCAGCGCCTGAGAGGGAGTTGGGGGGAGCAGAGGCTGCACGAAACACATCCCGCCTGCGCCCCGGCGCAATCCTTCTCTTGGAGAAGCAAATCATGAAGCCGCTCCCAGTCAAGCTTCTCCTTACTCGCCGGGGCGGGAACCCGCCCCCGCACAAACCTGAGAAAGCTGAGTATGCAACCAGCACATCATCCTCGGCCAAGAGCGTCATGTTCACCTTGGGTGCAACCGAAGAGGTTGCAAAGGTTCAAGTGAACACCTGACGCTTTGGACGACAAAAGAAGTGCCGGCGAAATCAATTGTCAAAACAAGGGATCCTCTCCGTTTGCGATCGTCCAAAAGAGGGGTGATTCAAAATAAGCCCAGGTGGTATCCCCAACAACCCCTGGGACCCCTTGCAGAAACCCAGCCAGAAGCCGCTCAATGGTGTCCCACAATCTTTTGCACCTAAGGGACTCACAATTTTGAGGAGTACCCACATCATACGTATCCCATGTTGCTGTCTGGGGGTATATATTTGGGGCACTAGACGCAAAGCGAACATTCACGTGATTTTGGAGCGACGCTGTTGAGTCTTTTTGGTTCCCGTTTGACAACCAACTAACCAACCAACCAACCAACCAAGCAACCAACCAACCAACCAACCAGCCAGCCAAAGAGGGGCGCCCTGTGTTTGAGGCTCCGTGCACATGACTTCAGGATGTTGGTTCTGCCGTTGGGGTCTCTGCCCAGACAAGCTCCGGAGCCTATAGGATGCCCCAGATTCCGTAGAAAGTGGTTGCAAGTGGCCTCAATAGACAAGTGGCCCAGGGCAAGGAACCGAAAGGCCAGTTCTTTCTGGGCTGCCCGTTTTCCGATCCCCAGCTAAAAGTTTACCTTTTAGTGGTGTCAAGTGGAAGCTACCACTAAACACTAAAAGGCTAAAAGGCTAAGGAACCGGATGGCTGGGAGCCACCAAGCTTTGTATCCGCACCTCTTTCTGCCAGTGGTCCCTTTCACCTACCGGGAAGTTTGCGTCCGGCTCACCTGGGCGCAACATGGGTACATCCCTGTTTTGGAGGGTGCCCGAACAGGAGGGATTTCCACATGGATCTGGGTCAATTAGGGATACACCCGAATGCGTGGGTTCCTTTGTTGCTTTCCTTTCAAGCCACAACAAATGAGCCCATAATCAAAAACCGGTATTAAAACGGCTCAGCCAGAGCCATGTGAAGAATCAACACTCACCCCGTAATTACTAATCTTCATTTACTCGGGTTTGAGCAAAATGGGTTTTGTTCTGAGAAGGTGGCTTCGCTTTGGTTCCAATGTGTTGGTTTCCTTTCCAGCCACAACAAAATGACCCGCCGAGCAAGTGGCTCAAATGGGTTTTGTTCTGAGCAGGTGGCTTCCCTTTGGTTCCAACCTGTTGGTTTCCTTTCAAGCTACCACAAATGACCGGCCCCATGATTTTGCCATTGTCAAAGTCACCCCCTAAGTGATAGGGTAATAGAAACAACCCCACTTCCTGACGTTGATAACCCCTAGACTTGACCCCCCCCCCCCCCAATTCCACCCGAACCGCACCCACCCATAGGTGGCCTTTTGGAAAAATAAATAGATGGCACTGGTAAATGGAACAAAACCCTATCTAGTGCCATCTATTTCTATCCGGGCTCACCTAAAAAGACATTTATGGCCACACCCAAAACCCCCGCTGGACCGCGGCGCCGTGACCGGCGTCTTGCTGGCCTCGCAGCTGCCGCGGAGCAGCTGCGTCAGCATGGCCACGGCGGAGCGCCGCACGTCGCCTCGGAGAAGAAAAAACAAGAAGTCCATGGAGCACCCAGTCGCTTGGGTGCTGTAGATCCCACAAAAGGATTGTTATGCTTGCTTCTTGCAGATTGAAAGAAAATATGAGTGGTATCCAAAATTCGCTTCTGGTCTTGCATCTTCGGGGTCTTCATTTCCTAATCGTTTTTCTTGTTTCCCTCTGCTACTCTCTACATTCATTGATTCGCTTTCATCCATTGACATAATTTGAAGTCTACAGATCCAACACAATAGCAGTACAGGTTCGGGCTTCATGTTTGATTGCCCAGGGGGTGATGTCGCAAGGGAAACGCCTGGGTGTAAAGTTTCATTCTCGCAAATGAACCATAGACCGACCAGTTCTGTTCAGCGAACCTGTGATGCTTGGAACTCCCAGCGCAGGTAGGCACAATTGTTCCATACTTGGGCGTCTCGTTTTTTGGAGGGTCCCCCCAAAATGGTGGGTGTCCTTTTGAGCTTCCCCTTAAAAAAGACGACACCCGTCTTTCCGGCGAAGCGGTTCCTTTCTTCCGGGCGCCTGCTTCGAGCAGCTTGAATGCACAACGTACGTCGGCGCCGCCAGTGTCCTCAGTTCGCGATAAAAAGAGGAATCAATGGGAAAAAACGGGTGTGTATGTGTGTGTGTGGGTGGGTATATGTATATATATTTTTATGTGTATATATGTGTATGTGTGTCACTGTGTCATTGTTGTTGTTGTTGGTATTTTTTTTTTGGGGGGGGGGGGGTTGCCCAACGATCTTGGGTGTCCTGAGTGTCCTGTGTGTCTTTCTCTTTGGGTGGGGGGCCCAGCGATTTTGGGTGTCCTGTTGTTTCCATACCCAGGTGAAGAGCACACCCTCAAAAAAGCACACACACACACACAAGTGAATGAAAGCCCTGAAGCGAATCAAGGGAAAAAACCAAGGCCCCTTTGAGTCACCAAAAATGGGTGTGGCTCAAAATTAAACAGGAGGGGTTACGCAGGTTTTGGTCCATGTTTCCACTTACCAGGGTTCCATTTTGGTACCAGTTTTTTGAGCCACAGCCAAATGGAAACGTACAACCTCTAAATCAAACGGCCCCTCAAATAGGGCCCCTCGTTGAGTTTTGTAGGTTTGACTCAAAGGTAACAATTAGCAAGGCGGCCGCACCCATCTCTGGGTGGGACTGTCCCTTGCTACCCTCCAATTACCCGCGTTTTGATTGTGACTCAAAGCTTCCCTTCGGTCGCCCTACCCAGGAAGTGATTTCAGACTCGCACAGGCTCATTTCACTGTGGGTCAACATCCAGTACCCCCAGTGAACATCCCAATCCCCACTCAAATAGGTTCTAAAATGGGTGGTGAATTCACCTACCCCCAAATGGGATCGACAACCACCGCCATTTGGCTGCGGGAAGCTCTGACTGCGCCGAGCTGCCTCCAGCTTCAAGTAGGTGCCTCGACAGTCCAAAGCTCCAAGGGCTGACCGGCCAAGGTGCGGCTCAACTTTTTCGGGGGTGGCCCCCGCCTCTGTGGTTTATAACTTACCCCTTAAAACTCCAAGCCCTGGGGAAGTTAAGATATAGCCCATGTTACCCCCAAAAAGTTGAAAAGTTGTATTTTTAAGAGGTAAGATAAGGGGAGCAGGAAAACCCACCCAGTCTGGGGAGTCCAGAAAAAGAAGACACACCCTTCCGGCTCTTGATGGTTGATGTCATGGCTTTCGTTCAGTGAAACAGAGCGCTGCCGAAGGACACTCGGCCAATGAGGAATCCGGCAATGCGAGGCAGGTACGGACTTTTGCAACCCAAAGAAAAAGGGGAAGTGCTCTTTGATTTTCTTGGGTGACAAGCCTATGTTTCTGGCCAGCCAAATTCGGTGCGAGACAAGATACCTGTTCCTCGGATGGCTTCGTACTTGGTCCCGCAGTCGAGTGGGGGATTTGGCCTGTCGTTGGACACGTTGGGATGGTGCATCGCGTCCTCAGCGAACAGCGAGGCTTACCAAAAACTAAGGTCACTAATTGGGATGGGTTCCAATTGATTGGACGTGTCTAGGCACAAAACGCCTCCCCGAGTAGATTGGCCATGTACCACTGAAATGGTCCTCCAGGTCGTCAATATATGAGTCACAATCAAGACCTGGTTTTTTAATGGTCTACCCAGAACCAAGCAAAGAACTAGCAAGGCGGCCGCACCCATTTATAACTGGGATTTGTCATCCTTCATCTACCCGTTGGTTGTGGCTCATATGGTTGTGTCTTGGCTCAGGGGACTCCATTCGTGTGGCTTTTAACGGGAAATTTCGGGGGTCCCCCCGAAAAAACGGGACACACCCCATCTCCTCCTCCAATGTGAGACTCCTGGTAGCTCCAAATCCGGCGCTGGGGAAGGTCCGGACTAGCCTTTGGGATTTCGGGGAAGGGCCCTACCACTTGCGCTGCCAACCTTTTTCCTAGGCTGGAATTAGGACCCCCAAAAAAATCCAACTGGGTGTCCAACTTTGGGACACATCCAACTCAAGAGTGTCTCAGAGGTTCAACTGGGCGGGGCTCGAGCCAGTTTTCTCAGTGCCCGACGTACAAGGTCAGCAGCAGCGGAGGATACTGTGTCAGAACGCGGCTGGACATTTCCCGGTACCTTGACCAAACGATGTCGGCAGAATCCCAAAAGGGTGTGCCTTTTTTGAGGCGTACCCACATTTTTTGGTGGTTTGGGAGAGGCACCAAACAGAAAACCCTCCCAGTTTGTGCGTGTTCAACCTGAGGAAAGACACACCCTGGCAAGTTCTAGCAAGAGCTGCTCATCTTTGCTGTACGTTTTCGACATGGATGAACCTGTTGTCTTAAGGGGGTCCCAACAAACATTGTGGCGTTCCTTTTACTTTCAAAAAAGGACCGAGCCTCAAACAGAAAGTCCCTTGAGAAAAGGTGCCAAAGGACCAGACACTTCTTGCTCTGTGCAGCAAGGCCACGACGCCTCAAGGAGATTCCGCACACTTCGGCCGTTGCCGTTGGCCCGGTTCTCCTCCTGCCAACTCCCCAAAAGAAGGGGTGCTGAGTTTGACACACCAAGGGGTGCCACACAAAAATGGCGAAGCTCATGTTCTACCTCAGCTTTGCCCGCAGAAATCCAGACGTTTGCCAGCCGAAGTCCATGCGCGAACCTGAAAAAAAATATTTCGCATCAGAGATGCCAGATGACCCTGAAGGTGCTTGGCCAGCTAGCTGCCAACATATCAAAAGTCTTGGTACTACCCGCTGAATTGTTCTTGCGGGTGTCGAAGATGCTTGGAACAGCGCCTCCCCGCTTTCGGGAGGGGTACATTGCACACTCTGGTAAGTACACTAACTCCCTATTTGGCTCACAAACCATCAAAGGTCTGTCCCAGCTAGGGGCTGATTACACAAAAAGAAGTGGCCCAAAAAAGCGGCACGCCCGTTTTGGGGGCTGGTTACACGCAAAAAGAAGGCGGCCAAAAAAAAATAAAAATGGGGGGGTCCCTCATGGTTTTCCCGGCCGCCTTGTCGCAATCCGCGCGCTCGCAGCAGCCAGTGCCGAGTTGGATCCCCCGACGTAGCCAGGTGCAAGAGGCAGAAGGCTCCTGACGAGACATCGGCGCGTTCGCGCGAAATTTCGCGCCCGTCGGACCAGGCCCCGGTGGGAAGATGGATGGATTTCGCGGGTAAATGCTTGAAACCAGCGCCATCTACGTGAAAAAATAATAATTAAACTGACCCACAAACGTGACAAGCCACGTCACAGGCGCAGTTCTGTGACTAGGAGCAGCGGGCGCGACTGTTCCTCTTTGGCCCACTTCTCCCCCAACCGCGACATGAGGTCAATCCGATGCCCGGTCTGGGCAAGGTTCCTTGAGGGCAGGGCACACTCCTCAGGCATCTGGCCGGTTTTTGATCAAAACAGCACCCAAACACCTCAGTCCAAATCCCTTTGGGGAGTTTTCAACCGCTGCTTCCCGACAACTCCCTTGAAGCGCCCTCCTCCTGGCAGGAGCCCTGGAAGGAAGTGACCAGGCCCTTGGACGCCAGCTGCAAACTGCCAATCTGCAGAAGCTCCGAGCAGGTGTAGTCCTGGCCGGCCGGCGGTGGTGACCCTCAAATTCTGACTTGCCTCTGGTGGGAACCCCAGGCGGGGATCAAAAATAGATAGGGCAACCCTAAAGGTGACAAGTGCCCAACGGGAAATGAAGACAGGCTGAAACAAGAGTAGGGAAACCAAATGGCCTGCCCGAATGGAAAGAACTAGAACGTGCGGTCCATATCCTGATGGTTTCATTTTCTCCCAGGCCTATCTGATCGCCCACAGAAACACCGTTTGTGGGGTCACCCGGTCACCCGGCCCTAGAAAAACACCTACCCAGTGGAATCCTCCCACATGGGCATGGGAGTATCTCTGAAAATCGACGGATGCTCGATTTTCCGCTGTTTGAAGCTTGTCCGAAGGGCAATCAGGAAAACCACCCCTGCTTGAAGGTAAAGGGAACCCGAATTCAGGGGGGCTGCCAAATGTTGAGACAAACCCCACGTGGCGAAATACTGCCATCGCTTCGCACAAAATGCCTCGGTCTTTTCGGGATTCGGTCTTCCCCATCCCGAAAGAGGCGCCGATCCTTATTTGGTTTTTGGCGTTTCGTGGTTGCTTGCTCTTGTGTTTTCATTCGGAGGGGTCCATTGGAAACCGAATGTTGTTCCCGGAGTCCTCGGGTAGAAGCCTGTTGTTGAGGACGGCTGAAGTCGAGCATCTGAATCAACAAAAAACGGCCCCAAGCACATTGTCGTATGAACCAAGCAAGCTGCGATCCCGCCTTTTACAGCCCAACTAGCCCCAAAGGCTCGTTGTTTTTTACTTCCCCCTCCCCCTCCCCTCAATCCGGGCACAAGACCCGGAAAAGAGGATCCAAATCTTGGGATGCTGCCCCCGTGCGTTTCTGGGCGCCCAACTTTTGACCTTTCCGCCTCGCCCGGCACCCCCCCTGGCACGCCTTCCCTTCCCTCCCACCAGCCAGCCCGATCCGAGTCGAGCAGGCCTGGAAGCTGAACTGGAAGGCCACCCGGCTCTTGAAGCCCGGGTTCGCCGCCATAAAGCTGGCCATCTCCGTGCTGTACCCTCAAAACGAAAACGCGCGAGCGAATTAAACGGGTTTTTTGGGGGCCTGGGGCGTGGAAATGCGTGGAGTGTGCGCGCGCGTGGTTTTTTGGGGCGTGGGGTTTGGAAGAATGGTCGGAAAACTACGAGTTCCAGTGGCCCGTTTGAAGGGAGACAATGAGGTTTTTGGATCCAAAGTCGGTTCAACCATTGGCTCAACCATACCGTCTGACACCTCTCAACGTGAACTTGGAGGGGAGCTAGGGCTGAGACAAAAGCCAGTTGTGTTGCCAAAATGACCTTTCCCCCTGGTGCCTGTGGAGGAGATTGAAAAAGTCGGGCTCGTCTTCCCCTTCCAATGTCCCAAACTCCAAACGGAAGAAATCGACCTCTCAGGAAAAATATGTCCACCGAGCTTCCTGCAGGTCCCAATGGACTTTCGGTGACATCGTTAAATACGAATCTCTCTACGAAATGGGTCTGTCTCTCCCAAAATGCTTGGTTTCCTTTTCGCGTCCCTTCAAAACCGCCAAAAACTCAGCAACTCCAAAAAAAAGAGAGCCCCCCCCCCCATACGATCCAAAAAAAGAAGACGTTGGGCCGAACAAATCCTGGCGCCTGCAAGGATCACCACCACGGAGTCTCGATAATCCTCCATGAGCTTGATGATGCTATCCACCGCCTCCTTCCCTTGGCGAACCAACCGCTCTCGGTTTCCCTGTCGCTCTCATGAATCAAAAGATGTGGAAGAGCAGCCCCGCGCGGGGGGTCTCAAAAGAAACAGGAGTCCGGAGAAGAGAGCTACTTTACAAGTTGGATCCCCAATGACCCAAGTGATGCTTCAACTGGCCCTCATGTATCCCTTAAGGGAAGCCTCACCTTCGGCGGGTTGGGAATGAGGCTCAATTGGAAATGAAAGCTTGGGGGTCCCTTCAGCCCTCCACTCATGATTGTTCCATCTCGCTTAAACAAAAACTGTTTCATAGGGGGCATTTCCCAAATCCAACTCTAACAAACTTCTTCATCTATCCGGTTGTTGATTGTGGCTCAATTCTGGTGCTAATCATAGAAACCAGCAAAAAGGGACCTTCTACGGGACATTTGCCTATTTGGCCACCAAAAGCTATAGTGGATATTGGGCAAGTCGCCCGTAGCTGGTTTCATGGATCTAAGGAACTGAGCGGTCCGAGTTTCCAAAGACGTCCCTGGGGCTCTGCACCAAGGCATAAGCCTCGTCGATGAAGAGCACGCCCCCTTGCGCGTCAGCGAAGACGTCCTGCACCTCGCGCTCGGAAGAGGGGGCAAAATTCTTCAGGTTTCGAAGGGTCTCTGGGGAGTTTTCTGCTAGTTTCAAAGGGTTTCCAGTTCAAAATGGGCGAGCTCGGAGAAAAAAAAATGTGACTTTCCACAAATCCCGCTTGGAAACCGCAAAAGCGCAATCCTTTCGCAGCTGGAATCAGAAAAATGGCAAGCCTTTCCGCAACACCGACCCTTTAAGCGGCACAAAGAGGAGCCCAGCGAAGCTGGCTCGAGCTTTGCCCCGGAGGAGCTTTACCCAGCTAAACGTGTCCAACTTTTGGTGGGCGACGTGGTGGCGCCCGACTTCCTGGGCACCCCAACAAAAACCGAGTGCAGTCCGAAGGAGCCGTTGATCGATCCTTAGAAAAGCCCTTGGCCATTCCAAGTGGGGACGGTTGAACAAAACACGAGGTAAGCAAACATATCTGAGGAAGGGTTGCGTCCCCTGCTTAAACATGAAGCACCTATTTTGTTTAACATCAGTTTTCCCTTTAAACGCGGTTTTCAGGGTATGGTTGTAAACAATAAGCTCAGGTGATATCCCCAACAGCATGCGGTGCTCTTTTTAGTGCTCGCACCACCCCGCAGCCCTCGCAGAACCTCAACCCTGGTGGAACCCTCGTGGAACCTTACCTCAGGGCCGCCCTGGACCACCCCGAACCCTATCTGGGCTGAGACCCCAAAGCTTTCAGCTGTTGGGGGGAAAAAACAGACAAATGATAGAACCATGTTTAACAAGTATAATAAAAAATGTCCCAACTCGTCCGGCCTTTTGTGCGGTGGCGCCCTTGTATTGGCCCACCAGATCCGCGCGGCTCACCTCCCACATGGGTCATTCGGTCAGTCCTATGACGATCTTACCACTTTCGGGGGAGTCCCTTGTTCCCTTAGCACAGAAAGTGGCAACACGTTTCTTCTCCACCATGCGCTCGCCGGAAACATTTTAGGTGGAAAGATATTCAACAAATCAATCAACACCAGGAATAAATATGCATTTACGTTGGCTCTTACATTTGTATGTCTATGATATATATTCATTTGACTAACATACCGGGTGTGAAATTGGATGAGATAACATGTGGAAGGGTTTTTCCTCATGCAAAATACATAGCCAATTACTTTTTTAAAAACAAGTAGAAGGAACCTGAATTGGGGAGACCGCTGTGCAAGTTCAAAGCTTTTGCTAGGAAGGCAAAGATATGTTGGTGTGCCTCTTTCAAAAAAACAAAAAGCAAACAAAAAAAACGGCAACACGTCCCCCCGGGGCAAAAGAAGACACCTCCAAAAAAGTGTTCCTTTTGGTTTTCCTTGAGCCCCCGCAAAAAAAAAAAAAAAAAAAAAAAAAAAAAAACGTGTGGTCATGTCTTTCACTTCTTCCCATAAATAAACGGGCCCCTAAGAATAAACCACCTTCCAGCACATTTTAGATGTCTCAATACTAAACCAAATGTACCCAGCCAAGTCCTCCAGATATGCTTCTCAGGGGCCACCCTAGCAAAGATCAATAGGGCTGCCTTGTGTGAGCGTTTTTTGTTACCCCCTTTTTCTACTTAGGGTCCCCAGTCCTTAGGGTCTCCATTAAATTCCGCTCATAAGGTCTCGCTCAAAAGTTGTGATCTCAGCGCTGCTTTCTTTGAAACTAAAGGGTTGCCATTCTGAACGTGTTTTTTTGTCGAACCAAAGGGTTGCCTTGCGTGAGCGGTTCCTATTACTAGTTTATCAAAAAGAACAAGGGGCGGCTTCCCTTTAAAAGTTCATACTGAAAAGTTGCATTCTGAACACTTCTTGCAAATCAAAAGGGGTCCCCCTTTTCAATTTGAGCCCAAAATTAACCAACTTCTTTTCTAGGGGGGGGGAGGAAAAAACAAACCTCTCCAAACTGGTGACGTTGCCTTCTTGGTTTCCCTTTCACCCCCAACATCCCCACACACACACACACAGACGCACAAAAAACAAAAAGAAACCGGTACCCCCCCCCTCTACGAGCACCCCCGCTTTTGGTTTAAAAAACATGAGGGAGAAAAAAACGAATAACCGTATATGCTTCACGACGTTCACCTCCGTGACGATGGGCCCGTCGTGGTCTCCAGAGATGGCGCCCATAGCGACGAGCAGTTGGCCCACCAGGCGGGCCACCACCGTCTTACCCGTGCCAGGGTTCCCCAAAAACCTGGGGCGATCGGCCGCTGCGCGGGCGGGGTTGGGGGGGGGGGGGTTTGGGGGGTGGGGTGGGGGGGTACGGTTATAACCTACTTAAGTGGATTGAACACTCAAGCAGAAAAGGCAGGAAGCGATGGTCTTTGCTTGAAACCGGCCACAACCATTTGTGTCAACGAAATGAATGTGTATTTTTATTCAAGCGACCCGCAAAATGGCGGCGTGCTTCCTGTGCTTGCCGTTAAAACAAAGGGGTGCCCTTGAAAAAGAAGGCTAAAATGCTTCTCGGATACTCGGATGGTCGGTTTAGCTGAATGGGGCCTGTTCAAAAACAAGCTCAACCGAGCTGCAAAAAGTGAGCTTGGTGGTTGGCAAGGGCAACCAGACGAGGCTAGATGTCCCACAAAAGCCAGGTTCCAGCCAAAGTGGACAGCGGCTTCCCCCCAAACCTTCCTGTATGCGACCGTGATTGGGAAGAGGGATCCCTGGCAACAACTTGAGCTGCTGGTTGCAAGGGAAGTGAAGGAGCGACGTGCAGGGAAGATCAAGTTACAATTGTTGAAAGGGGG
This sequence comes from Effrenium voratum, assembly GCA_963377175.1. Classification (NCBI taxonomy): domain Eukaryota; class Dinophyceae; order Suessiales; family Symbiodiniaceae; genus Effrenium; species Effrenium voratum. The sequence continues at coordinate 346,628 of CAUJNA010000324.1, read as the reverse complement.
AAATCAAGGAGGAACACCCAAAAAGCAAAACTAGGTCCTGCAGTAGAGAGGATAGAATAAGGGTACCCTTTTTCTGTAGTCTATTTTAATAGGGGAACCCTCCCCCAAAAAAGGGGTGAGAAAGGGCCCCTAGCTGGGGGACCTAGCTGAGCCAGGGATCTAAGGGAGCAAACCAACAGATGCGAAATGTTGTTCCAAGGTCAGCCAAAGTCTAAAAGCTGAAAACGACTCGGAAGCCCAAAGTGCAAAAGGGGGCACTTGGCTCTACTTGGTTGCATATTGGGTTGTACATCCTGTAAACCGCAACTCACAAGTTTATGACCCCTCCAAACAACAATGGCAGGGTCACTGGATCATCGATTTGCTGCCGATTTCCATTGACACGATCGCCACTTTTGGAGGTCAGAAAAAGGGAATGGCTCGGAAACTCTGTCTGGGACCGGGTTTCAACTCCACCACCTCTTTCTCAACTAAATGCGAGTGCCCCTTAATATTGCAGGGACCCACCCAAAAAAGGGACGCAAATTTTGAGGGCTTCTTCCCGAGATGCACGGGACCTCCGAGACTACCCGGGCCATGGCACGCCATGTGCAGCGACTGCCCGGTGATCTCCGGCAGATTCAGGCGATAGCGCGCCAGATTGAACTCCACGGTGGCCAACAAATCCCTCATCTGAGCCTCGAATCAAGCCGACTCGAGCACGGAACCAAAAGCAGCCACGGTACTCGGGAGTTTGGGGCATGGGAAAAAGCAGGCAAGTTAGAGGGGGGAGTCGCAAAACCGAATCAGGGCTGTGCTTGAAATGGAATCCACGAATCTGTGATACAGAAAGGCCTAACCCCAAAGACTACCCCCCCCCCCAATAAAGGGGGAGATTCCCAAAGGCATCACAGAAGTGGGGATAAACGTGTGTGATCCCACAACCCTGAACCGACAGTGCTTGGGATTTTGGACATGGGAAAAAGCACGCAAATTGAGGGGAGTGCCGGTTGAACTCGTTGCGCTGGTGGTTGCTTCCTTTTGCAATTTCGCTTGTCTGAAAAAAAGCGGGTTCTACTACCACCTTGGAGTTGAACGTTTTGTTTGAGTTCGTGTTCGAACTTTTGCGGATTTCATTACCCAAGTTGAACCAACAACATGGTCCAACATGCCCATGAAATACGCCCAAGCCATGTTTTGAGTTGGGCAGAACGGTACGCATGAAACAAACAGGCTTGCAAAATAAATAACAATTACTTGATTGCGTTTCTGAAAACCAGAAACGAGTTTTCCCAACATAGTGTGTCTTTTTAAGGGACCCTCCCAAATTGTGCCTTTCCCTGGGGATTCCCTTTAAAAGAAACAAAGAAGAAGAAAAAAAACGCGGAACCACGTATTTCCGTTTTGGTGCTTGTATTTTTAGCTGCTTGAGCCCCTGAAAAAAAAGAGAGTGTTTTTCCTGCAATAGTGATAGACTCCCTTTAAAACCGACAGGGGAAAACAACAACAAATGATTCTTAAGCCCCCTTGAAGCTTGGTGTTTTCCAGCCCAAATGAGTGGTTTTCCTCATGGTTTCCCTCTAAAACCCACCGAAAAAGGGCTAAAGAAGTCGAAGAATCACTAGGTCCTCCAGTGGAGAGGTTAGAACAAGGGTACCAACTTTTTCCTGCAGTCCATTTTTGTAGGGGCTCCCCTGCCAACCAAAAAAGGGGTCAAGAGCTGACACCTTGGACCTGGATCACGTCCGCGCCTTCACTTTGCCCAGGCCAACCAGGTCATCCAGCTCCGCCATGAGCTCCTGCACGGCCTGCGGCTTCCGCTTGAGCTTTTGCTCGCGCGGGCGCTTGCAGGGTCCGCGCTTCTTTGTTCTCTGTGTTTGTTTTTCCTCCAGGGATGTGCTTCTTCCTATGGACGAACTCCGAGCCACCACTGGCTCAAAAATTTCATCCATCACTGAAAAAAAAAGGAACCTTCTTCCCTGTTTGTGGATGGACAACATCCGAGCCACCACCGTTCAGACACCCAACGGAATGGTTTGATTCCCCTAAAAATACCAACAAACGTTATGGCTTCAACCATGGTTGCTTAGGTAACGCAGGAGTGCGTCCATCCACCGTATTGTGGATGGACAAACTCCATCCCAACCACTGGCTCAAGGGCCTCATCCACTTTGGTCCTCACACCGCACAAGCCGCCTATGCCAAGTCGTGGATGCCTTGAAGCAAGTGGGGACGGGTGAACCTTGCGATAGTGCCCATGCTTGAATCTTGCAAGAATTCGAGCATCTGTAGTGGCCCCTTGAGCTGCAATTTCCGTATCTGGTCAAAATGCTACAAACAAAGTTGACGTGCACCACGTACCCAAACCAATCTGTACATGTAGCGAACCCTCCGAGGATTAAAACACGGCATCAAACAACGACGCCGCTACCTCTGCACTCCACCAGAATGAGAGAATGCCTACGCCACCAATGCATCTCTAATAAACTCGTGTGGCGGGTTCATCTGCGCAAATTACCAAATAATTCACAAACGGAAAATCGGGAATCCCCAAGTAAGGGACCCTCCATCATTCTAAGCCCCTAAGTCTGTTGTTGCTCGCCTCTCACTTGAACCCTGCGGCCTCCTGGCTCGGGTGGTGATTATGAACTACCTGATGTTCGCGCACATCGCGCAAACGTGCGCCGGACGCCAGTGCCAGGCAAAGGACGGCCACCAAACGCACCATCGAGGCGGCTGACGCCGCAGACCTGCAGGGCAGTTTGGGCGATTGGGCGATGCTCGCGTCGCTCGCTCTGATTTCTTCGTTCTCGTGGTTCTTCAAAGGGGAACCAAAAAGTCGCTCATATACGCACGGGTGTTTCTGGGTGTTGGAAAAGACCGAAGGTCGCCCCCACTTCAGCGGGAACTTGTTTCCCTTTTTGTGACAGCAACTCATTTGCCTGTCGTTGGGTTCATGGCAACTGCTGGCTTTAACCCTGGCCTTCACAGGTCGACGGGGACCAGTCGCAGTGTTGGTAGAATTGAGCAGAAGACGTGACTCTGCGGTACACGCATGTAGCACAAAGGAACGACGGCCATTAAAAAAACTAGGACTAGGCCGGTTACCTTTCAGGAGCCCAAAGAGACATGCTCCTATCATTTTCCTGGGGTTGGCGTCATTGAAGTACCACAAGGTTTGCTTTCTGATGGGTGCACACTTTGCATCAAGCCTGCGAAGATATGCAGCATTTGAATCACGTTGAGAAAGGGAAGCATCAGCACCTTTTCGATGTTCGACTGAAATATCAAACAACATGATCGGAAAGCGCCTGCAATGCCCAATGCCCATTTGCTGCAGGTGTCTCCAGAAGTACCACTCAACTTTTCCCATTTGCTGCATGAGCAAACTCCGAGCTCAAAAGTCTGAAGCGCCTTCGACTGTCCCCGGTGCGCTTTCGGGAGACCCTGCATTCTGCAGGCTCCCAAAACGAGGTCTGTAACACCCCCCCGCTCACAAACTCACTCCGGGAGTGGATTGACAAATTGGCCAACAAGTCCGAACTTGTGTGGATGCCGCTGAGATGGTACTCCCAAAATGTACAAAGTCCAGAAACTCAGGAAGTCAGCCAAAGATACCCAAACAAGTAACGGAAGCCACGCCCTGTCAATGGGCTCCCCGATGTGCTGCCTCATTTGGGAGGGTTTGAAGGGAATTGGGGGTTCAAGTGGACCAAGTTGGCCTCTGTACAGATCGAAGGATGGGTTGCAAGTCACTGCAGCCCCATCCCACGGGAAAATACGGGAAATTCGATCAGGCGAGTTCTCGGTGTTCGCTCTCCCTCAGAAAGGCGTGCCGCGTGCCAAAGCCCTCCGATGGACCAGCCGAAAAGTCTCTCGCCAGCTGAAATCCCTGCGTGCCGGGCGATTTTGGACATGGGAAAAGTCAGTTGAGACCCAGGGGATGTGTCCAAGCATGGGAATTCTCTCCGGTCCCAACTGTCCAATGGTAGCCTAAGTAGTAAGTACTTCCCCCAGCATGGTCCCTATGTCATGGTCAAAACTCTCTTTGTTTGGCCGGTTGGGTCCATTCGATTGGTTCAGGATCCTTACCAGATGGTCATCGCAACGTGAACGTCAAGGAAAGGAACCGGTCTGTTGACCATGGGACATGTTCTCACAGGGCCGAATTTCTGCGGATATGAGTCTGGCTGGATTTCTTACAAAAGACACACCCATATCGTCCCACTCCTTACAAAAGACTATCCCCAAACCACTACCCCCAAGGGCTTTAATGGGATATACTGCCACTACATTGCCACTCAGAGTTCCACTTTTTGACTACCCAAGATAGCCTCAAACCCAGGGGGTCTCCTTTTGGGGGGAATGAACCACCCCTGGGTTTAAGTCTACCCTAGGGTAGTCAAAAGCTTCGGTTTGGCGGTAGTGGAAACCATCTGACAGCTTCGGGGACAAGTTTTTGCGGAATCAAAGGCTCTGGCCAGTCGCAGAGATTGTGCTTCAGCGTCCTGACTCCCTGGCGGCGAAAATGGGCGATGTCCTTCTGGTTTCCTCCAAAACCAACCAAAAGAAGGTACCCTCGCAAAAAACGACACGCATATGAGCCTCCACAAGATTGCTTGCTCTTTGTTGCAAAAACTCCAACCAGGTGTTTTGCTTTGTATGATGTCCACCAAAGGGATTACCCCCAATTCAAAATGATTCCCATGCTGTTGCCACCCGGAAAACTGCTCCCCAGTGAACCATGCCTGGATACTTGCACTATGAAGCCTTTTGGTGTCCCTTTAAGTTCCCCAAAAACACATCAGACCACATCTGTGCCATGGTCAAAACTCTGCATGTGGACCATCATGATTCCTTTTATGTAACCTGACAATGGTCTAACTCAAAGGGTCCATGACTATCCCTACAAAGCCCAACAAAGCATCTGGCCTGTTGACCATGGTCTGAATCTCCACTATAGCGAGGGACACCCTCGTATGGGTGCGTGTGTGTGTGCGCGCTTTTAAAAGGGGACCCCACAAAATAGTTCTGTTCTTTTGGTTTGCTTTTACAACCAACCCAAAATGGGCACCCTCAAAAGAAAGTCACGCCCATACTGATAGGCTCAGCATCCCCCCAGTTGGTGGTTTGGACTGGTGGCTTATGGCTTATCGGTTGGGAATCCAAACTTCCGATCCAAACCACCAACTAAGGGATACCTGATAAACCCTGGAAATTCTGATCTGTGAGATTTCCAGGTCCACCGTACTCATAAACAGCACCAACTAAGGGATACCTGAAAACTCCAAACGCCTTTTTGGACTTTTGTTGGAGGGTCCCCTACAAAAAGACACCCCGTCCAACATCCCAAGACATCCTGTGGACATCCTGGACATTTGCAAGTGACGAATCCCACTAAAGGGACTAAATTCATCAATGGGGCTTAAACAAAATTTGAGGGTCAACATGATCCACCGCAGTTTTTTGGGAATATACCACCAGATCACCTTAACCTCCATTTGCTTTAGTCCCTGGAAAAAAAAATATCTCCAGCAGTCAAATGGATTCCCATTAAAACCAACGGGGGAAAATAAGAACACATGATTCCTAAGGTTCTTTAAACTTGGTGTTTCCCAGCCCAAATGAGGGGTTTTAACCAAATGGAAAATGACACATATTCTTCACCAAATGGAGTTCAAGTACACCTACGAGGGGGAGTGGTGTTAGACTACAGGATTTGGTTCACTTCCTCCACGCCATCTCAGGAAACTAGGTGTTAAAGGGCCCGGCCTTCCTTCCTTCCTTCCTTCCTTCCTTTCTTCCTTCCTTCCTTCCTTCCTTCCTTCCCCCCATAGGAATGAGCATGTGTTTTTTTTGCTGCCCATCCCGGCCAAAACCAACGCCCGCAGCTCTGAGCGGATTTCCGCCTCGAACAGCAGGATCACCGCGATGCCGAAGCTCGCGGTGGCGTCGACCACGGCCACGGCCTGGGCGTTGCCCTCGATGGCCTGAAGCGCGGGGGGGGGGGGGGTCGCACGGAGCCCCTTGGTTGGCTGGTTTTTTAAAGGAACACCAAAAGAAACAAAAGAAGAAGAAAAAGGAACCAAAAAAAAAACGGCCATTGTGTGCCCCCTCCCCCCCCAAAAAAAAAGCGGCTTACAGCCATTTGGCCAGGGGTCAAAAGCAAGTCAAAAACCCGTACCCCCGGTGAACGTCCCAATCTCCACTAAAATAGGTTCTAAAATGGGTGGTGCACCTGCCCCAAAATGGCATTGGTTTTGACCCACAGCCATTTGGTCCAAGGCGTTGGTCCCTCACTAACCCCAAGGAACCTATGGACCCTAAGGCACCTATGCACCCTTAGTCCAGGGGGAGGAGGGGAGAGGGGCTTGGTTGAGGCTCGCTAAGCAAATTTACGGAATCTGTGGAGGGGCAAAGGGGGGGAGGGTCACCAACCCTGAGGAACCCTAACCCATGGCCGGAGAGCTCTGTTTGAAGCAGGCTTGAGCCATGGTATGGATTGCAGATGAATGGAGCCGTGCTGAAGCAAAGGAAACAATCATTTGGCAAGGAATATTGATCAACCCCCGTATGTGATTCATACCTTCAGCCTTATCTGCGGGCTGATCATGGAAGAAAGCGCTAACGGATTCCGTCGCCCGGTTTTTCAGGGTTGTGCACATTTCGTTACCCGACCCCAAGGTTGTTTTTCGATATAACTCGGTTCGTGAAAAGGCGGCTTCGTGTTCAAACCACTACCCTCCCCCGGGCGAAGGGAGTGTAGGACGAACTTCCGCACCTGCTCCAAGAGGGCCGCAAATGCGCAAATCAGCGCAAGCATTGCGCCCAGCCTCTGTCGTTGGGCAGGAAATTGGACAAGGAAACCCAGGGAAGCCAAACCGGCCCAATGGAAGCACATAGGTAAACGGGTCTGAAAGGAAACCCAAATAAATCAAACTTCGACAAACTTCTGGTTTCGCTTGGCTCCGTTCAACCCTAGTCGTATCTGGAAGTCTCATGGGTCACTCAAAATTCACTGGGTCTTGTGGTGGGTTGGAATATGTGAGTCAAAACCTGACTCAAAGGGCCAATGCGGTTTTGCCAAGGGACTGTCTGACCATCCCTACCAAACGACAATCAGCCTAGCAAAAACGTCTACCCAAAACTGATGAGTGGTTCTCAAATAGGGGTGCCCTAAAATGGAAGTGTCTTTCCATGTTGAAAAAAGTGCAAGCAACTAAGGGGCCAGAAGCCCCTTCTATTGTCTGGTCGGGAACATCTGCGATGCTTCAAACGACCTTCCTACTCTACATGGACGAAATCCATTTCGCACCACTTTGAGACCATGGGAAACCATTGTTTGTTGGCATTTACAGGGGAATCATCAGAAACCAGGGTTTCTTGGGCGGTGCGAAATGGATTTCGCAACCATCCACGGTATCACGGCCACGGCTCCCAAATTTCCCAAATTTCCAGCACCGAGTTTGCAACACACAAAGCGGCCACTTCGTAGGCCGCGGCTCTCTTTGGTGGAGCAAACCCCCAAAGGAAGTGGTCCCTGAATGCCCAGAATTCACCACACAAAAAAACGGGCGGTGGCTCAAAAAGGGAACCCAAAATGGGCAGCTTATGCGGAAAGACTAGACTCTGCCTAGCTGTGAGACATGAGCCTGAGCCCTCCAGGACCGCCAAGTTTCCTGAGACCAAGCAGGAAAGGAAAAGGAGAAGTTTGCGGAGGAGCCTGAGACACAGCCTCAGACCACTGACCTCAACAAGCTCAGTGAGGTGGCTGACTGCCTCAAGGAGGCCTTCCCACATACGGCCCATTTGCGCTCAACCCGCTTCTGCTTCCCAAGTCCTCAACACTCGCTGGGAATTTACCTGCTAGCCCTGGCAAAACTTGCCCACTGGCTGGCATTGAGCTTCAGCTACTCTATCTTTGGATGGCCCAAGGACATGAAGCATGAGTCAAACTTCCCGAAAAACTGGGGAGAAACGGCCTGAAGAACTTTGAGTGAAAGAGATGCCCGAAAAACCGAAAGCAAAACGGCACGGAAAAACGGCACCAAGTCTGCCATGTTACTGTTTTGTTTGTTGTTTTGTTGCTGCAACGAGCATCAGTCATGATTCCCACAAAAAAAATCACTGGCCCTTGCTTGGATGCTCAACCAGGCCAAAAGCAGTGGGGTTTTCGAGGTGGTTCCAACTTAGAGCCATGCTTCTCTAAGAACCTGCCAACTCGGGTAGAACATCCAAGCTCCACATGTCCAAACAAAAAAACAATACAAAAAAACGGATCACCGCCTGCGCTTTAGCCGAGTGGCACGGAGCACAAGGCATCTTTCCTCAAGACCTGCCAGGCAGAGAGTAAGCATGTTTGTCTCGAAAGGGAGAACCTGAATACGGGGGAGGTTCTCCCCACTTGGGTTTTTCCCCCTCTCTGCAAAACAAGCCAACTGCAAACCGGGATGCACCAAACCCCATAGACAGCTGTGTGGTTCTCATAGTTCGATCCCCCGAAAAATCGCAACAGTTTCCCTACCAGGTGGGTGTGTCTTTTTCAATTGTGGACTCCCAAAAATTGTGGGTGTCCTGCTCCCGTCCCTTTAAATCCACAAAAAAGGCACCCTCAAAAAAGACACACCCATGTTGACAAACTCCAAATTGGACCCCTTGGTGGGCCTGGTTTCTGGGGTGGTTGATCACCAACAATTGTGCAGGGGACCCCCCCTCCAGTTTTTTGAATCAGATCGCCATTCTTCGGCGTACTTGTTTACTGAACCGCAGAGAATCCCCAAAAAACGGAAACGGCCAGGATCCCTTCCAGCCATCCGGCCTGGCTGCCCAGCTGCTTGGAAAGACGGAACTTCCAGACCTGCGGCGAAAGCCCGGAGGTGGATAGAATAATGGAAATGGGTATGGCTCAAAATTAAAGAGCTGGGGCTAAGCGGGTTTTAGTTTTTGGTTCCATTTACCAGGGTGCCAATTTGGTACCACTTTTTTGAGCCACAGCCAAATAAATATCTGGGCCCTGGACAAGCCGTGCGCACCAGCAATTTGGGCAAAAGTCGAAGATGACTACTGAGAGCAACTCGGCAAAACGGAGACACTGCAACCCTGAGTGCAGGTTTGATTTCTGTTTTGATGGCATGATATTTCATCACTTTGCTTGTAGCGCCATTCAACCTATCCTCGCAAGCTTCGTCACAAGGTCGGCTTTGGACATCTGAGTGTTTCAAAAGAACAAACAAGTAGGGATTTGTTCCCGTGGGGCGGGGAGACTCTTTTGTTTTGGCTCGCGAGAAGTAAGTGGATGGGTCGTAAGTTATTCGAGGCCCCACTTGCTTGAAGCGATTGGAAGGCAGGTTGCGAGGCAGAACAAACTCTGGCTTTTTTAGGCCTTACTCTCACCTTCTGACAACAGCCAGGAACCGAACCCATTTTAAACTAGCAATACAGGTAATGAGGGCTTGGTTGCGGCAATTGTTGCCACCAACCCTCACAATTCACCACCTGTGGCCAAACGAGGCCCCCCACTCACCAGAATGGTTCACCCTTCGATCAAAGCTTCGATCAGCGGGCTCTAAGAGCCCGTCTCGAATCGCTCGTGTCCTAAACCCAGGGAATGCGAATTCGCTGCGGTCTCAACATCGGCTGTGGCTTTCTTCTGGCGTTGGTCCAAACCACCAAAGACAGGCGAACCATCTCGAAAAACGTGGTGTCCCTTTTTGGCTTTTCTTCAAAATCAAAAAAAAAGGGGGAGCACCAACTCAAACAACAACCCCCCCCATCCCCACGCCCGCCACCCCCCACCCCACCCTCTCATCCCCCCCCTCCCTTCATCTGGGGCATCCGCCGCCAAAAGGCCGAAAATCACCTCGGACCGCAAACTGGCGGCATGGCCCGTGTTTTGTGGTCTAGGTCCTCCAGATTAGGTTTTTCTGAAATCTACTTTTGTAGGGGAACCGAATCTCCCCCCAAAAGGGGTGAAAAAGGGCACTACTGGGAAACCTAGTGGTTCTGAAGGCCCAAAGTCCAACATGGCCATGGGTCAAAACCCAAATCGTACCCCCAGTGAACATCCCAATCCCCACTAAAATAGGTTCTAAGATGGGTGGTGCACCTACCCCAAAATGGGATCCCATTTGGTTTTGACCCAAGTTCCAACATGGCAAACCGGCCTTCCTTTTGGTGTCCGCCGTGTTTTCTTTTCGGTTGGGCTCCCACAATATCCAACCTGGCAAAACCGGCTTTCCTGCTGGTGTCCCTCAACCACGCTGGTGTCCCTCAACCAAAGAGAAGGGGTAGCAACTCCAAAAAGACCTCAAGTGAGAAAACATCATCGGGTTCAAAGCAACATCTGGTAGCGACCCTGCAGTCTTGACGTATCCTTTTGCAAAATGGCCTTCTCTCCACACCTGTGAAACATACATGTGTCAAAACTGGGAACGTCTGGGACTCTGAAATGCTTGGTGGCATCTTGCTTCCCTTCTGTCCCACAACAAAAATTCGTGGCAACCAACTTCTTCTGTGATGCCTTGCCCAAAAGAGTACCTTGCCGAAAACATGTTTCTCCAGAAAACATCCTTCTGATGTTCCCAGTTCTGACGCCGCGAAAACCAGGCCGCACACCCGGTAAACGCGCGCCGCCCTCTCCCTCACGCCGACACGTGGAAGGGCATGCCTCTGGCGCAGCACGCCCGAAACAGCGGCACGGCCGTCTCAAGTAGAAGCAGGTTGCTTAGGTCATTTCAAGGAAGGCCCGTGGAAGAGTACCTACCAAAACTTGGAGGAGATAAAAGAGTCACAATTAAGAGAAACAAGACACAATTATCATAAAACCCTCTAGCTTTCGGAGAAAAGGGGGCTCTCCCCCAAAATCCCTTCTTGGAAATCAAAAGAAAGCCAACCACCTGCGTCACCCAAAGCAATGAAGAATTCCACCCCAAACCCAACTGGGGAGGCCAAAAGCAGCCCGATCTGAAGGTGGCTGGAAACAAGTGGCTAGTTGGGGTACCATCGCGGACCAATGTTGAACGGGGAACCAAACAGTCCGGGGCCGTTGGCACCGGCGCGTGACGGTCAATTCTAGCCTTCATCTAACCGCCTAACCGCTAAAGGCGGCTTTGGCCTGCAAGCCCTGCAGGGGTCCACTGACCGGAGGTTGCGGATTCTTGCTTCCGGAGCAGCAATTTGGAGCATTTTGAAGGGACCAGTCACAAAAAGAAGGGCCCTCTGGCAGGTTGCAACCCTCTTTGCCAGAAACAGTCCGCAAAGCCGGAGGGCGATGTTGGGTCAGAGCCGGACTTTGCAAAGACCTGGCTACTTTGAAACGCTGTCTGGAGGCCATGACACGACTCAACCCCAGATGTGCGGAAACCAAACCTCGCCGCAGTGGCCGGGAACCTCGAGGGAAGGAAGCATCCGATGCGCCAAAACACCCCCTGAATCGCCAACGTGAGCTCGAAACCCACCCAGAAATCTGTTTGCCACCTTTTCTGCGAAAATGGGCGACCCCCTCAAAAAGGAATCCACTACGAGGGGTCGATCATTGTTCCACCCAAGGCGGCACCAAACACCCCCCCTGAACCCATGGCAGGGAACCTCGAGGAATCCGGCGCCCTCAACAATCCCCCCCCCTTGGCACCTCAACAAAAAAACATCCTTCACTACCAGCAAGTCGATCCTTGTTCCACCAAAAGGGCGGCACCACCCTCAACAACCCCCCCCCTTTTCACCTCGAGGGAAGGAAGCCCCCCCCCGACTCGAATCGAATCGAATCGCCATCTCCGTCGACTCGAAAATCCCAGCGGCTGTACTCTGTGGAGCGGATGTCCTCCAACTTGGCGTCGCAGTGCTGCGCCATCTGCCTGCCGCCCCCCCCAAAAAAAAGGCGAACGGGAGGCCCTGGCCACAAACTGCCCCCCGGTGTTTCTGTGTGTCTGGGTTGAAGTGGCAGGTGGTTTGGGATGTTTGATGTGTTTGTTGGTTGTTCCCCACATCTTTGTGTGGGGTTCTTACTTTTTCCGCTCGTCGTCCGCGCGCCGCGTCTCCTCCTTCTCCCGCTCGTCTCCGTCTCACTCACTCACTCACTCACTCACTCACTCACTCACTCACTCACTCACTCACTCACTCTCCCGAAGTCGTGGCAGGCGCAGCATTCTGTGCATCTGGGTGTGTGTTTGTGTGGCAGGGGTCGCATTCGGCAGCTGTCTAGAGGGACAGGATGTTGTCGCGCGCGCGGCGGGGGGTGTGCGAAATCGTGGCAGGCGCAGCACTTTGGCGATGCCGTTGCGAAATCGTGGCAGGCGCAGCACTTTGGCGATGCCGTTGCCGAAGTCGTGGCAGGCGCAGCATTCTGTGCATCTGGGTGTGTGTTTGTGTGGCAGGGGTCGCATTCGGCAGCTGTCTAGAGGGACAGGATGTTGTCGCGCGCGCGGCGGGGGGTGTGCGAAATCGTGGCAGGCGCAGCACTTTGGCGATGCCGTTGCGAAATCGTGGCAGGCGCAGCACTTTGGCGATGCCGTTGCCGAAGTCGTGGCAGGCGCAGCATTCTGTGCATCTGGGTGTGTGTTTGTGTGGCAGGGGTCGCATTCGGCAGCTGTCTAGAGGGACAGGATGTTGTCGCGCGCGCGGCGGGGGGTGTGCGAAATCGTGGCAGGCGCAGCACTTTGGCGATGCCGTTGCGAAATCGTGGCAGGCGCAGCACTTTGGCGATGCCGTTGCCGAAGTCGTGGCAGGCGCAGCATTCTGTGCATCTGGGTGTGTGTTTGTGTGGCAGGGGTCGCATTCGGCAGCTGTCTAGAGGGACAGGATGTTGTCGCGCGCGCGGCGGGGGGTGTGCGAAATCGTGGCAGGCGCAGCACTTTGGCGATGCCGTTGCGAAATCGTGGCAGGCGCAGCACTTTGGCGATGCCGTTGCCGAAGTCGTGGCAGGCGCAGCATTCTGTGCATCTGGGTGTGTGTTTGTGTGGCAGGGGTCGCATTCGGCAGCTGTCTAGAGGGACAGGATGTTGTCGCGCGCGCGGCGGGGGGTGTGCGAAATCGTGGCAGGCGCAGCACTTTGGCGATGCCGTTGCGAAATCGTGGCAGGCGCAGCACTTTGGCGATGCCGTTGCCGAAGTCGTGGCAGGCGCAGCATTCTGTGCATCTGGGTGTGTGTTTGTGTGGCAGGGGTCGCATTCGGCAGCTGTCTAGAGGGACAGGATGTTGTCGCGCGCGCGGCGGGGGGCGTGCGAAATCGTGGCAGGCGCAGCACTTTGGCGATGCCGTTGCGAAATCGTGGCAGGCGCAGCACTTTGGCGATGCCGTTGCCGAAGTCGTGGCAGGCGCAGCATTCTGTGCATCTGGGTGTGTGTTTGTGTGGCAGGGGTCGCATTCGGCAGCTGTCTAGAGGGACAGGATGTTGTCGCGCGCGCGGCGGGGGGTGTGCGAAATCGTGGCAGGCGCAGCACTTTGGCGATGCCGTTGCGAAATCGTGGCAGGCGCAGCACTTTGGCGATGCCGTTGCCGAAGTCGTGGCAGGCGCTGCATTCTGTGCATCTGGGTGCTCTGTAATCGCATCCATACAAGGGGCGCACGGTACATGTGTGTGGACATTTGAACTCACATCCTTGGGAAAAACATAGCATGTGGGGTTATCCGGTCCTTTAATTCTTTTGGGGGGAACCTCTGTGTCAAAGAATGTATTTGCGTATCTGAAGACAATCCTGATTCCAATGATGGGAATCTCATGCATTAAACAAGCCAAATGCCAAACTGAGTGTGACGAACTGAGGACTCGGAACCAAACATGTGCTGGGTGTCCTTTTCGCTCGCCCTTGCAATCATCCTAAAGCGGTTTGGCTGTATCCTTGGAATAGATGGATTGGCAAACGATTTGACACAAACTAAAGCAAGCGGAATCTATCTATAGTCGACCTAGCAGACCCCTATGCCCTCCAACAATGGAAGCCGACCATCAAAGACTGCAATCCGCTTGGGCTGGAGGCTCCCGAGTATACAAACAAACCCCCTGAAGTTCAACCCAGTCTCTGTCTACTCCCAATTCGAGTTGTGCACCTTCCCACGTTTTTTGGCACGCAAAACGGACAACCCCCAGGAACCCAGCAGGACGCTTGCGCCGAATCCGCGCGTGAGCGGCTGACTGGGGCCCTGGCTGAACCTTCCTGTTCTCGGAGAAGCATTGCATCAGAGCCTTCAGGGTTGGGCTGTTGCAAACCGCCGGCCACTTCTCGCCAGGGCGGGGGCTCCCGGTTCTTGAGTTCGAGATCTTCTCTTCTTTTTTTTTGGGGGGGGGCCAGCCTTCGAAAAAACAGAACACCAAAAAGAACCGGTTTTTGTTTGCCATTTTGGTGGGTCCAACCTTAAAACATAACCGCCCAGCTATTGCCCAATCCTCTTCGGCTTCCCGTGACTCAAGGGCCGGTGACAAATTTTCGGCCCGCCTTCATCAGCTCCAGGTCTGAGGAGCCGTCCTCGCGCGAAAGTGCCGCGAGCAAGGCGAGCCCCCCCCCTCCCGGGAGGTGTTCCTTTCGCGTCCGTTTTTGTTGGACATCTGTTTTCAGGGTTCTTGGGTCTGTCTTGGGTCCTTTCTTGGGTCTGTACCGAGTGTTGGGTATTTTTTGGGGAAACCAAAAGGAAGCCGAACATTTCGCGTCTCAAAAGCCACAGGTGGGGTGGACAACCCAACAAATTCGCAAGCGTCCCTTCCGAGACGCAGCCAAGTTGGCTCATCCAAGCTTACCAGAGTCCCATCCCCCGGTTCATGGAAAAATGACCTGGCCGTGCACCATCGTCCAAAGAAATGTTCTAAAGTGGGAGAGACCTCAAAGTTATGCATCCGATCCCAAGAGTTTACCATCAGAGACCCCCCCAACTGATAGGTTTCAGCAACACGACAACGCACCCAAACGGGAATGACCAATAAAATAGCAGCCCTTGAAACAACAAGGAAAAGCTTGCCATCAAAGTCACCCCCCACATAGGTACAAGGGTACAAGGGAAATGGCAGCAATCCTTTTCTGCCTGAGCTTCTTCCACAACCAAAAATACGACGTCTCAGTCTGGTCCATGCTTCGTAGACCTCATGCAAGAAAGGCTGTGTTCAGAGATCTCAAACCATCCCCATCCTTAAAGTGGCATCCTTCATTTCTATCCATCGCCTCCAAAACGGTCTCCCTTCTTGAGAACCCCCAGCTGGTTTCAAGTTCCAGCTGGAACCCCACCAAAAAAACATACCAAAACAAAAAAATAAAACATACACGAACCCCCAGCTGGGAAACCATGTTTCAAAGCGACCCCCCCAAAAAAAAGAAAGAAGAAGAAACAAAGAACACCTCGAAAAAACCTCCCCAGCTTTCCGCCACAAAAGAATTCCCCTTTGAAAAGGGAAAGGCTTCGGATCCGGATCGGTGCCTCCAGCAACTTCGAGGCGGCCTCCTTGGAATGCTTCGAATGGGGTGAGAAATGGCCATCGCCGGGAGGGGATTGGGGGACTGGGGGATGGATTTCACCCATGGGAGAAGTGGGGATGTTACCATGTTCCAGGTGAGAAGGAAAATGGAAAGGCGCGAAGAGGTGGACCCTCCAAGAGCTGGCCGCTCAGCTTCGCGAGAGCAACGCACCCACTGAGCTAGAGCTCGTCTTGAGCTGTGCTCGTTTTTTGGACGCCGTTTTGGCGGCGCTGGATTTGGGCGCCTACCTGTTTTGGTGGCGCTGTCTTCGATCGCGACGACTCAACGGGAATGCTGTGGCAAGGCTCAAACAGGAGAAAGTTCAGCAAAAACCATGGCAAAGCTACCCTGAAACAGAAAGCGCACGGCAAGCTGCAGTGAACATCGCGCTTGCATTTGTTGGTATTGTGAATCCCGCGCTTGAGTCTCTGAACTCTGGGAACCCCTGCCGCTGTATTCCGGAAATGGCGGCTCGTTCATCTTTCCAATCTGCGTCTTGGGTCCATCCAGCAAAAGCATTTGCTACTCGCCTACTCGCCCAACAAACCCATGCGAAGCAACCTCGCTGGCCCGTGCTTTTTTGAGGCTGGACCCCAAACTTCCAGTGTTCACCTTTTGGTGTTTTTTTTTGCCACACAAAAAGAAGCACCCTCAAAACGACACACCTGGGCCCGCAAACCAAGTCCCCCATTGAATCCCCCTTCTAAAACCACATTTTTGCCCGACCCCTTTTTGGTACGCTGCCTAAAACCCTTGGGGGCATGCGAAACTTCGGCCATTGTTGCGGCTTCGGCATTGCTCTTTTCCGAGCGGCGACGTCCGACTGCGTCTTCCCGGCGCGGATCTTGTCAGAGAGGAAGTCCAGGGTGCCGCTGGACCGGCAGTACGAGTGCATGCCTCGCATGGATCGCACACGGGGCTGGCCCCATGGGAAGCAGCCCCTAGATGTTGTTCACAACCTTGTCGACATGTGAGCAGCCACAAGATTGTCTGTAGTTGGTTTGGGGAGGACATGGTACAGCCCAAATTCCCCCCAAACAAGGGGGCAAATCATGTTGTGGGTCACATACTGGCTTTGAACAGACACAATCCAACAGGAACTTCAGATTGCGCCAGGGGAAGCCCTATATGGCCATGATTCAAAACCCATGGGATCCCATTTTGGGGTTTTCGGTGCGCCACCCATTTTGGGACCTATTTAAGTGGGGATTGAAATGTTCACTGGGGGCTAACCGATTTGGGGTTTGAAACGCCCATGGCCATATGGGGGAAGCGATTTGGGATCAGTGCGGTCCTCGGGAGTTCTTTTTGATCGCTTGCTTTGAACTGCTTCAACCAAAAGCTCAAGGGTCTTGTTCCAAATCAAACCTACTGTGCCAGATGATCGTGGTTTCCCTTGGTGCGCTACGGATCATGGATCAATCCCCAGATTTCGAGAATCACCCCAGCTAGCAAGTCAGAAAGGGAGTGCCCAAACTTACTGACACCCTGAACCCGTGGCACTTGACACCGACGACCCTAAAAGGACTCGTCCCTTCCACCATCATTCTGTTCACAGAAACAGCTGGTTTCTAGATAGACTTGATGACTTTCTACAACGGATCCCTGGAATAGGGGGAGGAGGAGATCATTTGATCTTCGAATTTCTACGGCTACACTGGAAAAAGGGAACCCGGGCTCAGATGCAACGGGGCGAATGAGGCGTGCCATGGGCAGCGCTCGGTTCGGGTTCACCGGCAAGCTCCCCGATGCTCTCCTGCAGGATACCTTTGAGACGTAGAAGTCCAAGGGTGGTGACAGGGGAGATGTTGGACAATATTTTTGGGGACCAATCTGACAAGTCGATTTCTCCCCTTGGCAACTTGGATGAGCTACCCTCGAAAGAAGCTGAAAATCCCCAGACCTCCAGCAGAGGATCGCTGCCAAGGGACTTCGGTAGACCGTTTTCAGCACCCTGGTGACCTCCTCCTCACATTGCGCCCCTAGTCTCTGCGTCTCTGGATCCGCGTCCCTGCCAGATCCAGATCCGGAAGGCGCGGTGGGAAACAAATCGACCCGCAGGGATGGTGACTTTGGGAAGGACACGCCGGGAGCTCGAAATTTCGCCACAAATACCGGGGAAGTCACAAAAAAGCACTGTCCTGTTGAGGAAATTGCGTTTTTGACCATGGCTCATGTTGTTTGTGGAACCATCTTCTCTGCCAGGTGGGCACAACTTCAGTGGGGCACGACTCCATACTTGGCATGTGATAATTCAAACCTGATGACTCGAAAAGAAACCCGACTGTGGTCCTGGTTTTCACCGTTTCCTCTGAAAGGGCCCCCTATGTTGGTGGACGAACGGAAGATCAAAATCAAACATCTTTCTTGGGGAGGAAACCCCTTTTGAGGCTCGATTCAAAAAAAAGCCAACAAACATGCAATCACGAGGCCTCGAAGAAAAAGCAAAAACGCCGTCTGCTGTACCCTGCGCGTCGCAGGATGCGGCTCGCATCGCCTTGCCTCATGCTGTTCACGGCGTTGGTCTCCGTGACGATACTCTTCCTGCGCTTTTTTCCAATTCACAGCTCCAACTCTATGTTCGACCTAAACATCCACCGCGCCAAAGAAGGAGCTCGCCACACAAATTGGCAACCAAAAAAACGAGGCCAGCAAGAGGACACCAGCTGTTCAGCCCAGAGTCAACCTGGCCACCAAGTCTGACGGCTTGCCGGACATCTTGCTGCTGAAACCCACCGACTGGTTCATCATGTCCAGGATCTGTGCGAGTTCGCCTCAAGATCGCCAGACAATAGGGACCCGTGAGTTTTGTATTTGTCCAACCCACTTGAGCCATAATCAAAGCCGGAATTTGAATAGTCCACCCAGAACCTTTCAGATTTCAACCATTTATGGCAAGGGGATTCTCCCTGACTACCCTTCATCTACCTGGGTGTTGAGCCAGTTGCTCGTTTTTGTTTGACATCCTGCTGAAGTATCGGCATTGGGGTCGAAAACAGGAGTTGACGAGTCCAACATCCAATGCTCTAGCTGTTCCCTTCTTTTCAGGGATCCTCAAAACGATGATGACAAAACACGAATCGGGGGACTGCAAAGGCTTCCTGCCAAACTGAAGCCAGTGCCGTCCATGTTCAACTCACATCGGATCCTACTTCCATACCCAAATTTTCGGCTCAAGCCCACATGGAAATCAAATCGACACATAACAACCTTTGCTTGAATATGTGTCGTGGATGCAGAACCCCTTGACTGAACCATATGCCCGGAGTTTGGGGTATGCCCAGTGACTAAGGACCTGCGATCACGACTCAAAGCTGAAGAAGGGTCCCACGGAGTTGGCTTTTCCTTCTGGTGGAAAAGGCGTCCATCTGCCCAAAATGGGTGACTGAGAGGTGCTGGAAGACTAAATGGTCCTTTTCAATGGACACTCTGGTTGCATGTCAGTGGATGACAATGCTTCACCGGACTTTTAGTGTGTTAAATTTGAGGACATCCAACCACTAAACCAACGAGACAAAACAAAAAAAACATACGAAACCGAAGGAACCGGATGGCCGGGAAGCACCAAGATGTCCACAAACCATCGAGGAGGTTCCCCACCAAGTGCACCAAGCAACTTCCCTTCAAATAGCTTGCACTTCATCGGTGGTGTCCATTGAAACGATCGCCGCTGGAGGTTCCAAAAAGGGACATGGTTCGGAAATCGTGCTTGGCTTTTGAAGAGGGTTACACCTGTTCTGTGGTTTTCAAGGGAAAACCAAGGGGAAAAAATCCAAGAGGAGCCTGGGAAGCACCAAGATGCCTTTTTCGTCTCTTGCCACGCGGCCGTTCTTTCCGCAGGGCACGGCCAGGTGAGATTGCACCGCCTGCGCCGTCACCGCCTGCGGGCGATTGGCGCCAGCGAATGGGGCGATGTCAGGCCGGGGGAGTTGTTTAAATGGCCATGGGTCAAAAACCTGGTTAGCCCCCAGTGAACATCCCAATCCCTACTAAAATAGACTAATGAAAGTGGCGCACCCACACCAAAATCGTACCATTGGTTTTGACCCACAACCAATTGAAAACACGGCGAGTGGCGCAAGGGGAGTCTAACCGTACAAGAGACACATCCACATGAAACAGAAGCAGAAATTGGTGTCTCTGCTTTATGTTTGTTAGAAGGACGCCAAAAGGACCACCGTTGCGCCATCTTTGGGGTATCGAACAACGACGAGCCACACATTTCATGATCTTCCCGACATTGAACCTGCGCCAATTGGGTGGTTCTCCGTTTTTGGGGTCCAACCTGAAAAAGAGGCGCACTCACATGAAACAGAATTAGAAATGGGTGTCTCTGCTTTTGGAGTTGGTACCCCATGTTTGTTAGAAGGACACCAAAAGGACCACCGGTGCGCCATCTTTGGGGTATCGAAAAACGACGAGCCGCGCATTTCATGACCTTCCCGACCTTGATGGACAAACTCCTGGCTTATCCGTTGTTGGGGAGTCCAACCTGAAAAAAGAGACGACCACCGAAGCGCCAGTTAAATATATATATATATATATGTATATATATATACATATATGGGGGCTCCATTTTCAGTCGAAGCCAAGCTGCCGCGAAGTCGGCCGGCGTCAGCTGGGAGTAGATCTCCGCGGAGACCTCCTCGCTGCCCTGCAGCCGGGTGGCCATGGCGCGGGTGGCCGCCTGGCGCGTGCCCGACCGCGCCGCGAAGCCGCGAAGCCGCGCATCCGCGGGAGGAGTTGGTCACGCGGCCGCTTTTTTGGGGGGGGTTCATGAATTCCTTGCCAGTATCTGATTCTCTTTCAAAATTTCTCTCACCTGCCAGGTGCAAAAGAAGGGCGAAGCCCCTTTGTTGGAGGATGAGGTTCTGGAGGTAAGTTTGAAAGAAGGGCGACTGGGGACATTCGGTAAATTTTCTGGGGTTCAGCTTGCCCCCATGAAAAGAACGGCAAAATGCGACCCAATTTGGAGGATGAGATTCCACGGCAAATGATGGCGGTTGCGTGAACCCGCTTGAGTTTAATGCTGGTTTGAAGAGGAACATCCATGGTATCTAGCTGACAGACACCCAGTGAAGACACCACTCGAGCCAAAGTATTGGCATTTTACTAAAGTCCATGCAAAACCAGGCACGAACTACAAACGAGCGCAGTATGGGCCGGGACTTGCCCAGGTCTTGATTGTGGGCTCACTTGAATTTACTCACTTCCTGAGTGGACTCTTCGTTTGCCACTAAAATTGTCGAAAGGTTATACTCCAGGAGGAGTGAGCTTCCACTTTCACCGGAAAATCGTCCTCAAGTGCACCAACTTGAGAGTGCCGCCTCGAGCGTATTCCGCACAGCTCGACCGTTCCCTTTGGCTCGGTCCGCCACGCAGTCCTCCAGCTTGTCGCAACCTCGCGCTTTTTGGCGCTTTTTGGCGCGCGCGTTCGGCGCTGCTGGGGTCGGCCGCACCGAGGAAATTCCGGGAGTTCAAGCCACCCTTACATCAAATGCCTGCGGTTGTCCAAAAAAAAAATGTACCCCAAATGGCTTGCCCTGGTAAGTGGAAATATGAACCGAAGCCTGGTTGGTGGTTTAATTTCGATCCATACCCAAATTAGGCTAATACAACCACCACTATTTACCTGAAGGATTTCATCATCCAAATATGGTCCTTGCCTTGGGGGCAAGAAAATCTAGGGCTCTGGAAAGCTGTGTCAAGCCTGCCAAGCGGGGAGGGGGGGGGACTCTCCGCACATCAGGCAACCATCCTCCCCGAATGCGCATTTATTTTGTTGTGTGTTGCGGGAAATGGTACCCGTACCCGCACCCTTTTTCAAGTTGGTTTGAAGCCCCTGCTGTCTAAAGTGGTCTATCGAAAACCATGCAGAGAAACAAGAGGCGGATATCCGCACCTGCTTCAGGCTGGGACTGTCCCCAACCCCCCCCCCCAGCAGAACCCAATTGTGGCACGATTTGGACCCCAGTGGTCGTGGCCCCAATCTTGCTGCACCAAAGGCAAAGGAAATCCCACGGTCAAGAGAAGCCCCCCCAAAACAAACGCTCCTGGTGTCCTTTCGCTGTGCCAACCTTTACAAGGGCCACGCAAAGAGATCCGGCGCCTTCGCCCCTTTGGGCAAGCGGCATCCGGTGGAGAAGCGCAGGGCCTGCTGGTAGGTGTCGGTGCTCTCGGGCAGCTTCAGCTCCTAGCGGGGTCCAGCTCTTGAGATGGCGGTTCGTCAAACATAGGCGAACCCCAAAATGGCTTGCCCTGGTAAATGGAAACATGGACTGAAATCTGTGGTTTTTTCTGGTGATAAGATATTGACCCACACCCAAATGACTTCTGCTGAACACTCGCCGTTGCGTGACCCCGGATGCTCGCGATTCTTTCTTGAGGGCCCCTCAAGCCAGATTTGGCGGCGTCTTCCGTAAGCCCCAGTGTCGGCGCCCGGCGTCTCCAAATAAAACTCAAGTGGCAAGGGATGTATCTTGGGTTCCCTGACTGGCCCACAAAAAGGTTACCCAAAGAACAAAGAGCCGAAGGATGGTTTAAGGGCAAACCAACAAAGGCTTTTTTGAGAATCCAACCAAAATGCAACCTCCCTAAATACCAAAACCCTGGTCTCAAAGTGGTCCGAAATGGATTTCACAACCATCCACCCTATTCTGTGTGTGGCGAACTCTTTTGAGGTTTCCCTGTTGGACCCCCCTTTTCTTGTTCCCCCTTCGCTTTCTGCTAGAAAAAAGCCTTTACAAAGGCCCGCAAGCAAAGAGCGTAGTGCTGTCCTTCTTCCGAAGCCCAAGCTTCCCGATGTCATCCAGCTCCGAGCATGTGTAATCCTGCGCATTCACATGTGCGGACCCCAAACAAAAAGCACCACGAAATGAAACCACGGTTGAAATCCGTGTGTGTGTGTGTGTGCTGGTATTTCCAGAAAATCATTCCAGGGTCTCTTAGGTGATGCGAAATGGATTTCGTCCATCCACCGTAGTTTCTTCTTTCTGTTCCAGCCAAAACCAGCCAAAGGTTTTGACTAAAACCTGTGCCAAGCCAGGGGAAAAGGCCAAATTTTGGCACCGATTTCAGGTTGGCGCTGGGACTGTCCCCAGCTCCAAGCTGCATCTGGGTGTCATTTTTCAGGGGACCACGAAAACATGTGGCTTTCTTGGTGTCGCTTTAAATCCACCAAAGAAAGGGGGGGTACCGCCCCCTAAAAAATGGAACCAAACCCATCCGAAAATGGTCCTCGAAGTGGAAGGTGAAGGGCACTCGGGACCTCAGTGCTGGACACCAAAAGAAAGCAAGGCAGTCTTGGGGGTCTCCAGTTGAAGATAAACCCTGGAAGCCGTAGTTCCCGAGATTTTAGAGAGAAACCCTGTCTGCACATGCTCGGTCGGCTGAGTCGCTTGAACCCGGGATTGCTGTTGAAGAACTCATCCATCTCCTCCTCATATCCAGCACATATCACCTGAAAACAAAAAGCATCTTGTTCGACCCGCCCGGCAGTCCACCCCGCAGCTGAGGCTTCAGCAATGAAGTTGGCCCTTTTGTCTTCCATCTCTTTGATCAAGGTATCCACTGCTTCTTGCCCGAAGGTATCGCGATCACCTTGCACCAGAGCATATGCCTTGGAGCCGAGGTGCCAACACCCCAAAGGAAACCATACCCAGAGAGCTGGTGTGAGAAAATCAAAGGTGATTGATTTTATGGACAACCAGCTCTGTGAACAAAAGGGCCACCTTCGCAAACATGAATTTCTATGGCGGCCCGAACATAGGTGTCATTTTGCCCAAAAAAAAGAAAGAAAAGATGGCCCTGGTGCATGCATAACTAAACCAGGTCCCTCCAGTTTTGACCACACACAAACCGATAAAAAAAACACCTATAGGCCCGATTTGGTTGCGTTCTTTTCTTAGCGCCGAGCTGCCTCGTCCAGGAACAACACCCCGCCCAAGCTCTTCTCCACTTGGTCCATGACCTTCTTGGCCGTCTGCCCCACATACTCCGCCACCAGATCCGAGCGGCTCACCTCGTTGAAGACCTGAGACCCCCTCGACGACGCAGAGGCTTGTAATGTTGACCCAGGATGAATAAACCCCTGGTTGATTAATAGGGGGGGTGGCCCCTTTTGGAGGGGATACTAATGTTGACCCAGGATTGTTATAAACCCGTCCCATTATTAGGGGCGTGGTTTTGGCCCCTGCAAAAGTGGTCTGAATCCCCACGAAAAGGATTGACACTCCCTGATCAAAATCAACCAGGGTGTATTAATCCGGGGTTAACGTTAGATGATTCGGTGTTTTGCGGAACTTGAAAACGCGGAAAATGGCCATAGTGGGTGTGTCTGTTTTGCGGGGGGGGGGGGGGGCTATCCAACTGTGGGTCCTTCTTCTTTGGGGGGAGTAATTCTTGTTTTGACGCTTTTCAAGGGAAACAACCATGCTGGGGTCTTAAATGGATTCGAAACCACAAGGAGACCAAAAAAATGGGTGTGCCCCGATGTCTTACCCAACGAGAATTGGCGGACAAATTGGGTCGCGCTTAAGCGATTCCCGCCCAACATCCACAAAGCCGTGGCCCACCCAAATGAGGCTGGATTTGGAGTTCTGACATCCTGGGACGATTCTCTTGTAAATATGGGTGTGTCTTGTTGGGGGGGGGACCCCCACAAAATGGTCGTTGTCCTTCTGGTTTCCCTTACGAACACGCCCATGTGGGAAGTCCTTGTTTCAAACGGGAACAACCCCCCTGCTCGGGTCAACGTCTCAATCCAAGGCCCTCACAGGCCCGGCGTCCGGATCCTCGACCGGGTCATTCAACTCTTCCTCTTTCGGCGGCTTCTCAATGGCGCCCAGCGCCACAAGAAGCTTTCCTCGCGCGGAAAGCTCGCTCCGTGGCCGGATTTCACCGTGCTTGGGGGCTGAGAAAAAAAAAGAAAGAGATTTGGCTATGGGTCCAAACCCCGTACCCCCAGTGAACATCCCAATCCCCACTGAAATAGGTTCTAGAATGGGTGGTGCACCTACCCCAAAATGGGATCCCATTGGTTTTCACCCACGGCCACTT
>CAUJNA010000324.1:222155-317155 GCA_963377175.1 Effrenium voratum | reverse complement strand
CTTAAACTTGTGGTGCTCAGTAGGGAATGTCATAATGTGGGAATGAACCCAGGCTTCGGTCCCCTTTATTGGAAACCACCAGTTGGATGGTTTTTCTCGGGCACATTCCAATTCTCATTCCCCCAGCAAAAGGACACCTAGCTCCTATTTCCAACCGGTTCCCATGCTTAAAACAGGACACCTATGAGCTCAAGGCCCATCGTCCTAACTTCATCTTCGCCTTCGCTCAAGGCGCCTGCTGGCCGCTTTGCAGTCCGTCTGGGCCAGCTCCATGACTTCATCGAAGTTGAGCGCCAGCATCAGGGGCCCTGGCACCGAAGCGTTTTTCCCAAGGCGGGGCTGTCCATTTTCAGATCGGGACCCAGCTAAAAGTGACCAGCTTGTGGGTGAAATTCGGAAATCCCGCTAAAAGAAAAGTGACTAACGTTTAGTGGAAGAAATTCGGACATGCCACGAAAAACGAAAAGATCTGAAAGGCCAAGGAACCGGATGGCTGGGAACCACCAAGGGCAACAACTGTTGTTTCTCGCCTTGGCACCCCTTTTTCTTTCACCTTGACATGTTGTGTTCGACCTTGGAACCTGTTTTTCTCACCTTGGAACAAGATCTCAATCGGTCCCCTTTTTGGATGGTTACTTGAGGGAGTTGGTCCTTAGCGACGCCCCAGCTTCGAGAACACCCGCATAGGCCCTGCGCGCTCTTGGAGTTGGTAAGCTTCTTGGCTAGGGAAACCAAATGGAAAGCCAACGCGGGGCAATTGCGCCATCTTCGCCTAAAAGTGACAGTTGAACCACCCTAAAGAAAATGAACATTGTGGGAAAATCAGCTGGAATCTGTGACAGCTTCGCTGCGAGTTCCATCCCAACAACTACTTTAGATCCAAACTTTCAGCCCAGTTCTTGGACCTGTGAATGGCCACGGGAGAAGCTCTTGTTGGGTCCCTTCAAGCCTGGCTCGAGGCTCGAGGCTCCGCCCTCGGAAGGCATAGATCCGTTCTCATAGGGAAAGCACTAGCGATGAATCCCAGAAAAGGTTCAAGAGGCTAGTTTTGCTTAAACATAAGCAAAAATAGGGGTGAAATTTCAGCCAAACGCCGAAATGTGTCTTCCGAGAAATGCCAGGCTGAGCCAACACCCAGGTCATGTCAAAACCCGTGCCGAAGCCACAGGAACTGGCGGTGCTACTTTGCTCATTTTGGCAAGTCCACCATAGTCAGCGGGGCAATGTTGAGCCCGGATTCATCAACCCCTGTTTATTCATAGCGGGGTGGGCGCCGCTCCCGGATTTTGATGATTCCCCGCGAAACCCACAGCAAAACACAACCCCTCCCCACCCCCTGGATAAAATACACTGAAATTTGTGAGTTTGGGATCAACATCAACAACGACTTCTTCCAGGGGTACCTTCCCCACTCTTTCCAGGGATCCTCCTTTCTAGAAAGCCTCCGCAGGAAAAACGGATCCGGTTTTTGAAAAGAATGGAGAATCCACCCCTAGACTTCTGGTCATAGGTGTCCTTTCAGAGGAAATAGATGGACCTGGTAGATGAGTAGATGATTCAACCACCAGGTACGGAATTGCCATCTGTTTTTCCACCAAAACCACCAAAAACGACACCTATGGTTCTGGTCGTTTTTCACTTGCTTCGACTGGAAACCTCCAAACGGCCCAAGCCCCACAGCCCCCGGGCACCCACCGCCTGTGAGCAGCTCCAGATCCGGCACCGGCGCTTGGCTCATCTTGCAGGTTCCCCGCAGCGCCTGAACCAAACTCCGGCCGCGAACTGGCGGCTGTGTCGCAAGTTTTTGGGAGTTGGACCCCTGTTCGGCATGGCTTTAAAAGGAAAACCGACAGGAAGCACCTAGCTCCAAAGGTCCGGAATAAAGGGTTTGGATGTGACACGTTTTTCGTTTACAAGGATGAGCCTGGGTTTGGGGGCTTGGGGGTTGTTCCCTTTCCTAGGTTTTTGTGGGGTACGTTGGGGTTGTCTTGCCTTCTTCCCAAACCAACAAAAGACCAGCAATGACATCGTGATTGACTCAACTGCCTCTACAACATATGGCGCAAAACCTGTGGTGTTTCTTAGGTACCAAAAAATAACCTTTTGCACAACGGACAGCCAAAGGCAAATCTGTCTTGGGTACCCTGCCCCACCAATCATTGAGGTGGAGGGAGGGGGCCTCCTCAAAGTGGTTTTCGTGTCAGCTCCATGACTGCGAGGTATAAATCATTGGTATGGTAGCCAAAATGTGTGCTTTTGCAGCCCCTCATTAAACATGAATGAACAGAACCAAAAACAAAATGGACAAAAGTCATGGCAAAAAACAACAAAAAGGTCGTAAAAACTTCAAAGAGCAAAGACGCATCCAACAACAGTGAAGGTAACCTCCCACCAAAAAACATGCGACCTAACCTGGGGTTCACTTAGGAAACATGATCCAAACCAGGAGCCGCCCAACGTCAGGTTCCACGTGAACTGGGAGGGTAGATAGACTCGCCCGCCTTTTTCTCCCCACCCCTCCGCTTAAAAAACAAACAAACAAACACACAAACAAACTGGGAGAATAGACTCACCGCCTTTTTCTCCCCACTTCTCCGCCGAGAAAAACAACACACACACACACACTGCTTATTTCAAAGTCACATCTGGAGAAGTGCAGGTAGTCATTGAATGAGGAAACCTCAGCTCCTAGCGAGTCGTTCAAAAGTAAATGGAAAATGGAAAATTGGAAAAACTGTCCTCAGCCTACTTGAAATGGCGAAGTCTGGAAATCAAGCTTCACTCTGGCCACTTTAACAGCGCCGCGACAACCAACAGCGATTAAAGTGGGGGGACCAAAAGGACTTTGCACGGGCAGGTACAGGAGCTGGCGTCCCAGTTCCCTTCCCATCTGCAACCGTAGCTTCGTTGCGCGCACACACGGCGCACGGCCGCCTTCTCCCCCCCTTCGCCTCCCCGAGCAGCTCCCCGCCCACGGCGGCCACGTCGGAGTCCCGGAGCTCCGTGACCATCTGCTTGCTGAAGGGGCTGGACACCGCGCGCACCGACATGGCCCTCGGCGAAGCGGAGGAGGCGGAGGCGGGAAAAAAGCGGAGGGAGGAGGATGTGTTGTTCGCTTCGGTTGTGAAAACAAGGGATTTGTTTTTTGGATCTGTGAAACGAAACAGCTGGGGTGTTCCGGAGGGTTTGGGTGAAAACCAGGGGTTGTCTGATGTATCCATGAAACATCTGGGGGGTGTTCCGGAGGGGTTTGGGTGAAACGAGGGGTTGAGATTGATCCATGATGGGTGTGGGAGGGGCTTGGAGAAGAAGGCGCCAAAGACCGCAGTTTCAACGGGGGCTGGTCGCCTTGTGGTGTCCGGTGTCCCGGAATGGAGAAGAAGAAAAAAAGGAGCCCAACGGGGAACACAAGGAGGCAAATGAGGGTGGAGCTGACATGTAACCACGAAATGATGGTGTTTTGAGGGAAGGGGACCCAAAGAGAGGAAGAAGAAGCCGTTCTTGGGCGAGGGAAATGACTAAACCGGATGTTGTTGGGTGACGGAAAGGGCGAATCTAAGATTTCCAGCTCGAACCGCCTCTAGAGCTCGGGTTGGGACATACAACCACTATTTTGCAAGTTTCCGAAGGGTTGTGTGACCCGGTTCCCCTGGAACCAGTGGGAAGGACGTTTACTTTGCACCCCGAAAACGTATTTCTACCCACAGCCCCCGAGGTTTGCCGTCACCCCCTAATCCACGCTTGTCCTGCCCATGCCCAGGTGACTCGAGTTCCTGCAGCACGTGGTTCAAGTATGGCACCCTTTACTAGTCAAGTAGCAGAACTCGTGCAGCCATATTTGACACGTGGTGACCTCCGTTCTCTTCAGAACGTAGGGCCGTGGTACCGCGAGGGCGTGGGTGGCAGGCAGGTTCAGGGTTTTAGGTTTAGGTTTCGGTTTGGGGCTTTATGGTTTTTAGGGTTTAGGTTTAGGGTTTTACGGTTGTTGGGATTTAGGTTTAGGGTCTTTAGGGTTTAGGTTTTAGGTTTTTAGGGTTTAGGTTTAGGGTTTTTAGGTGTAGAATTGTTGGGGCTTAGGTTTAGGGTTTTTAGGGTTCAGGTTTAGGGTTTTTAGGGTTTAGGTTTAGGGTTTTTAGGTTTAGGGTTTTTAGGGCTTAGGTTTAGGGCTTTCAGTGTTTAGGTTTAGGGTTTTTAGGGTTAGGTTTAGGGTTGTTAAAGTTTAGGTTTGGTTTTTAGGGTTTAGGTTTAGGGTTTTTAGGCTTAGGTTTAGGGCTTTCAGTGTTTAGGTTTAGGGTTTTTAGGGTTAGGTTTAGGGTTTTTATGGTTTAGCTGCGCTTGGCTTTACGAATCGTGACAAAGTAACAACAGTGGCAGCGCAGACAAAATGCTTCAGGCGGGTCGGAGCTTCGTGATCTCCGGGTCTTGGTGTTGGGGCGTTGGTTCCGGGCGCCGGCAAACCTCAGGGGCTGGCCGTATTTCTAGCAACATTCATAAAAATGAATATGCATTGATATGTTGCCAAATACGGGGTGGGGCAACGAAAAGAAAGGGGAAGGACCAAACATCCGCCCCCTTGTGGGGAAACGACCCCTATCAGTTCTGACTTTGATAACAATCTGAAGGATGGTCCGTGTGTTTGGGAAAACAAACTAGGATGCGAGGGGGAGCAGGGATTGGGGAGAGAGCCAGGGCCCACTGAAGGGTCACAGTAAAAGCTGGGGTGCGTGATTCGGAAAGCAGCCCTTTCTGTGATGCCCAAGTGGTGATTCGCTTCCTACTGACTACTTCGTCGTTTTGCTTTGAAACCCTGCTTCCCACCCTGACCCAGAGTGTGCTCCTGGCTGAAACTCCACTGACACGTTCCCAATGTGTCGACTGAGCGGCGCTTTGCAAAAAGAAGAAAAAGCTATGTGGAAAGCGCCGAAGAGCCTTCGGCCTTCCCCGAAATTGCTCTGGACCAGGGCTGTCTCTGTTTCAGGGTGCCCCAAGCCAATGGGTCCCTTGAGATGAGCTCATGGCCATTGCCATGGTAAAAGCTGCACGAAATCCAGACCTCGCACCAAAAAATGAAACGCATGGAGTTCCAACCGCCCACAATATGGCCATGGGGCATAACCTATGGCGAGCCATTTTGGGGTGGATGAACATCCATTTGCCACCTATTTTGACGTTCACCAGGGGCACAGGGTTTTGACCCACAGCCATATTGTTCCTTTGGGGAGTCATATTATATTCAAAGTTGGGTTTCTGAACGCTGCGAAATGGAGTTCGCACCCATCAGTCTGGGGTTCGAATAGACCTGGAGTGACTCTCACTTTGGCCACAGGAGCGAGAGGCTGTTGGGTATGTGTCAAATTCAAAAACAACCTGAAAAGGGACACCCTCAAAAAAGACCAGCCAAACCCATATTTAAAACCAAAGGAACGAAACAAGAACAAGCTTGTCAATGGACGATGGAGGCAATCAAACCAAGAAAATGATGACATTCACCTGGTCCTCTATTAATGCCTAATGTCGTAGGCTGTCATCCTTTTGCTCTCTTGAAAACAGGACTGTCCAATCAAAATATCCAGTTTATCATCAATTTGGAAGGGACATAGGATCCTCTCTGTATGTCGCACCAACAATAGGGGAGGACGAGCCCTAAGCTTCCCATTTCCATTGCAGGATCCGCCCGCCTGAGGGAGGACTCCAGGATGTTCCGCACAGCCTCCACGGGTGGTTTGCATCTTGTTTTCGGATTTGGAGCCCCAAGACGGGTGAGCTTTTCCTTTTGGCTTCCCTTCGGATACCTCCAAACCATGGGGAGCCACCCATGTGGTGAAAACAAGATTTGTCTCAATGGGTGTGTGTGTGTGTGAGAGTGGGGTTCGAAAGGCCATGCCAAAAGGGGGTGCCGTTGGTTGAGAAAGCACCCCATGTTTGTGGAGGTTGTTCGAAGGAAACCAAAAGGAAACCACCATTTTTGGCCTCCCCTAAAAAAAAAGACACACCCAAATCTGTAGCTACCCAAAGTGAGAACCATGGAGGATCCTCCCAAGGGATTTTGTGAGTCCCCCAATGTCCCTCCCGTATTGGCCATGGATTGCGGGATGCTTTGACCGAACCTCGTGTGTCTCTGGCGGAGTTTCGTGTTCTAAGGAGGTTCTTTCACATTTGGAGAAAATACCACCCCATGTATCTGCCAAATCTACTTTTCCAGGGTCGACTTGACTTTGCAAGGACGGTCATGAACCCTTTAGAAAGTTCAGACAGCAGCCAGCACCCTCCTGCCCAAAATTTAGAGGAGAATAATCTTCCAGGACCCTCTATCAGGTTCCATTGGAGGCTATAAGGACTCGCATCAAGGGATCCGAAGGGATTATGGCACATGTATGGGGTCAGAAAATGGTGGACCCTTCTGGCCGCGTTATATATATATATATATATATGTGTGTATGTGTGTGTGTGTGCCGCTTTGGGGGTGGTTTTGTCGTTGCTCCCGGGAGCGCGACCCGGGAAAAGTGTCCACTTGTTGAGTGGCTTCGCAAATGGCGGTTCAAAAGTTACTGGGCGTTTTTGTTTCTGCTAAAAGTCGTTAAACATTTAGTGGGTTAAATGGACAATTTCACTTTTGGTGGGTTAAACATAGAAATCCAACCACCAAACCCTAAAAGCTTAACACCCAAAAATATGGTTGGGAGCCACCAAGTTGAAAGGACAACGTGGGTCTCCGGCCAAAAGTACTGATCCCAATCTGCCGTGGGAAATCTGATACCAAGCGGGCTGCTCTATCCCCACTCTTTACAATATTCCCTACACGAATCGGTCATGGGCGCCCCGGATTTTTCTCCCCCGGTTGATCCCTAGGTGCTTCTGGCTTAGGGTTCCCCCACAATGAGTGGTTTTCCTCTTAGTTTCCCTGTTAAGACCTGCCCAAGAAGGGGTACCAACTCCAAAAAGCGGACCTCCGGATGTCCAAGAGTGAAATCGATTCCCTTGAAAACCAACAGGGAAAAGTAAAACATATTCTTAAGCCCCTTTAAACTTGATCCCCGGCCATGAGTGGTTTTCGTCTTGGTGTCCCTTTCAAAACCCACCTAAAAAACCCTAAACAGGTGGAACATGACCACTTCTGATACCAACAGAAAGGGCCGAACCCCGAAGACTAACACCATATGAAGAGAAGAATCCCAAAAGCATCAGAGTGGTTGGATAAACCCCGAGTGATCCCACCACCCGGGCCAGCTTTAAAACCCAGCCCAAAAAAAAGGTACCAACTCCAAAAACCGGAAACCACGGCCTTTTCTGTAGGGAATCCCCCTTAAAGCCTAGGGATAGAGAGCCACCCACCCAAAAACCTTGAGTCCCCTGGAAAAAATACACATCTTCCAGTAGCGAGTGTTCGATTCCCCTTAAAACCAACAAGGGAAAAAAACAAAAAAATGACCAAATGGGGCAGTGGGTCGAAAATACGCTAACCCCAAAATGGAACCCTGGTAAATGGAAAAACATAGACTAAACCCTGCGGTCCAATTACTGGTGGTCTAATTTTGACCCATACCTTGGTTGAGGTTGGAAGGGGAGCAAAAATTGAAAAATGTTAGCAGTAAAGTGGTTGGATTTCCCACTAAATTCCACAATAAGCAAAAATGTAAAATGATTCCCAACGACAACCATGATACCCATGGACGAAAAGGGCCCAAAACAACCCACCGCCCCCGTCCCCTCCGCAAGCGCTGGCGCTCGCGCTGGAGCCAAGGCGCGCGGCCGTTGCCGTTGTCCCGGGCCGCGCCGCCGCAGCGCCCGGCGTCCAGGTCCGCCTGGGCGCAGCAGCCCGTCTTGGCCACTACCATCTTGGAGAGCCAAGTCTCGGCCTGCGGAAAAACGAAGCGAGGGATGAGCCACCAACAAAACGATTAAACAAAAAAATGGAAAAAAAAGAAGAAGAAACACAACTGAGGAAAGCAGCACCAACAAAAACGGTGTTTTGTCTTGCTCGGTGTGGTTGTGGTGATTATTTTGCTCACCACCACATGTGGACACAATCAACCACCAACATAATGAACCAAAGATATGCATTGTGTTTTGTTTTGCTCGTCTTTATTGTTGTGTCTATACAACTATGTTGCATGTGATCTGCTAGGACCAAATAATTAGAAACGGAAGGCACCCCAGGCGATGGCTAGGAAATGCCAGAAAGTCGTGTATGAAGCCAAAAAAGAGAAAGGAAACCAAATCGGATGGAGGTGTTGTTCCATAAAACCAAAACGAAGTGCAGCCACCAGTCCAAACCACTCAGGCTGCAAGGCATGTCAACCCCCCAACCAACCGAAACCAACTACGGGCCTGTAAGGCCATTTAGGAGGTGTCTTGGGGAATCCACCTTCTTCTTGGATGTCTTAACGGGTGAATCGTTTGGCGGCTAAGAGCAGAAAAGGAAAGACACAATTGAAGGTTCGGGTGTGTTTTTGGAGGTTGGCCGGGGAGTCGTCTGCTTGGGTGGGGTTGTTTCAGGACTCATCTGAAGTCATGTGGATCTTCAACCCCTTGCAGGGTGAAATCTTGGCTTTCTGGGGGAAGGAGAACTGAACCAAAGGCGGTTGTAGCAAATTTCGACCAATCAACCCCAGTTTATTCCTGTAAATTTGCAAAAAAGTGGTCTGAACCCCCACTAGACCCAGAATTATTCCCCTTTCGACCAAGGAGTTGCAGGAGTCAGAGCCGAAGCTGGCTTCCAAACAAGACTCGCCCAGGAAGCTGGGATGGGAGGGAAGAAACCAGCCGGAAAGCCGAAGCCATGGTCCCGGAAAGAAGAAACACACACACACACACACACACACACACACACACACACACACACGCACATGTTGGGTCCCACTCCTCAGAGGTCGGGGTGACATTCTGCTTGGTGAGGCTCAAGGTGCTCATCCTCGCCAGCTCCTCACGGAATTGAAGTGGACTGGACCTTCGCTTGGGCGGGGACCCCCCTGTTGGCTTTCAAGGTGAGACGGCCAAAAGGACATGTGGAAAACGGAAGGGCACAAATAGCTGGTGGCATGTAAGGTGTAGAGGCATAATACCGCACCTTCCAACAACCCACCGAAAAAGTGCCCGCAATACCCAAGAAAGAAGGGTATGCATGGAAAGAGCTTGTCTCCAACTGGCAAATGGAAAGGCGGGGTGTTGCCCAAAAAACACGTCACACCAGTTTGTCTCGAAATTAGGGTTAGCCCAAACTGGTTGGCTTCCTTCTAAGTTCCTTTTGGAAAGCCTTACCAAGAGGGTGGTTCACTCAAAAACGACAAATTTATCTGGACAACCAAAGGGCATGTTCAAGGAAAGCAGGAGCATGAGTACAGAAATATGAGCATGCCACGTGGCGGTTCAAAAAAAAGGTGTTAACAATTGCCATTCAAACCAAGGAGTATGAGTCATTTATGTGGTGTTCCTTGTGTTGTTCAAAAGCAGTGCCTTGAACCAAATGGATGTTAACTGTACTGGGCCCCTTCCACTCGCTCTGGCTTTCTTTTGGAATCTCAGCACGTCAAGCAACCTCACCCTGACCACTTTCCTCCTTTTGGGATGCACTCAGCACCTCAAGCAACCTCACCCTCTTCGCGTTCTCCTTTTTCACGGGGTTTCCCACCCCAGACCACCTCCTTCGCTTCTTTCTTTTTGGTTCACGGGGCTTTCCCACCCCCAGAGGCCCCAAAGCCTCGCAGCTGTAGTCCGCGAAGTCGAAGCGGAAGGGCACCCGGCTCTGGAACCCGGGGTTGGAGTCAAAGAACTTCTCCATCTCCTTGTGGTACCCCGCCAAGATCACTATGACCTGAGCCGCGTCAGCGGGGGGGGGGGTCGGCTGTTGCTGAAAGCACGCAGATGGGTTTTTGGAAAAGTAAGTTGATGGGGTTTCCCTAGTAAAGGCAATGAGAGTGTCACCCTAGGTGTCCTTTTGAAAAAAAGTTGATGGGTGTCCCTGCTAAATCCCCATGGTTGTCAATGTCCCCAAACAAGAAACCCCATTAGCCCCTAATAGGTCTTATTAGTCGCCAATAGCCCCTATTGGGATTGGCGGCCCCTATCCAACCATAGGACACATGCAACCCAACTAAACCAGGGCCATCTGTTTGAGCACACGAACCGATCAACAGGACACCTATGCACGTGTTCAATTATTGAGCTGGGCCTAAACCCGGCAAAACCAAAACACCCCTTTGGGGAACTGGGACTCAAAGAATGGAACCTCGAAGGTCGCAAAAATATTTGACTTGCTTCAGATTACGAGTGTCCAATCTGCACAACAAATGTAGTACGCTCCCACCAGCTAACACAGAAGTGCACAGACCCCCGTAGAAACTACTTTCCTCTTGGCTAGTTGGCCTTTTTGCACTTCCATGTTAGTTGGTGGGAGGGTACGAGGGTCACAAAGTCAGAATCAGATGGACCAAATCCTGCCTATGCTGTTGCAATGGGGCTATTGAGCTTGGGGCCCCCTCACCCATCTGTTCACAAGGCTAGCCATGTGCCGAAGAGAACAGCGCCCTGCGGATGTGCAAACCATGCTACTACAGCAGAACAGCGAAAAGAACTGAAACCAAATAACTACGGATTTACCAGCCACGCTACTACAACAGAAACAAAAACGGGGACTGACAAAAAAAACACAGCGTCTGGTCTGATTTGCTCCGCACCTTGTCCCGGTGGTCCTCGATCTCTTTGATCAAGGTATCCACCGCCTCCTGGCCGAAGGAGTCCCGCTCCCCCTGGATCAGCGAGTAGGCCTCGTCGATGAAGAGCACCCCGCCGAAGGCGCTCTTCACGGCCGCCTGGACCTGACGTCTGACGGCCGGAGCGGCAAGCGGCAAGCGGCAAGCGGCAGCCGGGGGGATCCACATGCGCCAAAAAGTGTAGGCAGGGTGGGCACGTTTCGGGGGAGGGGGGGTGGGGGAAGGGGGGGAGGGGAAGGGGGGGAGGGGGGGGAGGGGAAGGGGGGGAGGGGAAGGGGGGGAGGGGAAGGGGGGGAGGGGAAGGGGGGGAGGGGAAGGGGGGGAGGGGGGGGAAGAGGGGGAGGGGGGGGAAGAGGGGGAGGGGTTGGGGGTTTGGGGGTGGGGGTTTGGGGGTTTGGGGATTTGGGGGTTTGGGGGTTTGGGGGTTACGGGGTTACGGGGTTACGGGGTTGGGGGGTTGGGGGGTTGGGGGGTTAGGCGGTTGGGGTGGCAGGGGCAGGTTCATGGTCACAGCGAATCAACATACTCCGCCTAGAGGCTTTTCACGACACGTCGGATCGGTGTGCCAGGGTGGGTTTAGGGTGGCTCACGAAAGCCAAACTGGTGTTGGGGGGAAGGTAGCTTCCACCCCCCAAAACCACACCCCCGGAGGGAAATGGAGTGTATACCCTACAGAATGGCCGTATGGCCCCATTTACGAAACCCTCCTCTATTAAAAAGAAATAGGCTAGGATCACTGAATCCCACAGTCTTTTTTGGGGTGAACCCGTGGTCTAACGTTGATCCCGGATTAATTAACCTGGTTGGTTGATTATCATACAGTATCGCACGCGGATGTCCAAGTCAGTGGGAATGCAGGATGAATAGGGGAGTGTCACGAATCTTGAATCTGAACTACTACCCTTTGGTAAGCATTTAATTCTTCGTTTCGTCCACCAAGCATGTGTCTCAAGTGTTCACCATGTTTAAAATTCACAGGGCTTGTGCGATGGTTGAGGGTAGCTGTTTTGAGGTTGGCTTAAAGGGAAGCCAGAAGGACAAACACAGCTTGTTGGTTTTCCTAGTCAGACACATACGGTCCCCGTTTGGGATGGTCTCACAGTCAGGAAACCACCCCAAAATGGGCGGTGCCCCTTTTCGTTTCCCTTTAAAGCAGGCCTAGAAGGGGCCGAAAACCGGACACCCCCATTTTCCTCAGTTGCCCAAAGGACCTGGAAATAGAAGCCTAAACTTTTGGTACCTTGACGAAATTTGGACCAAACCAGGGAAACCAAAAGGTCAAGAGGTCGATTCGCTTCGGGCAACGGAGATAAAATGGTCTACCCAAGATGTCGCTTTGTGGTTGGACTGTCCCTTCTCCTTCATCTAATATTTACCCCATATAGATCAACCCCAGTTTCTTCATATAGGGATTGTCCCTGGGTTTAGTGGGGCGATTCAGACCACTTTTCGAGGGGCCCCCACCCCCATACCCAAAAACTAGGGTTCCCATGTTACTAAGCTAGGGTTGATTCATATTCGGTCAACCTTACCTTGGTTGACGTTGAAGGAGAGCAAAAAAAATGAATTTTAGCAGCTAAGTGGGGCTTTCCCACTAAACCACAATAAGCAAAAATGGTCAAAATGTTTCCCAACAACAACCATGTTACCTTGGCCACATCAACTTTCATATTCCGATCACCCCGCTGGCCCTTTCAGAGCCGCCTCAACCCTCAGGCAGCGGCCCGGCCTTGGGCGCCGTGTGCCCCACATAGCCGCCCACCAGATCCGCGCGGCTCACCTCCTTGAAAACGAAGCCCTCGTCCGCGTCCTCGTTGCTTGTTGGTTGTACCAGGGGCATTTTGGATATTGGGATGCTGCAAGGAAATTCTCTGTCAGAATTTCTAGAGGGGGGTCCCTAAGGGGTCCCTAAGGTGGAAACTGACTGTTACTCACACAGTGAGACCAAAATCAACTCAGGCCAGCACGATAGAGCACAGATGGATGGTCCCATCCAGTCAGGAGGAAGACATAAACCACTTGCCCCCGATCAATGCACGGCCCCTTCACTACGAGATGGGCATGGCTAGGGGCGAAAGAACCCGCTCTCCTCGTGCTTCACCACACCCAGCTCCACCAAGATCTTCCCCACGATGCGGGCCACCTCGGAGAGTCAAATGGAAAGAAGTCTGCTGCGGGGGGAAAGTCCCCATGACAGAAAAACACTTCTCGTAGAGGTACTCGCTACGAAAGCAACAGTTTCAGAGGGATGCCTGTCCATAGATGGATGCAGATTCGGTGGGGATGCATGTCCACGAACCTCTTGTGAGGTTCCAACTCTTAAGAGTCATGCACACATCTCCTTTTGGGTGGCCATACCGTGGATGGGCGAACTCCATTTCGCACCTAAGAAACAGCTGGTGTTTGATTCGATTCCCCTGAATATACCAACAAACGTTCGGGTTTCAACCTTGGTTTCATTTCGTGGTGCCAAGGGATTGCGCCCATCCGCATCTCCTTTTTGAGTCGCCGCCATCGAAAGCCTCGGCCGTTTTCTCTCGGCCCTCAGTGGCTTGGGGCTGGGGCTGGGTTCTCCTCCCATCGAATTGGAAACGGAACCACGCCATCCAAACCAATTGAGGGCTGTGGTTTGAAAGGCAATTCTGGGGTGTAGCCTCATAGAGACGCCCATATTCACGAGGGGTAGTTGAGCCCATGTGCTTTCAATTTCAAGGGCTTCTAAAAATATTGCCTTCAACCCAAGGTTCTAGGCCGGCCAATCATTATCCTCCCATTTTAGCGGGCTTATCTAACAGACTTGGTCTCAGAAACAAACCTCCGGCCAAAAAGGCGGAGGACCCCCGCCCCCCACCCCGTTTTTGGGTTTGGGCGTTGTTTTTCCGTTCGCCCGAGGCGCCACCGTCTTCCCGGTGCCCGGGTTCCCCAGGAAACGCATGTGGAAGCTCTGGCCCAGCAGCGACCAGTGCTCCCCCAGGAACTTCCGTCGCCACATGTCCTTGAAGCGAAAACGCCGAAGCAGACGCGACACAAGCAAGCGGATGTCGCGCGCTACCTGTGGCTCGTCGCTTTTTGAGGTTGGACTCCCCGAAATGGTAGGCTTTCGTTGGCTGCCGTTTATTTCAACCACTGGCCACTGCAGAGACAAATCTTTGACTGCACCCAGGTGCTCAGGCGCATTTCGGACCCCACCCCACCCCCCACCCCAACCCAAAACCAACAAAAAAACCAGAGAGAGCGACTCCAGCGACTCCCCCGGCGCCCGCTTCCCGCGATTCCCCCTACAGTCGGATGCGCCGGGGAACGAACTCCACGGAATCCCGCAGCGCGGAGATCCCGGACTTGACGCTCTGCAGGCCAATCAGCTCCTGCAGCTCCTGGCGCTGAGAGCTTCTTTCTCGAGGCTGTTCGGGTTTCGTCGAGCCAAACCACGAAACCGTTTCGGGTGGGGGGGAAAGGAAAGCCTCCAAGGAAACCAGAATTTTGGGGGGGTCCCGTAGAGTTCCCAGAAAGAAAGGCGACCCCAAAAGGTTTGGGGCTGAGGTTTGGTTCCCGGCACCCTTTTCGGGGGTGGTTCAGGACAAAGACACAAGAAGGCGGGTCCCGGTTTCTTCGTTTTTTGGGGACCCCCGAGCTTTTGTTCTTTCTTTCTTTTTGTGGGAGATGCCAGCTGGCGTAGAGAGCCTTGCAATCTTGAACCGTCCGCCCGCTGGGTTGGTTAAAAGGGGACAGGTTCTTTTTGTTCGACGTCGCTGATTGCTTTTGCCCAAACAAGAAGAGTAAGGTCGGAAAAGCAGGGCTTGCTCAATGCCAAGCAAACTGAACTGTTGGGCGAAAGAAAAGTGGATGGCATCCTTTGCTTAGTCTTAACCCCGCCTTTTGGTAAGAAAAAAAGGACATCGAGGGAAAATTCGCTTGGGCCTTGCTTTAGCACGGCGCGCCATTGAGGCCCTCCATCTGTCTTGTGACAAGGCCTCCAAAACCCTTTCACCCACACACACACACACACACACCCTTTCCACCCAAAAAGCCGTGGGTCTGCAACAAAAAGCTTCAGGGACCCCAAAGCGAAAAGAGGAAAAAGAAAGACGCGGACCTGGCCTTCATCAAGTCATCCACCTTGCTCCCCGGCCGCAGCATCGCGCCCACGCCGCCGGCGTCCCGGACAGCGTTTTCCTGATCCTCCTGACGGCGACTCGGCCCTCGAACGCGCCAAAAGATCCGCCCCTGAGGCCGGGCTCTCCTCAGATCCCCTGCTAAAAGTTGAACTTGTAGTGGGCTGAATGGAAAACCCCCCCACTAAACCCTGAAACTCTCCAAACCTGAAAGGACGGCAAGGAACCTCCATTTCCCGCCATGGGTACCCTGTTTAGGTTGGTTTAAAAGGGAAACCAAAAGATCTAAGCCCGGTTCTACCTGGGGCAACAGAGGTTGGCTCCCTACCATTAACCCACCAGGTCGAACGTGGCAAAGACAAGGCAACTTGCGGTCAGCTTCAAGCCAAATCTTGGTTGACGTTGGAAGGGGAGCAAAAACTTAAATTTTGGCAGTTAAGTGGGGATTTTCCACTAAACCATGTAAAATGTTTCCCAACGACAACCATGAAACGTGTGAAGCATTCCAAGGACCCGCAAAATCCTTCTGAAATGAACTGCTCAAGGCCTCGCCACTGAATCAAAGAGCTCCCCTTTTTCTAGGGGTAGCTTCCATGTCCATTCTGAACTCAGGGATCCGAATCTTTCCAGAAAACCACAAAAAAACCCTGGGCATAAACTGGTTATTGAAAAGAACGATGGTTGAAAAGAATGGGGAATCAACCCCTAGACTTTTGGATTTGAAGCCAAGAGGACGGTCAATCCGGATTGATTCCGCCAGATGGGATGCTCTCGGCTCATCCCAATGATCAGAAAAACGCCCCCTCCTGTGGAGGGTGGCAAAAAAATCAGGAAGAATCGCACGACTGTTCGGAAACCCTGGTTGATTTCATAACGTTTGTTGGTATTTCCGGGGGATTCATATCATGCCAGTGTTTCTTTGGTGCAAGATGGATTTTGTCCATCCACGGTACGAACTGATCCCGCAGACGGGGTATGCCTGAGTATGGTCCAAGTCCAAGGTTGACAAGTCGTAGCCTGGTGAAACTACAAATGGAAAGGGAGTCAAGTTGGCATTCATGGCCAGGCAGGTGTCTATTGGAAATTCCAGCAAAGCGATCCCACTGGCGTTTCAAGCCATCCTGCCGAGCGAAGCCAGTCAGCAGCCCCAGTTTCTTAGGCACACCCAAACATGAACTTGGTCCAATCAGGTAGTCTTAACTGGGCCATGGCTCCTCAACCTTTCCCCTATTTTCTGGTGGTGTCAAGTGGGTTTTCCACCCCCCGAGCTCAAAATAGTTGACCACTTGAAGACCCAGTTTTAAGCAGGTCAGTAAAACAAGGTCTGAGGGGGAAAGTGACATCCCAAATTTGCATGCTGTTCAAACGGAAACCTCGCCCAGAAAGGAACCAGCCGTTGGAACACCCCCCCCAAACAAATGCTGGCATCCCAAAACTTGCTTCAGCAACTAAAGTCTTGAATGCCAAACCGGTGATTGTTTGTTTTGGCTGCCCTTCAAATCCACTAGACGCGTGGTGTCAACTCCAAGAAGGCAAACCCCACTGGCTTCCTACTGTTGATGGATGATTCCCCTGTAAATGCCAACCAGGTTTCTGAGGTAGTGTGATTTGCAGATTTCCGCGTCCATCGGGATGCCCCAACCTGGTAGCCCCCAACCCAAGCCACTCCGGGCACTCGAGGCTCAGCACGGAGGAGCAGGTGAACTTCCGGACTCCCCCGGAGAGTTGCGTCAATGTGCGGCTCACGGCGCGCCGGCAGTGGGAGCTGCTCACCCCTGGGCTTCCGAAGCTAAACCAATTTTGGGGGCAGTTGGGGGCGGTTCTTGGCTCGTTTTTTGCTGATTTTCTTTTTCTCACAGTTAGTGTTTACACTAAGGGGCTCTTACGGTACGAGTTGAGGCTGGCTTAGATCGAGGGTTTGCGCTCGAAAAGTTGGCCCTGTGCGTTAAAAGTTGCCTTCGATGCGACAGCCTAGCGCGAAATGTGGGTGCGCTCTCGCTGTCGCGCCGTGCTCACTTTTCGGCCCTTGCTGGCAGGGGCAATACAGTAAAGGAACGCGCTATGTTTTTTTGAGGATGCCTCGGGCGAGACGCGTGTTTTGAAGCAGAATGCATTTTTGATGACGGGGCTGCGGCGCGGTGGATGTCTCCTTGCCGGGTCAGGCTACGACGCTTGGCAAACGTAGCACGGGACGGGCGCTCCCGCGCTCCGGATCGAAATTCGTTTTACTTGCCAAAGTAGCACGCGAAGTGCGCTCCCGCAGATCCGGCTGATAAGTTTTAAATACAAAAGTCTCGCGCGAGAGTTGCGTTCCCAGAGCTCCGGCTGCAAAACCGCAACTTTTCAGCACACAAGTAGCACGCGAAGCGCGCTCCCCCAGCTCCGGCTCGAAACTCGCAAGTTTTAATTGCAAAATAGTAAGCGAAGCGCGCTCCCGCAGCTCCGGGTGCAAAGTCGCAAGTACGTGAGTAGCGCGCGAAGTGCGTTCTCAGAGCTCCGGCTGCCAAATCGCAACGTTTGAGTAAAGCAGTACGCCAAGCGCGCTCTCGCAGCTCCAGCTCGAAATTCGCTGCCATGGCTCTAACAAGAGAATCGGACTTTTTGAGACGCGAAGTGCATTCCCGCAGCTCCGGCTGCAAAATCGTAAGTGTTTACGTGCAAATGTGGCTTCGCATAGGGCCACGCGCACCATCATGCGCAAGGGTCAATTCACAGCACTGCGCGCAAGAGAAGTTGACAGGAAAAATTGTGAAGCATGATGCTAAGCTCGCTCATCAGAGCTTGAGCAATCCTTGCTTGAGCAGAGACGTTGACATGTTTAGGTGGTGTTGCCCATCAGGCGTGGGAGGTGTCAGAGTGTATGCTTCCGAGCCACCCATCATCAAGGTAAGCGCCGCTTTTTGTTTTTTGAGGGGGGGGCAATTGGGTGTGGCTC
Source organism: Effrenium voratum (assembly GCA_963377175.1). Taxonomy (NCBI): domain Eukaryota; class Dinophyceae; order Suessiales; family Symbiodiniaceae; genus Effrenium; species Effrenium voratum. Next base: position 299,399 of record CAUJNA010000324.1, on the reverse strand, counting down.
CATTCTTTTTGAGTTCGTGCCCATTTTGGGCCAAGAGACCATTTGGGAAGGGGGGGAGACTTAGGTGTGGCTCCAAAACAAAAGAGTGACCCCTGGACTGTCCGAAGGTGTATTTGGAAAACATGAGTGGTCCCAAACGGTGTTTTGTGTTTTTGGGGTTCCCTGATTTTGGGACACCCCCAATTGGAGGTTCCACACACTGGCCTCATGGTTGAAAGTGGGCTAGGCATTGGTTCCCTTACAACCGTGGTAACCCACTAAGCGGATCAAGAGGACATTGGAAAACAGTGAGTCCCTTCTGATTTGTTTGTGGGTTGCCCCATCATACGCAGGGTAAAGGAAAGCCACCACTCCTTCATTTTGAGAAGTCCACAAAACGCGACAACTAGGACTGATGAGGCCCTACATATCGGAGTCCTGGTTTGATTCTTTCTCACTACTGCACAAATTACGACTGTGAACGAATAAAATCTTGCACCACTTAGGATGGATAAAACCTTGTGAAGATTTGGACAAGCCACCTACCAACTGGTGCAGAATGTTGTCCATCTACAGTATCCTCAAACAGAGGATGATACAACCAAAATAAGAGCGAATTACACCGGCATAGACCCAAATAGCAAGAGAGACTTCACCAGACCCTCACCAGTACCCTGACCAGCACCCTGACAAGCTCACAGCAGCCCGAGCTCGCAAAACAGCCGAACTACACCTTAAGTAAGAACCCCTTGTAGCTCTCAGCGCTCGGCTTCAGAATAGGCAGAGGGGACCTTCATGGTTGAGCTCGATCTTTGCCCCGATGCGGGTCGGCCGGCTGCGCAAAAGGAAGCGAAAAGCCTCGCGGCCCTTGGAGTCTGTGGGCTTCTGTGCTGCGCGGGTTCTGTGGTCTTCTCCGCTTCCGCTGGTATTTGTCATATGTGGTTGTTTTCGGCATCTGTCTTTCTTCGGATGCGTTGTTTGTTTGATTCCCGCGATTGAGGTGGTATTGATTGTGTTGCTTTGTTGCTCTTGGCAAATCCTGCATTTGATTGTGTTGCTTTAGATTGATGGTGTATGTCCGCTTTGTCGTTTGCTCGCTTTCGCTGATCGCATATTTTTTCGAGTCCAGGGAAGTCTTGGGGTTTTTCATTGCGATCATCCAGGGTTCCCCCTTTGCTCTACTCAGTTGCCCAAAGGACCCAGAACTAAAAGGGCAAAACAGGGATCCTTACATTATACACCTGAACATTGCCTTGTAAATTGTGGTTTCCCATTATTTTGGTGCAAAAAAACATGTTTCAAATGGGCAAAATGTATCTTTTAAGGACCCCTGTAAAAATGGTCCAAAATGGGAAAACCAAAAGGTCAAAAGGTCGATTCGCTTTGGACAACTGAGTCTAAGATGGTGTCCGCTACCCCCAAACCACCCGGGATTTTTTTTTGGGGGGGGTATATACCCTTTACCATTCCCATTCATCCCCTGGAAAATTGCGGTACGGGGGTCATGAAAACCATCTTATGCAAATTTTGCCAGGCAGAGTCGACAATGGCAAAACTGACAGTGGTTTCCTTTTTCGTGTCCTGAAAGGGGATCCGAGCTTTCACATCCCTCTCTTTTCACTCGGGACCCCTTGAGGATACACCCGCATGCGAAGAATTGGTTCTCCGGGTTAGATCCTTACCAACATATTTAAATTTGGAAGTTACAAGGGGCTCCCTTCTTGATTTTGGGGGGGGAACCCTTCTTGGGGCTGGTTTTTGTTTTTTTGAGGGAAGCCAAAAGGAAGCCGCCCCAAAATGGGAGGGGTTCCCCTTGAGACACACCTGGCCCATAATGTTGACCCCGAATTTGTGTCACCCCTGTTTATTAATCTGGGGGTGGTTTTGGCCCCTCCAAAAGTGGTCTGAATCCCCACTAAAACCAAAAACACCCCCATATGTTTTAAACAGGGGTTAAACAAATCCGGGGTCAACATCATCTGACACCCAGGAGGCCTTCAGCAGGGTGAGCGCGATTGTAGATGGAGCAAATGTTCCTGCTGTCCATCAAAAGGGGCAGCTCCATCGCTGGAGTGTTTCGGTACTTCCGCTTCACCTCGGACATTCGAATGGCGAATCGTAGATCTTTCTCCGGACGTGGCTGTGGCTCCTTCTTTTGAGGGTACCCCTGTTTAGAGTGGCTTTAACGGGAAACTAAAAGGAAAAACACTCTTTTGGGGTCCCCCGCCAAAAAAAAAATCGGGGGCCCTCTTTTTCGAACCAACCAAAAGTGGGTCCATGACGTTGAGAAGAAACACTCGTGGGCATAGGGCGAAGGTTTCAGAGGGAGGCCTTTGCAGACTCCCCCCCTTAGCCATCTCTGAAGGCTCTTCAGCCCCTTTTTTTGACGGGGGGGCCCGCTCGTTTTGCCCACCCAGGGACCCGGGTTTTGTGCCCAAAACCACAAGAGGTTCCGGGACCCTTCACTTCCACCGCGGAAGAGCGACTGGACCAAAGCTGCCGGTAAGCCTCCGGAAACGACTTGGCTTCTTTATTTGACCCTCTTGCCCTTGGTATGCAAAAAACCTATAGCTTTGTCCCCCTAAACGTCCAGCGATCTTCTGGGAGGCTTACCCCGGTGACGCAGAAAAACTTTGGGCAAGGCGCCCATCCACAGACCTTGCACTGGGCTTCGCCTCAGCAACGCGTGTTTAACATTGTCTTCTTTTAGGGTCGGACCCCCCAAAATGGCTTCGTCTTTCCTCTCTGCAGCCAGCAGAGAAGGGCACCAACTCAAAAAATCACAGACCCACCGCAACTTGTTTCAAGAGCTCCACAACTCGAAACAATGTTTGCACCCATACCCCCGTAAGAAATTCCAGGGGGCGCTTCAAAACGGACAGGGGAAGTCCTTTGGTGACGCCCACCGGGAGGCGGAAGGACTGGGCCGCCGGCTCGTGGCGAGCCCCTCTGCCTCTGTGTCTTGGGTGAAGCGCTGGCCTGGTCAAAGGCATGGGACAGGGGGGGGTGCCGAGTCTGGGAAACCTGAAGAATCTGCAGGCAACAAGCAAAATATGGCTGTCTCTTGTTTCCAGGAACCCCTTTTTGGTTCCTAAAAAGAGAAAGCAAAAGGAAAACCGCCATTTTCGGGTCCGCTAGAAGACAGACACACCCATATCAGCACCAAGTACCGTGGCGAATCTCCTGAAAAAAAGTTTGGAGCCAATGTCTATGAGCCCCATGAATTTAAAAGGGGGGAGATTCGCCGGATGGTGGCTTAGTTGATGGTTGATTGTGCAGTGCCAGCAGCATGGCCGTGTTGCATGTGCAGCATGGCTCTGTCACTCCCTATCCACGCGCTGCTGAAATATCTATCGAAACCCCAAACGGTCCCCTGGGGTGCTTAATCTAGTTGATCCCATGCAAGCTGCCGAACGATGCCAAGCACACATTCACTGAGTGGCTGAATTCCATCCAAGGTGCAGCTGGCGCAACCTTCGCAAATGCTCCTCCTCATAGTGCACATGCCCTCGTTGGTGCAGTACTTGCACCGCTCGTCCTCTGTGCCCCCCCTCGTCACTGGAGAATTCTTCCTAGAACCACTCAAACCTACCAAACACAACACCCCAAACACACCACACCAGGGCTGTGGGGAATGACCACTTCTGTGATACGACAGAAAGGGCCTAACCCCAAAGACTATTTTCTTCATATAAAGGGGGATTCCCAAAAGTATCACAGAAGTGGTTGGAGAAACCCCTTGCGATCCCACAACCCTGCACCACGCCTCGCATAGTCCGACAGTGGAATCTTCGTCTTGCCACAGGGGCGCCCAGCCAACATCCCCCGATGGCTTCCAACTCGAGGAGCTCGAATCCGGTTGGCTCGCAACCCAACATCCGCTCTTGGCCGTGGGTTTGTGGAGGAAAAAACGGGGGAGCCCCCAAACTGAGTGGTTTCCCTTTGGAGCCCATTGAAAAACCATCCAAAGAAAGGGCACCCTCAAAACAACGGAACCACACCCAAGTGAGTGTGTCTCCAAAAACTGCTTCCCTTCCGTTTCCCTAAACCGAAAAGGAAATCCCGTCAAAAAAGAGACACACCTAAATCCTCGCTATACCAAGCCCAGACCCACACTGACTCACCTTACCCCTAATTGGTGCTTTGGTTTGATGGCTTGGACGTGTACCTTCTCCCTGCTTCGAAAGGTGGGGAAGCCAAATCCAAGCCACCAATCACCACCAATCAGAGGGAAGCTGACTTGGCCGGGTCCCCAAACCTGCGACCTGCGACCGCGGGTCCTCCGAGTCCGAGTGGGAGGAGGGGACAGCCGAGAGCTGCAGGAGGCTCCCGGAGCTCAGCAGGGCCTCCGGTTCAATGAAAAGTGACTTACTGACGGAAAGCCGGGCATGAGTTGGACCCCTTGGAAGGAGCCCCACATGGGACTTTCTTTTGGTATGCTGCATCATGGTGCTTAGAGCCCGATTACCCCCCTCCCAGTCAGAGATCTAGGCTCCAAAATACTCCAGAGGTGCCTATTCATCCAGGTCAATTCATCCGAGATCAACATCTCTGCCGATTCTTGCACGGAACCAAAGTTGAGAAGGATCATTTTGAGGTCGGTAGAGAGTTGATAAATTTGTAGAGTTGAGTTCGTCAAATCCAGGGTGAGGCCAACCCATTCCTGTTCAAACATCCTCACAATTTCAGTGATACTTGAAAACGGGTGACTCCAAGGTGACCCAACAATCGCGGGAAGGAAAAAAAACAGAACTGCGGCATCTTGCTCTCTTCGCCTCTCTATGTCAGGGAAACCTTTCGGATGCTGAATGAGTTTGTCCTTCGGTGGCGATCACACCCTTCTTGCTAGAACCTCTTTTGAGTTGTAGCAACACTCCATCACCTTGGTTGGTGGTTCGATGTTGGTGGGTTTCAAAGCGGGGCACGGCAAAAAATTGCCGCCAGGCCCCCAAGTCGTTTCCTCGCGCAAACGGGGCTCGGTAGTGCCGAGCCTCACCAAAAGGGCTGGGGATGCCAAAGGCATCATCATCATCATCATCATCATCATCATCATCATCATCATCATCATCATCATCATCATCATCATCATCATCACCATTGCCACCGTCGTCGTCATCATCATCTGGTGACTTGGCCGGACACGCCGGGCCTCACTGGCGACGCTGATGCGAAGGGGGGGAGGCGGCACTTGGCTGCCTGCCGCCCTGAAATGTTCAACACATCACCTGCCCGAAAGCCGATGTTTGAAACCAAGGGAAGCATGGGTATGTCTCCAAAGAGGAACTCCCAAAACATGGCAACGGCGTCCTTTTCCCCTTGAAATATCAAAAAGGGGGATGTGTAAGGAAACCTGTCGGTGTGTCTCAAAAAGACCGAACCATCAATCAGAAAACCACCTGAAAAAGGATTCCTCACAAAATGGGTGTGTCTTTTGGGTCGAGATTTAATTTGGGACTTATTTTGTTTATTTTGAGAGATCAGTTTTTGTTGTTCGTCTTGGTCCTGTCTTTGTTGAAGCCGCGCTTTTTTTCTGCGGTAAAGGCAAAGGGAACACCACGCCACGAGGCCCAAAATGCCAGGCCTGGACCCGGGAGCACTCGCGCTCGTGGTACAAGCCCTGATGGAGCCGGTCCCAATCCAGGCTGGCCTCGAGGTGGATAATTTCTGTCCGACGCGGGATATCAACGGCAAGACGCAACATGCACCAAGAAAAACGCCAGCACTCACCCTCCCACCAACTAATGTGGAAGTGCAAAAATGGCCAACTAACCAAGAGGAAAGTAGTCTTTCTACAGGGGTCTGTGCACTTCCATGTTAGCTAGTGGGAGGGTAACCAAGTATTTCATCAATGAGGACAAATAAGAGTGAATGAGGCCATTAAGATGTTAAGTCTTCAAACTGTCCCAACAACTGTTTAAACATGGTTTGCAGCAAATAAGGAATTCAGTGCAAATGTGCATCCCAGAAATCACACATACTAAAGAATAAAACACGCCCAACTTCTTGAGGACATATGGGGCAAAAGGTGGTTACTCAGTCCATCTATTCCTCAGTGGCCTTCAACACCGTTCTGAAACCACCTCATCTGACATGTCTGAGTTCGCCAAAGATTTCAGGTGTCAGACTCCTTCGAACCGGACGAAAAACGAACCGATCACCACCCTTTCAGGCACAAACGCCCCAAACATCGAGCCCTTGGTCCCTGAATTGGTTTCCTGACAGCCAATGCCCACAAGCCTTGCCAATCGGCGCAGGAGCAAGGGTCTGTATTGCCGACTGTCCGAAGTCAAGCATATGACAAAACGATGAGCTATGCTCCGCAGCATGTTGTCGCACAGGAAGGTTTGGCAACACCAAGCCTCCTTTCCAATCAACAAAAGCTGAGGGCCAGGCCGGGGAAAGCGTCTCCAGAGTGCTGCTCACATTCACCTGGACCAACCCTTCACCAGACCTCGAAAGAAAACAGAAGCCCAGGTGGGACAAACGAATATTGGCAAGTGTGAAAGAATCCCGGGAAACATCCGAGGATTGCTTCATTCGGGGACATTTTTTGGTTTCCAGTCTCATTTTCCGGGTGAGAGTCTGCTAAATGGGCCTCGTTGCACCCCCGAAACGCCAAAGAAAGCCGCCCGGGGTATCACAACAGTCCTCCAGTAGAGAGGTAGAATATGGGTACCAACTTTTTTCTGTAGTCTATTTTAGTAGGGGAACCCTCCCAACCAAAAAAGGGGAGAGAAGGGCACCTAGGGGACCTAGACGACAATCGCCCCGTTGCAGCCGATGCACTGTGACCGGCGTCTTCGTTGTCTGACAGTTCGCTTGCAGCTGTTCTCCAAGGGACGCAGCCGTAGAGCTGCGCAAGTCACCTCGCTGGAACGACCTAAAAATCACAAAACGAAAAACGGCTGAGCCGTTTGAAAGGGGTGACCGGCTGCAGTGTGCCCTTTCGGCTAATGATGAGGCTTCTGAGACCTATGTCAAACCACATGCGTAATCGGGTGAGACTTGGCTGTGGTTGTCAAAGAGCCGTTTTGGGATCCCTTTTTGGTTGGTAGGTGAATTCACCACCCATTTTAGAACCGCCATTTGTTTAGACGTTTCTGGGCTGTCCAAACGGATCCCCCGCTAAAAGTTGTTTACCTTTTAGTGGGCTAAATCGAAACTACCACTAAACGCTAAAAGGCTAAAAAGCTAAGGGACCGGATGGCTGGGAGCCACCAAAGTTTGAGATCTGCTTGATCAACCGCCACTTAGACTTGATGAAAAACACGTGTCCCCCAAGTTCGAGGACCCTTGCCGATGGCTTTTGGCGGAGTTGAATTCACCCACTCTTCATCAGCCATTCATGAAAAGCGGTGACTCATGACTCGTTGACATGGATTGATCCAGACCAACGACCACGTGCTCGAAAGAGGCTTTGTACTCCACTTTGCCGGTTCAGAAAACCAGACCCTGCACCCAGAACCAAGCGGGTTCGCATATCCATGGACGTCAGGGCGTCAGATGCTCTCGTTTGCTCGATTCTGGGGCTCCAACTCTCATCCAGAAGACGAAACGCACAACGAACGTCTGCGTCGCCCACGTCCTGAAAAGGTCAGAAAGCGCAAGGTCGTGGCTCAAAACAGACCCCAAACCATCTCAAACTGATCACCCTCAAACTGATCAACCTGATCTGTTTTTCGGGTCCCGCCCAACTTCGGAGGCCCTGTTGCAACCAATCTGTTGCCGCAGTCCTGCATCGAGCTGTAAGGACCTGACAAGCATAGGTGATACTCAAAAAAAAACTGGCGGCTGTGGCGACCGAAAATTGGGAATTGGCAGCCACAATGGGTTTCCCTGCATGGAAAAGTAGACTTTCTGCGGTCTCTCTCTCTCTCTCTTGAATTTGGAGCCCCACCCTACTCGAAACTGCAGACCCAAAGGCCAAGGGCCGAAGCTTTTCCGAAGACTCGGAGCCACGCGGCGTTTAGGCGTGCTTTTTGGCATCCTCAAAAGGGGTAAGCTTTCAAAGGGACTTAGGGAGAAAACCCACTTTGATGGTTCCGAAGCCCGAAATCCATGTGCAGCTCCTGTTTCACACCCAAAACACATCCATGTTGGCGAACGGAATCTTAGGAAGGGAGTCTCCTTTTGCAGATTTTGGGAGATGGACGGTTCAATCACATTGGGAAAATCCACCCTTTCTATGACGACACGGAATTCATATCTGCACGAGTTGATCACTTCAACGGTTTTGTGTGGTACCACAGAAACTGGCCCCAAAACCCTTATATCCCACATGTACAATCACGTGGGCACGTGTCAAAGCAGGTATTCGAACAAATGGATTTCGGCTCCCCCTTCAAACCACCCCCCTGGCCGCCTCCAAAACCCCACCACAAACCCAGCCCAACCCCAAACGCCTCTGGATCACTTCCTGACCTCCAAACAAGAACACCAGCCACCAATTCCCCCCAGAGTCCCCAGAGCCCCCAGAGCTCCCAAAGCCCTCAGAGCCCACAGGCCCCAGCAGAGCCCCCAGCCCCCACAGCCCCAGAGCCCCCAGACCCCCCCCCCCACGCCCCCTCCCCCATCCCGCCTCCGGCGCGCAGCCGCTCGAAGCGGCGGCCGCAGTGCAGCGCCGGCTCCGGCGTCGCCTCCTTGCCCCGCCCGCGGACCGCGGGGCGCTTCGCCGAGTCCTCGGACGTGGAAAAGAAAACCCGCGGAAGGAGTAGCTGAGTCCGAGAGTGTGGGTCCCCCGTTAAAGGCGGAGAAAGCAGTAATGTTGACCCAGGACTAATAATCCCGTCCCATTATTAGGGGGGGTTCCCTCCAAAAGTTATGAATCCCCACTAAAAGGGGACACCCCACTACGAATCAACCAGGGGTTTATTAATCCGGGCTTAATCAAAGGAAGTTTAGTCCGAGTCACAGAAACTAATTGAAAGGTAGCTCTGTGCAAAGATGAGATGAAGAAAGAATGAATGCATGCGAGAAAACGTGCGTATACGTGTGGCGGGAGAATAGAAATCTGCAAAAAGTGCAACCCTCTGCGGGTTTTGGCTTCTCCGGCTGGCTGAAAGCTACCCCGGTCGCGCCATCTGACGGGGACGGTCTCGGCACGGGCTCGACACTTTCGCAAGGTTCAAATTTCGTGGCAGGCGCGGCATTTTGGCAAGGTCGGGTACAGATTTCGTGGCAGGTGCATCATTTTCGCAAGGTCAAGTGCAGATTTCGTGACAGGCGCGGCATTTTCTTACTTCTGGCACGGACGCATCGCAAATCCCATTGGCACGGACGCGCAAGGCGGCGTGTGCAGATTTCGTGGCAGGGGCAGCATTTTCGCGAGGTCAGGAACAGATTTCGTGGCTGGGGCATCACTTTCGCAAGGTCAAGTACAGAATTCGTGGCAGGTGCAGTACTTTCGCAAGGTCAAGTGCAAAATTCGTGGCAAACGCATCACTTTCGCAAGGTCAAGTACAGATTTCGTGGCAGGCGCAGCACTTTCGCGAGGTCAAGCACAGATTTCGTGGCAGGCGCAGCACTTTTGCAAGGTCAACTTTCGCAGCCAGGGCTCGAAAATCGCAACTTTTAAGTGCGAAAGTAGTAAGCGAAGTCAACTTTCGCAGCTGGGGCTTGAAAATCGCAACTTTTAAGTACGAAAGTAGCGCGCGAAGTCCACTTTCGCAGCCGGGCTTGAAAATCGCAACTTTTACGTACGAAAGTAGTACGCGAAGTCCACTTTCGTAGCTGGGGCTCGAAAATCGCAACTTTTAAGTACGAAAGTAGTACGTGAAGTCCACTTTCGCAGCTGGGGCTTGAAAATCGCAACTTTTAAGTACGAAAGTAGTGCGCGAAGTCCACTTTCGCAGCCGGGCTCGAAAATCGCAACTTTTAAGTACGAAAGTAGTACGCGAAGTCAAGATAGAAAGAGATAGAGAAAGCGATAGATAGATAGATACATAGATAGATAGATAGAGAGAGAGAGAGAGCAAGATAGATAGATAAATAGACAGAGAGAGAGAGAGAGAGATAAAGAGATAGAGAGATAGATAGATAAAAGAGATAGATAGATAGATAGATAGATAGATAGATAGATAGATAGATAGATAGATAGGTAGGTAGGTAGGTAGAGAGAGAGAGGTAGATAGAGAGCTGGATAGATAGGTAGATCTATAGATAATTAAAAATACAGATAGATAGATAGATAGATAGATAGATAGATAGATAGATAGATAGATAGATAGATAGATAGATTAGATAGATAGATAGATAGATAGATAGATAGATAGATAGATAGATAGATAGATAGATAGATAGATAGATAGATAGATAGATAGATAGATACGCGGGAGATAGATGAAGAGATAGATGGATAGATAGATAGATAGATAGAAAGAGATAGAGAAAGAGATAGAGAGATATATAAATAGAAAGAAAGAGAGATAGAGAGATAGAAAGATAGAAAGAAAGAGGGATAGAGAGACAGATAGAGAAAGAGAGAGACAGAGATAGAGGGATATAGAGAGATGGATAGATAGAGAGATAGAGAGATAGGTAGATATATAGATAGAGAGATAGAGAGATAGATAGAGAAGATAGATAGAGAGATAGATAGATAGATAAGCAGATAGATAGATGACACGAGAGATAGATAGACAGGTAGTTCGGTATAGATAGGTAGAGAAAGATAGATAGACAAGCAAACGAAAGAAAGAAAGAAAGAAAGAAAGAAAGAAAAGACAGATAGAAAGAAGGAAAGAAGGGAGGAAGGAAGGAAAGAAAGGAAGAAAGGAAGAATGACGGAGAAAAAGAGTCAAGAAAAGAAAGAGAAAGAGAACTATAGTTTTTATATTTTTGAAACTTCCGCCCACCGGCTTCGCCGGCTCTACTGGTAATAGGGGGTTCCACAAAAAAAACAGGAAAAATCCAAGGAGAGAAAGCCAACGGGGATTTTTGGTATGCAGGTTCGCTTGCTGGCTAAAGTCGAGGTCCTTGGAGTCGTTCCACAGCTACTGATCATTCACGACGTCTACGCGAAACCAACGCCAACGGATGAAAAGCGCGGATATCCGTACCAGTTTGTCACGAGTGGACTGTACCCTAAGCAGCTGTTGATTGCAACTGAACTCGGGGTTCTATCGGTTGTTCAAAAACTAGCCCTCCATGTCTCGTTTGTCACCAGAAAGTTCGCTTGATATGAGTTTGTGTGTGTGTTTAGGGTACATTTTCGGACTGGGAACCCTGGATTCAAAAACTGGGTTCATGAGTGTCCTCTTTCAGCTGGGATTCATCCCGATTTACGGATTCATTCGTCCGGAGTCAGCTCAACGAGATTCCCTCAAACCACCCCGTCACAAGCTCAGTGGGGCAGTGGGGGCCTGCCTTCGGCTCCTGCGTTGGACAAACGAACAAGCGGGGATACGGAGGGAGCGGGGATATGGGGGAATTTTCTTGGCGCCATTTCCCATATCAGACTTAGTCAAGGTGCATCAAACGGGGGAATCCTCCCGTATCCCTGGTTGCCCCTGTATCCCTGCTAGTCGGTTTCCCTGACTGGGCATTTACGGGTTCATTCATCCGGAGTCAGCTCAAGGTTCCCTCAGTGCAGTGGGTGGGGGCCTGCCTTCGGCTTTCGGCTCAGCTGAGGCCACGGCGTAGTCTTGCAGCAGCCCGGGGGTGAAGGTGGTCAGCACGCGGGACGCCATCTCCCGGTAAGAGGCCTCCAGCACGTTGCGCACCGTGCGGCCGTTGCCGTTGGCACGGTTCTCCTGGCGCCCAAGAACCCCATGGACATAGGTGGCCTTTCATCGCCCGCTACTTTTTTCAGCAAACCAACAAAAAAGAAAGGACATTCATGCCCATGGAGCTGTTTCTGGTCTTCCAGGTCGTCTTCAAATGGGACAAAAAGAACAACATAGAAGTGGCATGGTCAGAAACCAAACAACTTTTTTATAGGTCACTTCATTCCCATTTCAGGTTTGATTCAAGGAACCCGTTGCCACCTGGAGTTGATCTTTATTCTGCAACATCACACCAAAGGGTACACAAATTTAAAAACATGGCCCAAAAGGTGATGCTCAAGCCAGCCAAGAGGGGGAAACAGGATCCACCAGAGATACATGGTTGGGGGGCGTGAGGCAGTCCAACATGGGAATGAAAGACAAATGCTCAGCGAAGCCCAAAATATATCCACTGGCCTCAAACGGCACATGCCAGAACCCAGCAAGGGAATGCTGAAGGATCTCTGCCTTTTCTTGAGTTGGTGTTCCAACCAGTAGTCACCGCCCCGCAAGGCTGGAACCCCAATCCCGCTGGGCCCAAACCTTCATGTTCCCATGCAAAGGTCCGAGGCAGATCTGCTGGCAGGTTCCAATGAAAGCTGATCAGTTGAATGGGTTCGATTCGGATTTTCCGAAGCACTTTTCAAAATGCAGCACCCGGCGGGTCCCAAGTGTTGAGACCCGCCCCACATGGAATTTCGCAACTCGATCAAGCTTGGCCAAAAGGCCATGTTCGCCAGGGTCCAATAAAGGGGGAGAAGAAAAAGAACGCCTTTCATTTTGCATCTACAAATTTTAGTTTAATCCTGTAAGTGGCTTTTGCAGATGACAAATCGTTTTTTCCCCACCTGAAAGGCCCCACGCTTTTTGGACCTCGACAAACACCCCGTCCCGTCGCCTTCTTCCCGCAGTCCGCGGCCTCGCAGCAGCCAGTCCGAAAGCGGATGGCGCTCTTGAGCCACTCGCAGGCGCTGGGCGTGTCCGGGCCCTGGCAGGGCCGCGCAGTCAATGAGCAGAGCCCGAGGCGTTCGTTGCTTTCTTTGCCGTCAGAAGGTGGCGTCCCTCGAGAAGTTCAGGGCGTTTTGCGGTGAAGATGTGGTTTCCCTCAAGCTGTTCATGGCTTTTTGCGGTGAAAATGTGGTTTTCCTCTGAAACTACTCCAACATGTGCATCCTCAAGAACAGCCGACGTCTCCCGGGCTGGCCATCAAGTGATAAAAAACCAAAAAAGGGACACACCCCAAGAAACACGCGACGGGCATTTCTTTTGTTTTGGCCCCTGGAGCGAGCTCTTGCACTCCAACTCAGCTCAAAAAAAAAAAACGGCGCCCAGTCCCGTGGTCCCCGCCTGGCACACGTCGGCCCGGGTGGCCGACAGCCCCACGTTCTTGCTCTTCATGAGCCGCTCGGCGATGTCCACGAGCTCGGGGCCTCCGTCCCGACCCTGCGTCCCGTCCCCCGACCAAAAGCCCGGGCTCAAAACCGGAGATGCGCTTCTGCTTGTGTTTTTGTTGAGGTTGGATCCCCAAAAAGGGGCGGGTTGCCCGTTGGAACCCCCCTTTCGACCCCAAAAAAAGGGTGCCCTCAAAGAAGGGGCGTGTGTTATTTTCAGGTACCTGTGTGGGTTAAAGGGAAACCAAAAGAACATCGACACAGAGCTATAAGCTTTTTGAAGTGGCCGGTGCGCGTGTATCCCTGAAACCTCAGGTGGAGGGTTTGGGGTGAAACTATTGAGCTACTGCCCTGGCGTTTAGTCATTGGTCCTTCCGGATCGACAATCACGTCCCGGATCAACAATCGGTTGCATTTCAAGGGGGCATAAAATACGTCTGGATGCTCCCCTCACCACCATGAGACTAAGTTGGATGTCACTTGGATTGGCGTAGACAAAGGCCGTCCACTTTGGTCCAGGAGCCATGACTCAAAAAAATGGATTGAGAAGTGGGCCCCTTGGGTAGACCAAGCGGAAACCAAGAATCCTTTTAAGTGGCATTTGAGCCATGGTCAAAACTCAAAACATCCCTGCTGCAGGATCCTTGCTGAATAGAATGCTGCAGTATGTATGGGCGAGAACATGGAGGGAATGAACTCATAGCAACTGAATGAAATTTTGTCCAACAGGAACCCCGCAACAAGGGATCGACTTTTTTCGACCGTCTCCGAGCAGGGCGCATGTATAGTCGGGGAAGTTGAAGTTGAAGGCCACTCGGCTCTTGAACCCAGGATTGGCCGCAATGAAGTCCGCCATCTCCTACGCATGGGTTCCAATCTGGCCGTGGGTCAAAACCCATGGTGCCATTTTGGGGTAGGTGTACCGCCCATGTTAGTCTGTTTTAGTGGGGATTGGGATGTTCACGAGGGGTACGGGATTTTCACCCATGGCCATCTGGTCTCCAAATTTTGGATCCCCAGACATGGTGTGTCTCCTTTGTCGTTGCTTCGCAAAACAAAAGCCAAAAGCGGATCCCGCCAAAGATACACCTATCTGCTTCAAAGGGGGATGGTCTTCGGGCCACCATGCAGGCCATGTGGATGTGGCGCCTTGCTTGCGAGTTGGTACCGTTTCGGGGACCAATCACTTTGGGATCCCCCTATTGAAACACACACACATCCATGGTGGTTGTCTAACACTTCTGACAATAAGCCCCACAGCAGGAAGCGGCGGCATGGATGGCTGTGCCAACTTCGCAGTGCAAAATAAACATCTCGGTCTCTCAGTCTCTCACAGGCATGGGCGAAAGGGACACGATCTGTGATACCGCGGGCCTTTTCTGCATCGGAGTCCTAAACTAGCAAGTGCTACTGCGTAAAAACCTGTGGCAAGCTTTGTGAAACATGGAGGCATGCAAGACCCTCACGGCCGTGACTAACCCCTTCTTCCTATTTACAAATGGACCCCCAAGAATAATTAAAAAAAAAAAATGCCCGTTCGCACTCAGCAGCTTGCAGAAAGTCAGGGTGGCCTGTCTTTAAACAGGAATGTTCAAACTTCATACTTGAGCTTCCCTGCAAACGTGCTGGAAACGCCCAACCCTGGTCTCTCATCTGGCCTTCTGGTAGCCCGCCAAGATGACGATGATCTGGTCCCGGTGGTCCTAGCAAACCCAATGACCTGGACCGGACTCGCCCGAAGAGTCGATCGCTTGCGCAGGGCAAAAATGTGTCATTCCCTGCTGATGGACCAACAAGCTACCCTCACACCAATTAACACGGAACCTGACGTGCGGCAAATGGTCCCTTTAAAAGGAGGATGGCCCAAGCCAGGACCCCCCCCCCCACACCTCAGATTCCATGTTAATTGGTGAGAGGGCAAGTGAACCCCTGAGTGGACCTCCATGAGCTTGATGATGGTATCCACCGCCTCCTTCCCGAAGGAGTCCCGGTCGCCCTGGACAATGGAGTAGGCCTCGTCGATGAAGAGCACCCCGCCCATTGCCTCCTCGAAGGCCTTGCTCACCTTTCTCTCCGAACCGCTCGAAGCTTCGTAAGAAAAGCGCGTGGTCCCCTTGCTACAAGCGCCGTGCCCTTTGAAACACAGGGTCATGAGCATGTCACCGTAGGCATCAAACAGGAACCCAAAAAACATGAAGTCGCAACTAGGGCATGGGGGAACAGGGGGGGGGTCCATTTGTAGCCAATGGAGAGAATCAAACTCCGTAGTACCAGAAGCCCCTAGGAACTGCGCAGCGTCCACTTCCAAAAATGATTGAACACTAGGCTCCAGAACTGGACCAGACATCAAAGTCAACCCCCCAAGTGCCAGAAAAAAAAGGTAAGCAAGCCCAGTTTCTGGCTTTGACAGAGAAGCAGTCGAAACAAGGGGGGTCCGGCCAAGGGCCGGAATCGGTGTTGCAGGGCTGGTATGTCCCCTTTCAATGCAAGACTTGAGAGTGCGTGCCTCTCTTTTCAAGGTTCGACACCCAAAATGGCTTCGGTCCTCCTTTTGGTGCCTCTTTAAAACCACAAAACGGGGGTACTCTCCAAAAAACAGAAACGGCCCAAATGGAAAACTGTCTTGTCCAGCACGATCGCTTTTGACAAGTTTCTTGGAAACACTCCTGGGCGCTAGGATCAGGGTTGTCCCATTGGGCCGGGAAAGGGGGGGGTAGGGAATCGTGGCAATCCGTGAGGAATCCACCGCTTTGGAAGGAAGCCCATGCCACATCTTACATTGTCCCACATGCTCTAGCATGGCTGCGAACCAGTTTCTGCCAGCGAGGAAAAGTAAGTCTGAAAGTCTGACAAGGGCAACTCTGACAAGAACCGGCGGTGAAGCCTGGCCACCCAGTTTCTCGCCTTGTCATGGGCTTGCCGAAAGTGTGTTACCTTCAGCAATGTAGTAGCGAAATGGTACTTGTCCAAAAGTATACAAAAGTGATTTGGATCTGTTTCACAAATATGGCCCAGAACGGCTGGTGTTGTTTTACCATTTAACATATTCAACCCGGGCAATCTCCACAACGTTTCGGTCATCCACCAAAGAGCAACCAAACTAAAGGAGTATACACTCCCCGGCTTCAAAAACCGTTCTAACAACAGCACGCTCAAAGGTGATGCTTAGACCCACCCAGATCTGAACAAAAAAAGCACGTGGTGCCTTGGATGCCAGAAAAACATCACTTGGTGTTTGTTTCAGTGAGTTCCCCCATGTCCCTCCCACTTTCCACATGAACGGCAAGTTTGACGACATAAATATTGATTTGGAACCCATTTAGGGACATCATTTAGAAAATTAATGTCCGCCAAAGCAAGGTGCCAAACCCCATGTCAAAACTGGGCTGTCCGTTTTCTGATCCCCTGCTAAAAGTCGAAAACTGTTGGTGGGCTAGATTCGGAAACCCAAAACCAACCTTTCAAACCAACCGGAAAAAGAAAAAAAGAAGAAAAAAAATGAAGAAGAAAAACAACTCAAACATCCTCAACAAAAACCAGACGATTCACTGGTCGAACCCCCCAGATCCGGACGTGCCTTCAGCGCGGTGGAGCCCACGTGCTCGCCCACCAGATCCGCGCGGCTCACCTCCTTCACGATGCTCGCCGGGCCGGAGGTCCCGTCGGTCGGGCGCTTGATGGCCCCCATGGTCACCAGCAGCTCCCCCACGATGCGGGCCACCTGAGAGCTGAGCCGAGGTGCGCTTGGGGTGTGCTTGACACCGGCGGAAGGAGATTTTTCGATTTTTGGGTTGGGCGCTGGGGCGGGCTCCCGCCCCTTTTTTGGAGAACACCCCTCATTTTTTTGGGGGGGTTGGAAGGGAAGCAAAAGGGGTGTACCGGCGGGGATGTACGCTTCAACGTGTCCTTTTTTCGGCGAACGCCCCCTTTTGCTTGGTGGTTTTAGAAGACTGAAGCTGGTTTACCGGCGGGGAGTGGCTTGTACCACTTGGGTGTGTATTCCATTTGTTTTTTGAGAACCCCCCCCCCCTTGATTGGTGGTTTTAAAGGGAACCAAAAGGAAAACCACCATTTAGGGGTCCCCAAAAACAGACATACCCATTTGGGTGTACATGGCACAATTCCATCATTTTAGCTTAATCCCCTTTGCTTACCCCGAAAGCTATAAGAATCAAGCACCTGTTTCTGGCTGGGACTGTCCAACCCTCACTTATTGGGCTTTGATTGCGACTCACCTGAATACCCGACAATAGTCACTAAAAGTCGGATGGGCCCACCCAAAAAGGCTATCCCAGTCACATTGTCCGTTGCTCACCTCTTGATTGCCACTGAGCTTCCAAGAAGCATTCCATGCCGTGGGTCAAAATCCAAATCGTAGCCCCAGTGAACATCCCAATCCCACCTAAAATGGGTTCTAAAATGGGTGGCGAATTCACCGAAACCCCCAAAATGGGATCCCAAAACGGTTTTGACCAGCACAGCCAAGGGAGCCGCCGTGACCCTAAGCAGTTCCTTTCTTTGGACTACCTGAGCGGGATCCAACCCATGGGTGTACATGGGTGTGGTTCCCTCTTTTACGGGAACCCTTCTTGGGTTGCTTTTCAAAGGAAACCAAAAGGAAACCAAAAGGAAGCCAATCATTCTGCGGGGTCCCCCAAAAAAGAAGAGAGAGACCGACACAGGCATCCCCTGAGGCCAAACTGCAAAGCAGCGGCCAACTTGGGCTTCGCTTGGCATTGAGGTTTCGAGGCATATACAACCAACCATGACCCACCTCTTGAGAGTGCCTCAATTCTGCCAACGTGTGCAACATGGTCATGCAGCTGTCACACAAACATGGCCAGGGGTGCTCACCTGTGTTCTTGATTGCCATTGGCAAATACATGTTCAACCGAGTTACAAGGACGCCACCCTTCAACATTGGCCCACATGGCGTTTGACCAATTCAAATCACCCAGAAAGACACACACTTAAACTCCAGATGGAGGGTGCTAATCTTTCGAGTACAACTGATGAGTCTCGAGTACAACTGATGAGTCTCGAGTACAACTGACAAGTCTCAAGTCGGATAAGGTTCGGCTGGCAGGTCACTTGGCTTCACTCTAGTGTCGAAAACGTTACAAGGTTCAACATGAAGCACACACAGCGGCAAAAGAAGCGGCCAACTGGACTTTCATCAACATCACTTCACAAAAGCAGGTACACACGGGTGATCAATCCGTGCATCCACCATCAAGCATAGCTTCGTTGGCCAGCGTTTGCTTGATGGCCGCTGGCCCCCTGCTGCAACAGAAAACGGTTTTGGTGGCAGGGTTTTCTGCCACTCCGCACACACACGCCCCTCTACGAGGGGCGAGGTTTCTCTTTTCTCCTGCAGGAAGATCACATGCTCAAACTCAAATCTCTATCGTTGACCAAAATATCCTCCACGGCGAGGGGAGCGAGACACCGCCCTAAACCGCTCAGAAGACGGGAACGAAAGATCACCACGTTGAGCATTGCGAGTGTCGCCATAGAGGACTGAAGCGATTTGCGAAGCAGCCGGGCGATCACCATGAGAAAACGGAGTGGCATAGGTGAAGGTCTCCTCAACTGGAACGGCATCGGAGTTTCGAACTTGACCAAGAGTCTGATCATGTGGATAGTGAGTTGCGAAGGACTCAATCCGAGACAAAATGCGCTGGTACCCTTGGTGTTGCCAGTCACGGATGTCCCATGCCTGGACTGGCGCATCGGGATCCGTCACCCGCTGCCATTCACGAAAAGAATTTTCAGGTAGATCAGGTACGGCGTCACCGCGGTGCCATCGTTGAGGTTGTCCTGGAGTGTATATCCGCACCCACTCCTGATCATGCCAGACCGAATATTCGAGCCATGGGTGCTGCTTCGAATCATCGATGTCCATGTCGAGGCAAGAGGCACGGATTGTCGCGGGCTCCGATCCAGCTAGTAGATGAACAAGCACCATGCACAACCATGTTCAAACAACAGCCAAGCAAGATCATGCAAGTGTAGAGGCCGCCCTTATTTTGTACGCTGCGCTGCTCATGCAAGTCTAGTCTTCAGTCAGCTCGAAGACGGGACTCATCTTGTCTTGGCCGCTGTCGGAAGGATTCACGGGCCTGTAGGGGTCGGAGACCCCAATCGTCTCCGATGGTGTGTTTCCACGCGATGCACGTACTGGTTGATGAGGATGGGAGGCCAGACGTGCGCGGGCCGTCAGTTGTTGAGAAATCCCCTCCTGGAGACGAGTCAGTTCTTCAGTGGAGAAATCAGCCGCATCCGAGGACCTGAGAATCGCGTCTAACAGCTCCGGCGACATACTCAATGCCGCAGACTGCGTGGCCACGCTGTGATGATCGGAGGGATAAATGGAATCAAATTCATGACCAGCGTGAGGGGCAGCGATTCTCCGATAGCCCTCTGTGGCCCAGTCTCGTTTGTACCACGTAGTGACTTGGACTTGCCCTTCGACTGAGTCCTGGTTGGGAGCATAGAACTCCCTCCATTCTCTAAAAGTATGCGGAGGAGGTGGAGCATCATGTTCTTCTTGTGGCGTCCATGGTCCTGGATGAAAGATCTTGACCCACTGGGCATCTGGTTGTTGAGGGTCCGGGCACCATTCCAACCACGCCATGACAACGCAACCACGGAAAGACAAGTTGATAGGTGTACGGCTGCAGACAACAACGAGTGAAAGCAAATCAACAATCATAATGCAAAAGACCACTTTTGTAGCACTGTGCGGCGCCAACATCAAAGTCAGACTCTCCAGGAAGGCGAGGACGGGCATCAGCTATCATGTGAATTAGATGATGCCGAGGAGGAGGTCAATCCAGCATACATGAGGTCCGGTGCACCCGAAGCGAAAACTGGCCTCGCTATGCTGGGATGTGGACGACCCAGGCGTTGGTACCCCTTGGTGACCCAGCCCCTGTAATACCAAGTGTAGAAGGTGGCGTAGGATAGGTTGCAGAACCGTGCCTATAGTTGTGCCGCCCGTGCTTTCCCTGGGCCAGTACACTTCGAAGTGGTGGACCTTGCGCCATTCCCGATAGGTGGACGGGTCATCCGGGGCCGGTCCCAGGGTGTCAGGGGCTACTGGATGTCACTGACCCGGTACATAGATTCGAATCCATTCCACACTCGTTCCTGCCGGCCCATTGACGACGTCATAGTCAAAATAGCGAGGTAGGACCCATCGTGCTGCACCCTGCACCGTACTATTGAACATTTCAACCCGACAAGCTGCTCAAAGTTATCACGGAAAGCGGCGGACATATAGAGGCGACATGCACAGCACCAAGCAAGACAACCCAATGAGGACTCACATACAAAGCAAGCACAACCGCATCTTTATCCAACATGCTACTCAAGTGTCAATCCGAATCATTCCAAGGATCATGGAATGGCGGCGGTGACGGTTCCCGCCACGCCCCATCCGGTACCGACGAGCCCACCGAGGACTCGATGTCTGCATTGACGAGCATCGCGAATCCGATGGATTGGACAGGAGGTCCAAGTCGTTGGTACCCTCGCGTTTGCCAGTCTCGGTACTCCCACACGTGATAGGACACATAGGAACTGGGCGTGGCAATAGGATCCATTGTGGTGCCTCCGGTGCTGTCTTCAGACCAGTACACTTGGAAGTGATATGATCTGCGCCACTCCCGATACGTGGAAGCGTAAAGTGGGTCCGGAACTGGTGCCTCCTCAGGAACGGGCCTCCAAATGCCCGGAGAGTACATTCGAATCCATTCCACTCCTCTATCGATCTGGTACTCGAAATACTGGGGGTTCATAGCAGCAATACGGGCTTGTACGACTGCTAAACCAGTCGAAAGTCTGCGGCAAGGACACACATGCATTGGCAACCGCACATATCCGCTGAAGAGCAAGGCAACTTTTCAAACACAAGGTGAAACGCAGCAACGAGGTCGGAAATGTCTGACTCCTAGCTTTCACTGTCGTTGATGTCGCGCACACCTGCAATGATAGTGACCTGGTCGTCTACGAGCACAAGGGGAAAGACATTTCCGTCCATGGCGCAGGATGGCGTGACAGTAATGCTTGCATGTTGCCGATGGGGATTGCGATAGACGGCCAGCACGTTTGGAATAAAACACTGTAAAGGGCCGTCGAGATCGCCGCGGCGCTGAAGCTGATGCTGTCCGAGATCGTTTGGACGAGCGCCCTGGACTGCGTGGTACTTCATCACGGGAAGGGTCAGTGCTGTAGATCGAGCGGCGTGTGCGCTGCGATTTCGAAGAGGTAGGGCAGGATTGTCCGCGAGGGGCTGAGATCGAGGGGCTGCGTACCGAGGGCATAAACTGTGGGTGTAGAATCACCGGTGGTGGTGGTGGTGGTGGAGGAGGAGGTGGAAGAAGCAATGGCAGACTTGGCGGGGGCGGAGGCGACGTAGTCAGCCGAATGGGTCTGTCGAGTAGAGCCCCGGGTCCATGAAATTGTAACCACGTCGGCTGCGCTCCATGGGTCCAGGTAATGTACGTCTGTACAACTTGTTCTGACATGATTTGAGCAACTCAGGCAAGACATCACTGCATGTCAACGACATCTCACAACACGACAAGCAAGATTGAGTCACGTGCAAGCAAGCAAATATCATGTGATCAACAACTCGAACCGGACACACCGCCGCCGCTTATCATTTGGTCCATCAACGGTCGCTGCTGCATTTGACGGGCATGTTCCTAGCCGCGAGCCTCAAGTTGTTGATAGACCTTCCATGCCTGCTTGACTTCCTCAATCGGCTTCTGAAGAAACCGCGCTATGGTCTTATAGGTGGGCCTGGAATCCTTATCTTTCTTCCGTCTCACCATTTCATCCAGCTCGCCCTGTGTCCATGCCGTGAAAGGTTCACGGTATGCATTGCGAAGTGCAATGGTAAATTCTTGTAGAAGTTCCCGAGGACCATGAACCACCGTCGGCGACGGCCGAAACGACGAGGCACCTGGATGCGGACGTACCGAACCATCAGAATCCGAATCAGGTGTCGTAGGCGTCGTCTGTCCTGGCTCTCGTCCACCGTGTGCCGCGAAAGGAGCAAGGGGACGAGGCGGTGGCAGTCGATCCAACATAGATTCGGGCCGAGTACCAGGATTGTGGTCACTAGCATCACGATGTGCCGCTCGAGGCGGGGACAAAGCCGGTATGTACCAGGTAGATGACGTGTCCACCGGTCGAGCCCGAATGCGTGTGGGGGATCGAGATCGGTCAGATGAGGCGTGCTCCGTGATGATGCGGGGCCGCAACCCATGTCTAGAGTTTCTTGGTGCTCTCGGGGTCACCACCGTGTCTGTCGGACGACCACGCTCCGTCATCAAGGCAAAGTTCAGGGTGTCCAGAGCTGTCGCAACTTGGGATGCAAGGACATTGAGCACAGCCACCAGGTTGTTCACAAACTCAGCTGACAACTGCATGGCAACCGATCAAACCACAAGGTCAACTCAAGCAAAGCTGCAAAGCGATAATGCTGCGGCATGACAGAGATACGGTGCATGCAAGCATGAACGTAGCAAACGCTGAGGTACTTTTGTCGCTGTTGCTCCGTCACCGTTCATAAGACAGACCTGATGGTCTGCAAGCTGGCATGGCTTTGACCGCCGGTGGATACTTAGGAGTGTGAGCATGACGGCGGACCACGGGAACCGCATCAACAGGACGGTCTGGGAGCCGTCGATGATGGCTGCGGGATCGTCTCCGGTGCGGCTCTCGATGCCTAGATCTTCGCCTTCGTCTGTGTTCCCAGGAGGTGCTGACACTCACCGTGCGTACGTGAGCAGGGTGCTCCGCACGGCTATCCGTGGTGGCCACGAGAGTGACCGGCGTTGCCATGTGGTCAGGTCTGACCGATGTTGCTGGCAAGTACGGCGGCGCCGTGGACGGCGGAGGCAGCGGCGGGGGATGAACTTCCGGAATCGGTGGCGGTGGGGGCGGCTGTGGATGTCGCTGCTGGCCTTCAAGACGCTGCAGTCCAGCCAGAAGTAAACTGATCTGCGATGACATAGCGAGTAGCATGTGCCGACAATCGCGTAGCAGATCCCCATGATCCATCACAATCCCGGAAAGATGAGACAACCAGGGCCAAATCAACCAGTGATGACTAAAAGCGGCGACGGCAAGCAACAGAAGGCAAACAACCAATCATGCAAGCAACACCGCAAAAGGAAACATCAAAGTCAACCATGAGCCGCGGACAACTCAATGCGTTTTTCCGGAAGAGGAGCGTCATGATGTACATCATGAAAAACAAAGCGCACACCACGTCGGGTCAGTAGCAACGCTATTGTACTGGCATGCCACCATGGTTCACCAGAAGATGCCCATGTAGCTGGGCACTGCGATCGAAGATCTTAGTTTCCACCTGCCATCCTTGGCATGAATACAGTCATAGTAGTGGGAGGCTGCTATGTCCGCGTACACGCCGCCGCGGGGTATAGTGCAATGCTGTTGTCGGAGACGAGCAGAGCCACCAATGCACACCGGGCGGTCCGTCCGGATTCCACCGAACTGCGCTGCAGATTGGATTGCCGCTTCCTGAGACTGGAGGCTGCCTCTGCAGTAGAATCCCATCGGAGGCAACCAGACTTCGTTCCAGTTGGAGCATTCACGATTGGGGGAAGGGTGTTCTTGCCACTTCGAAGGTCGGATCAGTTCCTCATCACGCAGGATTTGCATGGCAGCCTGTATGTTGGTGTTGTGGGACCAGAAAAATGTGGACTGCGATTGAGTGCGATGCTTGTCCGGCAACAATCGGCGTGGCTCAAATGAGAAGATGATCCCAAAGAGGTTCTTCTGCGAGTTCTTTTTGTCCGCGGAGAAGTGGTGAAACGTCCGCGTGGTTCTGCTGATATATGGCCACTTCTCCTCGCAAATGCCGAGCTGGACGATGAGTTGCTGCGGTAGTGACCGCCGCGAGATCTGGAAGTAGTCCGAGATGTCTTTGACCACTTGCTCCGTCCAGCGTCCCGGAACCCCATGTGGTGGCTGAGCAAACGGAAACTCCGAAATGGACTTGACCCGCTGTTCATCTTCGATGATGCTGCGGCGGTGCGGCATGAGGCTCCTGTAGACAGACTCCCATGATTTCTTCAACAGCTCCGGTTCAGGAAATACCAAGGCGGCAATCGAAGGCAAGGTGTAGTAGAGGACATCGTTCACTTCGATGGCGATCTCCTCGATCCGGCACCCAGTGCGTAGCTTGAAGCGATGAACCCCCAAATCAGGCACCTGCCGACGAACTGAGAGAGGCACCAGCGCGATGCGGTTCTCAGAAGGACTGCCATGAGAAGGAGGAAACGGAGGCGAGCGTGGCCTCCTTTGATCACTATGGGCGCGTCTGCCATCACTCCTCCATTCACCCCAATCTTCTTCCTCATCCGAATGCCCTTGCGGGCCCGGTGTGAGCTGGATCCGCGGAATTCGTGACCGGGGGGAACGCGATCGGGGCTGCTCAGTGAGTGCTGGTACATCACGTGACGAGGCGTGGGATTGCACACTTTGCTGGTGTGCTATGCCGTGAGTCCGAATGAACATTTGGATCTCATTGCCGTTGATGAAGTTGGGGAGGTGCTCGAGCGTCACGCGGCTCGTGGTCTGTACTGATCCGTCAGAACGCAGAGTGCTAGTGACCATATATTCCGCCATGGTTCTGAGCCAGCTACATGCAAACAAAGCGCAATGCAACAACAACAGTCCCAAGCATGCACAAGAAGAGACAAAATGACAAGCTCACATGCAGATTTTGTCCCAAGTCGACGGCGAACGTCCCGCAGAAGGTGAGATTCAAAACCTTTGGCCTCATAAAGGCGTTTGAGAGCGTCGAGCCCATGTTGTTGTTGAACCGCCGGTTGTGCACCGCGTATGATGAGCCACGAGCGAGAAGACCAAGAAGAATAAGTGAACATCCGATCATTGGCACTCCGAATTCCTTTGATTTGGGAGGGATGATCAGGTAGCTGTGGAGTAATAGTTCTGGAGGAAGAATCACATCGGTAACCCAGTACTTTGTCATCATGTTGAACCTCAAGCATCACTGGTGGGCGATAAAATTCCAGGGAAAGAAAGTTCATGAGCACGGGTGAGTGTGGGGCCGAGTCTCGAAGGAGAATGAAACGATTGTCGACGTAGCGCTCATGCCAAATCACACCAATGTCGGGCATGCAAAACCGCAGAGAAATCATGGTTTGGTGCCAGAAGAAATCCTCAACCGTAGCAACCAAATTGCACAACGGTGGCGCGGCTGGTGATCCCATAGCGACTCCTCGTTCTTGGCGGAACAAGTATCCGTTGATCTCGAAGTGACTGTTGTCAATGACAAAGTCCAGAAGGTGCCGGAGATCTTGTTCACGAAAAATTCGAGGGATCTTGGTTTGACGGCGCCACTTTCCTTTGAACATACGGCGTCGATGATCTGACTTGACTTCGTACACGGACCATTGCGAGGAACCGCGAAGGCCAACAACTTGATCATAGCGATGGAGAAGCACTTGAAGCGCCTGTGGAATCGTTCCGTAGGAATGGACGTGAAGAAGCCTGACAAGTCTTGCGACACCAGGTGGATGTACTCATCAGGATCTGCTTTTGACAGTGCTTCCCACAGCTGCTGGATAAGTTCTTGTACTGAGAGTTGACCTGCAATGTCGGGGAAGGCCGCCTTGGTGAGTTCAAATATGAGTGCACCGAAGACCGTGAGGAAGGGAGCTGCCCATGTGCGAAAGAATGAAATGATGGGTCGAGCTTTCTGCCAGTCCTTGGTCGGCTTTGGGAGGATGCGCGCTGTGGGCAACGGTGCTTGAAGTCGAAGTCCCCATGCATATCGTTGACGTAGGAGAGAAGGTACCGTGGTTACCACTTCAGAGCGAAAGGATGCTGCGGATTCGCGGCAAAGTGAGAAGACATCCCCCGCGCAGAATGTCTTCCGCATCAATATGGCAAACAGGGACGGGCACATCACATGTGCGCGGGAGGGAAAATGATCCGCTGGGATAACTACCCACGAAGACAAAGAAGCCACAGTGCGTTGCAACGATGTCGATGACCAATAAGCCCGATCTTGGAGGTTCATCCGATGAGTATCCATTAACTGAGTCACAACTGGCTGTAGATCTGAAAGTAGACCGGAACCATGTACATGCCAGCGGCGAGCAAGTTTGCGAAGTTGTGTGGTGAAACGTTGATGCAATAAGTCGACATCACCGAAAAACTGATCCTTCATTGAGGCGGCCATGATTTCAATGTTAATGTCCGCATTGATGCGAGAAAACTCATCCACCATCACTGCGTGACCATGTGCACGGTGTAGATGGTGATCATCGATGTCCAAACAGCGACACGGAAAGGATGTGTCAGGCGTCCATTTGCGCTGCCATGTGCGATAGTTGTATATCTTGTCGCCCAATGTGGCGCTGCGAGTTTCCACAACCCGGATCTTTGGAATGAAAAGAGAAGGGAACAGATCCCGATGAGAAGCAATCCAGCTTTGTAACCATGTGCCCAGTAGAGCTTTCCAATTCTGGACATGTAGCGGCGGCAAGAGTAGCTGTGTTAAAGTGGTGGGTGGTTGTAGCCGTCGTTTGTGCAGTACCTGGGCGAGGAGCTTCTGGGCCTTGGAGCGGAAGGGCTCGTTGACAAAGACTGCGAGCCGCAATAAGTAGTACAGCTGAGTGGGAGGGAAAGCGGCCGACAGTAGGTCACGCATGACTTGGAACGACGCTCCTGTATTCGATCCCAGCTGATAGAGAATCGAGTAGTGGGCTTGAATGTCATCCAGGGTGTCAGGTCGTAGTTGCCGTTGGAGATCCGGATGTAGTCGTCGTCGAAAGCGCTTGTGCAAGCCGAGGGAAGTGGGAGACGACAACGAGTGGCGTCGAAAATCTACAAGATGTTCCCGGAAGCCCACCTTGCGCAAGATTCTGTGTACCCAGGGCGCATTCAAATGCGGGCGTAGCAGGTATTGCCATTTGCTTTCTTGAACCCACACCGAGGAAACTGGAAGTTTGATTTCCACTGGTACAGCACAGAAGAGCCAGTAAGTATTGGATCGTTTCCAGTAGTGAAGCGCCGGTTCAAAGAAGGCATGCCGTCCACGAAGTAGTTGTAGAAATTTGCGACTGCGTGAGTGTTCACGACGTAGAACATCCTGATCAGTCGCCCCAACATAGTATGGTGTGTGCCATGGGGAAAGTCGAATGTAGACGCACGGTTGTTGGTGATGACCTGGATCATGTATGAAGTCGTAGAGGTCAGGAAATCGCGCCCGCAATGAGCGTAGATGTCGCGTGTCAGCGAAAGTTGAGTGCATGATTTCACACAAGAGAGAAGTCTTGTAGAAGTGAAGGACTTCGAAGAACGGCGGGAAGTAGCCGTGATCTTGTGAAATGAGACGTTGTAAGAAACTGATCAATAAATAGGCAGCGCACCGACATCTGTGAAGCTCGTACCTGTTGGCCACGGTGTGCTGAGAGTTGGACATAGCGCGATTCGGAATCTGAAGGGCTATCCGGACCACAACTAAGACCTCGAGGATGAGACCCAGCCACGGCAATTGTGTGATGGATTCGTACTCCTCAATTGGAATCGACGGTGGTGGTAGTCCAGGAAAACAGTAATGCCAGCACGTAGAGAATATGGTCAACGAGTGCAGAAGGTCGTCCAGCGACTGCCATTGTGCAACATCATCATAGATTCCGCAGCGGCGAAGTTCATCCAACATGGTGAGATGCAACCAACGAAATCTACCACAAGGCGGCGACATGAATACAAGCATCACAGACAATCACACAAGAGGCAATGCAAGAACAAGCAAGTACAAGATCAATCAGGTGCAACGCAGACACTTGACGGACGAGTTTTCACCTGGACTCATCCGTGACATTGTTGCCGCTCCGGGCTCATATGAGAACGAAGGTCATCATGATGCCTTCTCATCCACAGAGCAGGCGAGCGGTCACGATGAGGTGACTCAATGCCTTCTCAGTGAGTTTGGTAAGATATCCGGGTTCTAGACCCCATGAAGCGGCCATTGCACCGAGAGTGGGTGCATCGCCTTTCGGCATGCGTTGCCTCGCCTGAAGAAGCTGCGTCGCCATAGAATCTAATGACTTGTTGCCGTTGAGCCGGGACGGGTGATTGGCCCACTTAACCAGCGATGCCAAAGTGGTTGTTGTGGGTGCTTGCTTGAGGAAAAGGCGAGGTTGGTCACTGGTCCATGTGTAGTACTTGACAACTTCATCCGGCGTGCTGTGCATGGTGAGCAATTGTGACGCCGCCGGTTTGGACGGCGGTGACGACACTCCGTGAAGAGACTGCATGATCCGAGGTTGCACCACGCTATCAAACGACTTGCCATCCAGGGCGGCCGCGCTGGCTGTGGGAAGGGAGCTGGCAGGTGACGAGGATGGTGTGTGGTTGACCGGTGGCGGTGTAACCAACTCTGCATCATCCTTCTGGTTTGTCATCGTGGGCGAGGTCGATGCGCGAAGTGATGCGGAATACTGAGCTTGGAGAAGTTCGTGTGCACGATTCAAATCATTGAACTTTTTGACCATGTCATCGGTCTGGGCGGCAGGTGCGAGAGAGGTGTGATGTTGTTGAAGAAATTGAAGTACCAGGTTGGCCAAATGGTCGTGGACCTTGATGCGCTGATTGAAGTCATCAATGTTGAGACCCAGCGTGTTGGCAAGGTCCTTTTCCAGGGTGAGCAGGTTGAGTGACTGCGATCTTCGTAGTAATTTGGAGCAGGTACTCCAAAGTAAGGCCTCAGTGCGGGTGCGAAAGCCTTCCCACGTCACGAATCGGCCGTGTGCAAACGGCCTGAGTAGCCAGTTGGTGAGGCCCCCGTGGATAACCTGAACCAGGCGTACGTCCCTAATATCCATGCCTGACATGTCGCGAAGGTTGCCATGTGGAGTGTTGGCAACAGTCATGGGCAGGCTGAAGTTGTAGAGTTGATTGACATCAAACATGCCGTCTCCAGGTGTCCAGTCAGGCGAGGGAGTAAGCCAGGCTTTCTGAGGACGAACCGGTAGAGCCGCAGGAGGTCCAGGTGACGGTGTAGGTTGGGAAGTAGTGACCGGTGGTGGCATCACTGGTGGCATGAACTTGGATGGCGTGGGATCAGGAGGGATCGGCATCATGTAGTTGATCGCCGGGTATTGGAATTGTTGTGTGGGGTTGTGAGTCGATTGAAAATTGGTAGGCATCATCGGAAAGTTGTTAGCAGCGTTGTAGCCGGAGTTGTGTTGCCATGAAACCAAGTTGTTCCAATCCATGTTCTCCGAGACCTGGTTGTCATTGTGCTCACGTCGGCGTGCTTTGTGAGCTTGAGGGGACGGACTCCGATCACGTCTGCGTCGAGTCCTGGATCTATCACGATCATCACGTCGAGACATGGTGACGCAACTGACTCTGAATTTGCACACTTCCACCTTGAGAGAATCAGACCCGACAACATTCAAATCAATGCAAATGCAAGTTAGCGGCCCTCAACTGCAATGGTCGATCGAAATGTACAAGGCAAAGCAAATACAAGTCAGCAATCGTCAACCGCAGTGATACGAGCAACATGTTCAACCAATGGTCAGGAAATGCAATGAAAATCGGCAACTATCAACTGTGGTGAGACGTCGCTATGATCTGACGGCTTTCTTCCCTTTAGTGAAACCTCGTTCCTGGTTAAATGTGAAATTCCGCTGTTCTATGATAAGCACGTTGAGGTCAAATTTTCCGACAGAGCCGGCCCGGGGTCACACAATGGGTACACCCGAGGATTCCCCACGAATGGGGTGTACACACTTGAACTCCAGATGGAGAATGCTAATCTTTCGAGTACAACTGATGAGTCTCGAGTACAACCGACAAGTCTCGAGTAGGATGAGTTTCGGCTCGCAAGGCACTCGGTTTCCCTCTAGAGGCGAAAACGTTACCAGTTCCAACATGAAGCACACACAGCGCCGCAACCAAGGGGCCAAAAAGACTTTCAGAATCACGCAAATGTTGCAGGTACACACGGGTGATCAATCCGTGCATCCACCATCAAGCATAGCTTCGTTGGCCAGCGTTTGCTTGATGGCCGCTGGCCCCCTGCTGCAACAGAAAACGGTTTTGGTGGCAGGGTTTTCTGCCACTCCGCACACACACACACACCCACACACACACACACACACACCCACACACCCACCCACCCACCCACCCACCCACCCACCCACCCACCCACCCACCCACCCACGCACGCACGCACGCACGCACGCACGCACGCACGCACGCACGCACGCACGCACGCACGCACGCACGCACACAGACACAAACACAGACACAGACACAAACACAGACTCACACGCACACACAGAGACACGCACACACACACACAGACACGCACAGAAAACTACTGGAAGGACCGCCCTTGGTCCTCATTCACCTTGACTTCCATCTCCTCTCCGCTGATCAGGTGCACGTAGATCGGGATGAGCTGTGCCTCAGGCCGGGTGGCTTCTTCGTGGGAACTGGCCTACAGAAGTACACCTGGCAGTTGGCCTTCAAACTGGTGGACCGTCAATTGAGTCATAATCAAAACCCGGTATTAAAACGATCCACCCAGAACCATGTAAAGAATTAACTAAGAAGGCGGCAGCTATTTATGGTTGGGATTATCCCTTACTAACCTTCATCTACCCGGATTTTCATTGTTGGCTTCTCTTGAGTTGATACGACCCAGACGGGAAATGCCATCTACTTTCACCAAACTACCACAGTCCCTGCTTCACCCGTGAATATCTCCTACCTGCTGGGCCTTTTGCTGACTGCCAACTTGCATGCGCGATGGCGAGTTCTCCGGCGATGGCTACAATTCGGATGGCCAGCTGCTGAGCTTCCGCGAGGCTTGCTATGCCTTGCCGCCTGTGCATAGGTTCCTTCGGCTTTGTCAACGCCCAACTCTTGGCTCTGGATCGTCAGCTTCACCGAGGCGATTCGGCCGCCTCACTGAAGCACAGCGTAAAGGTCTCCCAGGAACAAGGCCGCTGGAAAAGCGAGTTGCAAAGAAAGGGAATCGGGAAGGGCGGAAATATCTCTGCTGCACCCGCAAGGGCAAAATTCCAGCCACGTTGTGGAAATGACTTTGCCCGGCAAGTTTCCTCCTCCTTGTGGTGGAAAAAAATCGCCCGGGCGAGATCGAACCAGTCCAGCTGCCCCCATCTCCTGCCGAGGCACCGTGCTCGCCTCGGCCATCTGGCGAGCACGGCTTGCGCCACTTCGTGGCGCACCTGGCGCTGAGTGACTGGGCCCAGGCCAACCGCACGCACCAGTCTAAGAAGGCTACCCCGTTCTCTGTAGTCTATTGCAGCAGGGGAACCCTGACTCCCCCAAAAAGAAACGGTAAAAGGGCACCTAGCTGGCGGACCTAGAAAAGGAGCAAGTGGATTGGTTTGATGTCTATTTTCTATATTGTTTTTTTGGAAAAAGGGGATTGAAGGGCACTACTGGGGGACCTAGAAAAGGAGCAAGTGGGTGTTTGATGTCTATTTTCTATCTTGCACTCTTTCTTGCCGCCAGGGTACTTGTGCGAGGCGTTCATGAAGCCCAGCCAGGGAAATGAGTAAATCGAAAGGCCGGATTTGAACAACAGCGCCAAGTGCGCACGCACATCCAAAGTATAGAGAATACCACAAGTCCTGACCGGTCGTAGCCTGCAACGTATCGGAAATCTCTGTGCCCCTGCTTCACATCGATCTCATCTTCTCCTAGGATCTCTGCAGGTATCTCTCTTGCTCCGGCTATAGCCGAAATGGAAAGACTCATGTGGCTGTGGGTCAAAAAATGTGTAGCCAAAATGGAAGTCTGGTAAATGGAACCAACGACTAAACCCTGCGGTCCATATCCTGGTGGTGTAATTTTGACCCATACCCATGTTGCGCTTTCCCGGATTGGAGGCAACCCCGCATAGCCCCCCCCTGCCGTCATAACGTCACGGGACCGATCGCCTCCGGCAGCCGCGCCGAGTCCGATTCCGCTGGAGCCGAAATCCAACCGGCCACAGCCAAGGCTCAGACTCTGCCACGAGTTTGGCGCCAATTAGCATGACGTTAAATTTGAGACCGCCCCCCAAAAAAAGAAAAAAGCGCCCGGCTATTCAACCCGCCCCAGCCCAGAGATCCGTGCGATCTGTGGGCGTAAAGGGTGGGGTTCAGCTGGTCGCGGGCTGGCAACCGGCTTGGATGGTCAAGGGAGGGTTCAAGGTCTTATGTCATCTTCAGATGATCTCGCCCTGTCAGACTAATACAGGGGCGATTCCCAGGTAAGATTGCCTCTAAGATCGGACGCCCCCCAACTAAACCACGGGTTGATGCATCCTGGGCTCCCTTTTGCAAGCTAAGCCTAAGGCGTCACTCCAGAGGCATAGGAGATGGAGGGGTGTACCCGAAAAGCAATCTGAAGCTCCCACGTCAGGCAAGCGACAAACCGTGGAGCTTTATCACGCTACAAATGCCTCCTACTTTCTCGGTGGTTTGAGCCTCGCCTGCAACTAGATACTTCCCTGCGAACTGAGACCAAAAGAGTAAAACGATGGCTTTCCGGGCTACATGTTAGTACTTGCCTTGCGCAATGCTCAAGCGCCACTTGAGCGGTTGCCTGCGCCCAAGCTTGCTTGCTCGTCACCATGCATCTGCTGCAGGCCCCGTGACGACTTCTGAGCAAGGGGGAGCAGCACACTAAGAAACAACACAAAGTCGCAGAAACAAGCACCAGACGCCTGTGCCTGAAAACCCTTGATTCAACACACAATGGCACACACATAGGTGTCCTTTTGGGAAAACAAATGGTCCTGGTAGATGATTGAACCACCAGGTAAACCAGGGCCTTCCATTTTTTAAGCAAAACAACCAAAAAGGACACCTATGGGCGCAACACGCGCGGCTTGAAGTCGTCACCTTGAGGCGAGCTCCTGACCCATCCCTCTCGGCTCCCGGCAGAGCGGTCGCGCTCGTCCCGGGCGGACTGCAGCCGCTCGCGGGACCGCTCCACCGCCTTAGTTGCTTGGCCGCGCTGGTGGTTTCAGGTTGCAATGGAAGGTTCGGTGAGCCGAGTTGGGAATCAGTTTTTGCCATGTTCTGTGAGACCAAGATGGAATCCCCTGAGTGATGCAGAGGTTGGGAATCCCACTTTGGTGCTATAGTTGAGTCAGGGGACCCCCTAAGCAGGTTCTCACAAGTAGTGGGTTCAAGCATATGGGCAATCATGCGGGGTAGCATCTATCGTGTGCTGATTTCGAGCCGGGACAAGGGGAGCCATAGCAGCACAAAAGAAACAAGTAGGGATATTTGAAACCAGCGATACCCTCCCACCAACTAACATGGAAGTGCAAAAAGGCTTCCAAAAGGAAAGTGGTCTGTCCACTTCCATGTTAGCGGGCGGAGGGTAAGTCTCAAAACCATCCCTTGGCCCCACTTTCTATGGCTCTAAATCAGCATTTGACTTTTGAGTCCAACTTGAAAGATGTACCTGCCTCCAGCTTCACACAAGCCAGCGACGGGAAGCTCCAGAACTTCTGACAAGCATCCACGAAATACGAGGGTTTTGGGCCGATCTCCGGTAGAATCTCCCGACCGCTGGCTTCTGAGACCATGGACTGGGGCACCCGGCTGGGAGGTTCCGGCTTGCCTGGGTCTCCGCTTGCTGCGCCAGCTGCTGGCTCTTCGACACGCGGGTGGCCTCACGCGGCCGGCGTCTGCCCTCCCCGCGAACGTCGCGCGGGATGCTGGTCCGTCAAGGCCCATGCCGAAGAGGACTTTGAGACTGCAAACAATTTTGGGTCGACTTGCCCTTAAGTGGCGCTTTGGACCGGAACGCGAACGGTGCTTGTCCCCAAGTCATTGCTGCAGCTGACCTGGGATTGGAAATCGACAAGGAGTATGGGGCCTCTTCCAGTCGTGTTTGTGCTTCATTTGCTGGCATGCGTTTCTCACGCCAAACCATCCAAATCCAAACCAAACCAAAGTACCCATTGGGATATATGTATATATATATATACAGATGGTAACATCACGGTTCGAATGTCGCCACCCCACCCCAAGCCGCTGACCACCCGCCTCCTCCTGCTTCCTGGCGAGTGCCTGCAGCGGGTCGCAGGCCGCCAGCACCTGTCCGGAGGGTTCCGTGTGTTGAGCTTCGCTTTTGCCAATTCGACAAAACCCGGTATTAAAATGGTCTACCCAGAACCATGTAAAGAATTAAGAAGGCGGCCGCAACTATTTCCGGCTGGGACTTCATCTACCAGGGTTTTGATTGTGGCTCATGCGGGGAACCCCCGAAATGGTTTCCTAGTGGTTTGCTGTTGAACCAAGCTTTGGTCTTTTTGCCCGGCCTTTTTGGGAAAGCAGGGAAGGGTGAGGCCATGCGGTTTCCACCGTGGGCTTCCGGTGCTAGTTTCATTTTGTGACGAGATTGCCCGCTTTTGCTTCACGGGGTGGTTTTGGCGTCGGATGAGCCCAAATAGACAACTCGAAGGCCACATACTTTGTGGCGAAAAATATTTTTCAAAACCAGCGTCATTCCAAATGACTGGCTCCTTCCTTTTACTGCCCGCAAAGGGTCCTCCAGCTTGTTTCAAGATTTTTGGGGGAACACAAAGTGGAGATGCAGCGCATGATGCAGCATATCCCGGCTGCATTTGTTCGAGACCATCTTGGCATCACGCAAGCTGCGATGCATTCTCTTTTCTCAACTCCCGCAGGGGTTCGGGGAAGTCCTCCCAGAGTTGCGACTATAGCAGGCAACCAGATTCATTGGACCCTCCATGACATCCGCCGGAGGGTTCTGCTTCCACAAGCTTCGCTAACTCAGCTTCTATCAGTTCTGGTTGTTGCCTGCTTCAACAGATGGCCTGCGAACATCACAAAGAAACTTACTTGACCAAAATGGTGCCTAACACAAGCGTGGGACATCTAGGGAGCCCCCACTGCTATAGCAGTGAGTTTCAACTTCAAGGTCCTGGTGGCCGAATGGGTGGATGAGACCATGACTCACAGGAAGACGCACTGCGCAAGAATGTCAACGTTGCAAAACTCGGTTGCTCTGCTCCCCTGCCAAAAGCTTAACTTTTAGTGGTTTAGTTGGCAACAAGTTCAAGTCCGAACATCCCTTGGCAAAATACGCCGGAGAAAAATAAGTCTCCTCAGATCCCTCTCTCGTTACCAACCATCAACGCACTACTCCCCTTCCCGGGAAAATTCCCGTGAGTCCCGGGATTGGAACTCGCCCCCATGGCTCGTGTTTCCTTAGCTCCCGTCCGTCCGGCGGACTCGGTCCGTGCGCCTTGATCACCGCGCTTTTGGTGGTGCCGATGGCGGACTCCGCCTGTGCCTCGATTGCTTGGGTCGCCGGTGAGCGCGGACTCCGCAAACTCCGCAAACTACCCTGGGCTGCCCTCAGATCCCCGGCTAAAAGCTTAACTTTTAGTGGGTTAAATGGAAACACCGCTAAACACAAAAAGGCTAAAAAGCAAAGGGGATGGCTGGGAGCCACCAAGTACCATAACCCACAAATTGGAAATAAGGAACCTCCAAGCAAGGAACGTTCATCATAGGCTGAGCTCGTTGTAATTATTTCGCCCACGTCCTCTTCCTGAGGCAGCCTTTTGACCGCTAAGCAGAAAGGGTCCTGAAAGCTTCCTTGAGGCCCGGTGCGCTACCTTCAGCTTTAAGATTCTTCTTTCCGCATTCAAGAGGCTCATCCTTTTCTTGATTCCCGTGGAAATGCATACAGTTGGAGAGGAAGCCCTATGAAGCGCCGGGCCAGGATCTGGTCCCCGATGGAGGCCGCTTCGTTGAACAGCTCGTTCGACAGCTGCTGCATCCTGCTGCGGACCAAATCCACGTGCGCCCAAGGGCAATGGTTGGCCCGGAGTACTCAAAAAACAACCTCCCTGCCCAAGTGTGCGGGGCTTTGTACATTTTGGGAAGGCATTTGGATGGCAAACCAACCAACCCACCAAGCCACTGGGAATCTCGCACTTTTTTTTACTTTTTTTGCTACCACCGTTGTAAGGCTGTCGGCTATATACCATTAAAGTACATCCCTCAGGGGTAAGTGCTTTTGTTTTGGAGGCATCTCGTGCAAGGGGGGTGACATATTCTAAGGCCCGGGGCCAAGCAATTCTTCCTCCCTGGGGAGTCAGAAAGAAGAGACGCCATAGGTGGAACCTCTGCGGATCCTTACTAAACGGGCCCAAATAATTGGAATGGGTTTGTTGAAAAAGTAAGGCATGACCGAAGCGCCAACCTGTATAACGCATTTGTTGGGTCCGCTCGATCCAAGCATGGCAGGCAGACCAAACCTGCTGCTGCTGCACCTGTGCACATGGGCGCCCACTGAGAGGTGGAACGCCTACCGCTTAAATGGTCTTCCGACAGATGAAGTCCACAAGCTGGGAAAGTAACCCAACCAAGCATTGAGAGCATTTTGGGCACACACCACACGTTGGATCCCCCTCCCCCCCCAATGTGTTTCCTCGGAATGACATGTGCTTGAGTCAGGATCCAGACAACCATTTCTTCATGACCAACAATTGGCTGACAGGGCGCCAGTCGGTGTCCCCAGATCTGTTGAGCGAGCCAGCTGGCGTCTTGTTCTCCACCATACCTTGCTTGACCTTCCTCGCTCTTGGCATCTCCTAAGCTAACTTCAGCAAACCAAAAAGTTGCGTGCCCCCATACCAGGTAGCACGTTTATGGCCGCCAATGTTCCCTGTCTGGAATGTCTGGAAGTGAAGCAACCATGGCTGCTGGGTGGTTGAGGAATGCGATTTTGTTACATGCCAGAACAAACAAGAGCCTCAGCAACCTCCACTTAAAGATGCTCCCAAATGCCACTTTCCCTGTATGCTGGACATGGTGCTTGTTCAAACTAGGAACTGGCATAGACATGTTTACTTCCGTCCCAAGCAAGAGAACATCTATTTTTCCACCAAACTGAGCCAAAAAGGACACGTATCCTTCTTAAAGACTCTCCAGGCCTGAAACCCACCCTCGCTGGGTGTAGCTGCTCTGGATCTCTGCTGGTAATCCTGGCAGGGGATGGGGTAGATCGCTTCACGCCATGATACGCCATGCTTCCTTTCACCGCTGAACGCCAATAACGCCAATGACGCTTGATGCGCGCCGCACCTAAAATGCAAAGCCACTGGCAGTGAGGAACCAACAGGGATTTGGCAATGAAGCACTGGATCCCCTTAACTACAAGGGGATGGCTCATGAGGTTGATTCTCTCGTCCCCTGTTGAAAATCAGCAAGAAAAAGGCAGACTTTGCTGAACATTCAGCAGCTTCTTCTGGGGCCACTTTGAAAACCGGCGCGCCACACAGAAACAAGAAGTTGATGGGTGGCCAACCGAAAGCAAACTCCTCAAAAACACAAACCAAACAAACGCAATACTGAATTCGAAGTCCAAGACATCCAAACTTCCCCACCCCGCAGCATTTCCAAAAACACAGGTTGATTGCCAACATCCACTTACGCCAAACCGAACCGAAGCAGAAAGTTCACATCCCCTTCATTCTTTTCCCCACGAATAGGCGGCACACAGCGGCACCAAGAGCTGGAAGCCCCTCCTGGGACTGGGTCGCCTTCTCCAGCACCAGCTCAGCCTGCGAGGGGCTTGGGGGAGATCACCAAGGCCCAACTGCCGAATTTTGCGGCCCAAACCCCTCAAACCCCCCCGCAATCCCCAAGCCCCAAAAACCCCACTCAACTCCCCTAAAACCCACCCCAAAGCAAGTCGAACCTCCGTTTTGCTTCTGGAGCCCTCGCGGATCGGCCGAACTCCCGAGCACCATTGAGGTCAAATCGGCATGCCCCCCCCCCTGCCAAGGAAACCTCTTTTAAGGAAACCAGGGCACCACTGAATGTGTGGGTCTTGGTTTAAGTTCCTTTTTGGTAGGGTCTCGATTTGTTGAAAAGCAATGGCCGAAGTTCGCTTCAAGCACTGCAGTGCCAAGACAAACCAAGATGCAAATCCCAGGCAATCACCAAGGGGCATCCAAATCTACACGGTGATTTCTCACATTAGCACGGTCACTGAAGCCTCCATCAACCCCTTGACTAACACAGCGCCTCTTTCATCAACGGGCTTGCTTCCCCAAAGCCACGTTGCTTGCATCGAGACACACCTGAACCATTGAATAACGGACAATGGCTTGCTCGCAACTGGGAGCAATTGGTGGCATCCTGCGCCGCCCGATTTCGTCATACGTGGGCCGCTCCGTGCTTCCAACCACAAAAAATATACTTTGTATGTCATTCTTTCAACCGCCCAACCACCACAAAATCTCCCCAAACCCCGAACCCAAGCCCCGCGCTCGGAAGCTCTTGTCTTCTTTCTCTGCGTCGCATTCCAGGCATGGGCTCGCCCAAAGCGAAACTGAGCGATGGTCTCAAAAGCTGAGTGTCTTGCTCGAGATGTTGACCAAATGGGAATGGCTTGGGAGTTGCAGGTTTGATGCTTCGGAGTGAAAGGCCCATGGCACTGGCAGCTACTTCTTGCGATCCTTCTTCTCCTTTTTGTCCTGGGGCATGAAACCCCCGGAAGTTACCTCGAACTGCGATACTTCACACACCGGATCAAGGTGGTTTCAGGCGGGCCACAAAAGGGAGGCCAGGTTTCATGAGCTTGGAGTCACCAAATGTAAGTCGCCGTGATTGCACGAGGGGCACAGTTCGTCACAGAAACTCCGGCCGAACCAGCGCGCAAGAAGGTAAGAAGTTCCACCTACGCTGAAACAAGAACCTCGTGTAAGTACAAAACGTGCAGAATGAATGCAAAAGAACCTCATGTGACTCATGGGTAGGTACAAAACCAGTAGAATGAATGAAACCCGTCCTTCTTCTGCTCTTCCTTCTCAACTGGCTCAGGCTCCTGAGCCCTTGGCAGGGAATAAAACAGCCGCAACTTCCCAGCCCCACCCAAAGCTAAGCCAAAGCACCTCACCCTTCAAAATCAGAAAGCACATAAGGGAGGAAGCACATGGCACGACTTATAGCCATTATGTGTCATTGGTATTCTCCCAACTCTACGGAGCTTGCACCTTGAAAGTGGGCCGACTCTCTCTTCAAACAAGGGGTGGGCTGTCGAAGTTGTGGCACTCCCATCCCGAAACAAAGCCAAGAAGTTCTGAGGATCCGACTGGGAGAGTGTCAGGTTCCAAAGCTCGGGGCCGGAAAGGGAGCCAGAAAAAGAAAAAGAAAACAAACTTCCATGTCTGCTCTCCCATTTTGGGCTGGCAGTATGGGGCAAGAGCCGACTCGATTGGGAAGCCAGGGTGGGTAAACCCCGTCCCAGGTTTCGGGGGGGGGGGGTCTCCTTCATGTTTCGCGCAAGCCCCATTTCAATCCGTCAGGCTTATTGATCCGGGATCGGCAAAAAGAGAAGCGACATGTGCAGGTAAGTCGCTTCTCTGTCTTCGGCTCGGCCTCATCATCTGTGACCTTCAAAGTGGGACTGCGTCAGAACAAATGCTTTTTGGGAGGGATGGTCCCAGCATGGCGCAATGTTGCGGAGCCCTCAACTGGGGAATTCTTCACCCACTCTCTGGATCTGCTTAAGATGCTCTTTCAGATTCTCCAGCCAGGCTTTGCCGAAAACAGTTGAACAGAGGGTCGATCTGTCTATCATCTGTCTATCTTTATTCCTCTCTTTTGCTCTTTTTCTTGCTCACTGGTATCCAACAAAAGCGCTGAACTTCCCTTGAACCTGAACGGGTCCAGCCCCAACCCGCAAAGCCCAAGCTGGACCTTGAGGCTGGACTCACTGCCTAAGCCGTGAGCGCCAACTGACAGCCATGGGAGGGGCTGAGTCAGGGCTGAGCGACATGTGTGCCTACAAGCCCATGGCACCACAAATATTAGACCGGAACGCACAGCTTTTGAAACTGGAAGGCCGTTTTGTTTGGGCTACCTAGGACTTGCAAGCTCCATGGCCCATGGCCCATACCCCACATGGGCAAGTTGGTCTTGCCTGGTTGGGGTCGGCCTCCTCCGGCGTGACCTCAGGCCAGAAATGATTTGCGGAAACAGGGAATCACCCCTGTAAGCTATCCCCTGCGGTTTCCTTCAAGATCCATCGGCTCATTCCCAAAACATCTGTGGAAACAACTGCCACAGTTCAATGGTTGGGCTCACGATGCTTTCGCTCTGCTGACCCCCAATTGCCCAGTGGCCCTTGTACAAAATAGACTCTCTTTTTTGGCCGAACGCATGTGGGTGTGGTGCTGTTGGGGATATCGCCTGAGCTTATTTTGGCCAATCCACTCGAAAAGTGAGCGAGAGACCGGCAAAGGCGGACTTTTACCACGAAGCGAGCAAACAAAGGAGGGTTCCGTGCACCAGCCAGGCAGAGTTTGGAGCTTAGATGAGCTTAGGCCCAGTTGTCCCAGTTATGTACTTCCTTGGAGATCCCCAGAGAAATAAAGTTTATACAGTTGGGAGACGACCCTGTTAGTGGCAATACTGAAGAGAGTTGAGTAATGTTTGCCTATCCGAAAGGGGTTGCCTACACCCAGTTGCTCTTGCCGCGAGGAGCCGAATTGTCAATCCCGGGTGCTTTTGTTTTGGGCCCCCCGGCCGCTCCATCCGCCTCCTCCGGGGTGGCGGCCCCCGTGGCGGCGGCCGCCTCCTCCTCCACCAATGAGGCGTCCCCGCCGTACCTGGCCATTCGAATGGCCAGGTGGGGGGGGGGGGAGGGGGGGTCTGCAGAAGAGGCGGTTTGTTGGCGTTCTTGGGGGGAAGAGGCGGTGTTCGGGGGGCCTGAAGCAGAAACCAGCTAAGAAAAATTGCGGGCAAGGCCGGCTGCCAAAAATTGCAAAAATGCGACTACAAAAGTCCGGGTGACCGCAGATCGATCAAAATGTGCGTTTCTCAAAGGACAGTTGACTAGGGAATCGACGAGTTCAAGTCGGCTGCCAAAAACTGTCGACTACAAAAGTACGGATGGATGACCGCAGATCGACCAAAAAGGGCGCTTCTTAATAGACAATTTACTAGGCAATCGACGAGTTCGAGTCGGCTGCCAAACATTCCCAAATGTGATTACAAAGCGTTTCTCAATAAACAGTTCAGTAGGAAATCGACGAGCTCAAGTCGACTCCCAAAAAATGCACAAAGGAACGGAACGCAAAGAACCCCTTGGAGTGCTGAACTCCTTGGAGCGCTGCCTCTTTTCTGTTTGGGGTGCCGGGGGGTGCCCGTAGTGCAGTCCAGTGATCCTGAGCCCGGATCTGAGCCATGGGTATGGCTCCCCTCCTATGGCTCTGAATCCGTAGTGCTAGGGCGGGGTTGGGGTTTGCAGCTGGACCAAACCCTAGGCCTAAGGAGTTGCGCCTTGAGTCCCTGGGCGGGGGGCGGGGGGGTTGGGGGGGGTTGGGGGGGGGGTTGGGGGGGGTTGGGGAAGGTTCGTCAGGGATTCCCTCATGGTGGCTTGGGATGGTTTTGGAAGTTGGATGTCCCCAATCAGCATTCTCAAGAAGCCCAGCGGGGGTTCAGATCCCCAAACCACAAATTCAAAGCCCGAGACTGGGGACTAGCGACCTCCCGGACAAGAGCTCAGGATGTCCAACACATCTCTGGGTGAAAATTGCCAAAGGACCATCCTTAAAAAGGCTCTCAGAAAGGGTGCAAATTCCCAAGACTGCCAAGAGAACAAGGAGGGCGCCTAGTCAACCAGCCGAATGTAAGAGGATATCCCTTACTGATGAAACATATGAGGGGGGTGATACCTTCCTGGCTCCACAAGCAAACCTGGCCCGTTGTGCTTAGAAGGGGCTTCACATCTTGCGCGGAAAGGACAGAGTTGCCCCTTCAGCGGGGTTGCCCATAGCGTCTTGGTAAGGGCAATGCTCAAAGACACCAGCCCCCCCCCCAAAAAAAAAAAAAACTACAGATTATTACAACCCTTGGCACCAAACACAGGGAACCAAACACCAGCCCCAAATGAGCTGCCCTTCGTGGATAAATTCTGCCTCCGCTTCCAAACAGATTCTCGCAAACCTTTGCCGGTGGAGGAACTCGCCTGAGTTTCACCTCACATAAAATCATGTGGAAAACTGGGCTACGACAAACCCATCCGGGATACCCAGGGCAAAAAGGTGCAAATTGCATGGATCGTGCACCCCGGAAATGCCCTTGGGCCGAGCCTCCCTAAAAAGTTCTCGCGCGCGGGATGCCCGCAAGGAGCTTTTCTCAGGTGAAACCCTGGGTCTGTCTGTCTGACACTTTGGTCAAATGGCGAAGCCGAAGCGAGGGAAGCACCCGGAGAACAACAAACCGCTCCAGAGAGTACGACGGCAACCAGCGTCGGTCGATTTATTTTCACCGCACTGCCTCAAGTGGGTGGGATCGTACCTGTTGGTCGATCTGTTTCAATCTCTGGAGTCGGTGTGCGTGTCTCTCAGACACCACTGACTCGAAAGTAAAGTACAACAAATAAAAGGTAAGCAAATGCAAGTGCATGCAAACCCAAAATGTTGTACAGCAGAGTTTCGAAGAGGGAGTGGACGTTCTCCCGTCCTCTCACTCGATGCTATAAATGCAGACCGACAGGTACTGAGGGCATGCAGTGAAAACTGGTGAGGGTGGGTGGGAAAGAAAAATTTGGCTAATTCGCCAAAATGGCGAACGGAGCATGAATCAAGCAGTGTCATCCTGCAGGCACTCAAGGTTCGAATCTGAGTGTGATTCAAATGCCTTCCGCTATCGGTTGTTACTTTTAACACAAGTGTTAACCGCAACAACAAACCGCTCCAGAGAGTACGACGGCAACCAGCGTCGGTCGATTTATTTTCACCGCACTGCCTCAAGTGGGTGGGATCGTACCTGTTGGTCGATCTGTTTCAATCTCTGGAGTCGGTGTGCGTGTCTCTCAGACACCACTGACTCGAAAGTAAAGTACAACAAAATAAAAGGTAAGCAAATGCAAGTGCATGCAAACCCAAAATGTTGTACAGCAGAGTTTCGAAGAGGGAGTGGACGTTCTCCCGTCGTAGGTCAACTCCCGTCGAAGGTGAAGCCGAAGGCGAACGACCTAGACAAAAGGCACGTTGAAGGCATCCTTACATCGATCAAGTCTCCTTACTGTGGACAAGATTCTCACGGGACGTGGAAGTCAAGTCGGGTTCAGGAGGAATGATTCCTGTGGAACTGTTGGAGTTCCTTTATGTCGTCAAATCCGACGGCATGGGCGAACTCAATATCGCCAATGATTTTGCACGTCCGTTTATGTAGAGCGTGCATGGGGGGTTCCAGAATCTGCCAGTGGTGCTTCGAGGCAAGGGACATGTCATGTCGACTGAAGGGGTCGGCTATATTAGCATGTGTGGGCACACGGGCAATATGCAACTGCAATTGCTGTCGGTTGTGCCATGTCCAATGTGCACCGAGCAGGCAGTTTAGTGGTTGGTGTTTCCCAACTCCCCGTCTGATGGCGTGTTTGGCCGCTTCGTTGTCGCACAACTGGAGGTATGTGTCAGTGATCCATGGTCGAAAGATCACAGGAGCGATCAACGCGGCCCATGCCTCGAGGAAATAAATGGCGTTGGTGCCAGTACTCACTTGTTGGAGTAAGTTAGGGGGTAGTGCGCCCGAGACCACGCGGGTCCTTTGTGCCTGTGGGCTGAACAGCACCGCTGCCCATCCGTTGTCGTGCGACCAATCGGGTGGCAGACAATCCTGATCCCCTGCGTCCTTGACACGCCAGACCGTCTCGCCCTGCCGGCAGAACGCGTCGGTGTATATGATTGAGAGGTCTCTGGGCCTGGTGGACAGTGGGACGCTGCGGGGTGAGCTATGTTGCAGGATATTCAGGAGGCACAGAATGGCAGCTCGAGTTGGTTTGTCGATCCGGTCGGAAGTGCTGTGTGCTTTGTGGTATAGGGCGGCTAACGCCGATCGCCCTACTCGACCGAACAGGTGTCCGGTGACAAAGTTGCACTTGCCGGCAGTGCGTCGGGCGGTGTCGTTCGACATACCTCCCTGTTCGAGACACTGAGACAGGGTGTGTGACAGTGTACGGACTCGGTCTGGGCACGGTCGAAGGGTTGCGTGTGTTGCCGACAGGTCGACATAAACCCCTTGTATTTTGTGAGAGGGCGCCGGTGGTTGTTCCTTGGATGTCTTCATATGAAATCCAAGTAGTGAGTTGAGCTTGCTGAATGAGGAGAAGGAACTGGTCGCGATGTGACTGGGTTGTATGGCCCCGTAGTCGTCAACGTAGTGCAGGGCCGGTGTGAGTGTTAGTACGCGGGCGAGTGCTGTGAGTGCATCGCCGAAGCGGTTGTAGCCCCAGACGCTGGCAGCGGAGCCGAACAGGAGTACGTGGTGGTGCCAGAGAGTTGGGCCGTCGGGTGTGATGAGTAGCACGTATGCTACCTCCGGTTGTGCGAGGGGCAGTTGACGGTAGGCGCCGTCGTGGTCGTGTCCCCACACATGTAGCGGGTGTGTGTCGTCGTGATATTGTCGCGCACATTGGATGTAGTGGTCGGGTGTGTGATGGTATGGTTGATCGTGCATAGAGCACGTCTGGTTGTGGCCGCTGCGGCGCCAGTCTTCTCCTCTCCGGACTTTGGGTTTTCCGTCCGATCCGGTCTGTTGTATGCTGAATGCGACTGCCACA
Source organism: Effrenium voratum (assembly GCA_963377175.1). Taxonomy (NCBI): domain Eukaryota; class Dinophyceae; order Suessiales; family Symbiodiniaceae; genus Effrenium; species Effrenium voratum. The sequence continues at coordinate 254,596 of CAUJNA010000324.1, read as the reverse complement.
ATGGGATCGCGATGTGGGATAGGAAGGAGCCGGCTGGTGTGGGGGAAAAGGTGCAGGGGTACTGTGCGAGAGGTCCAATGAGTCGGTGCCTCGAAGGGGCCGGCCATACGTCCCTGGGCCACTTCCCCCGCGATTTCGGTGGCCATAAGAGTCCAGTGGTCGTCGATCTTGTGTTGTTGTAATTTGCGCTGGATGTAGGCTTTGTTGAATGACCTGAGTTCTGCAAGGTCACATGGGTCCAGGTATTTGTGGTCGTGGCGAATGTGCCAATTGACTCCGGGTCGCAGAGGCCCCAGGAGGTCGAAGCCTAGAGAGAGTTCCTCGTGCAGGAGTTGTGCCTGTGGGTAGTTAAGCAAATGTAGCAAGTGTGTCATGAGTGGTACCTGAGTGATCATCTTCGGTTGTCGATAGGCTCGCTGGCAGTGTGGGGGCAGCTGTTCGAACCATGCAAGTGTATCCGTAGTCAGGTCATCGCGAAGGTCCGCGATGTCGCGTAACACGTTGTGCTGTAGTTGTGGCAGTTGTGGTATGGTCCTTTGCATTGCGATGGCCCACAAAATGGTCGGGTCGCAGTGCTGGGGCTGTTGCAGCGAGGTCGCGTGGTGTTTGGCCCAGGTCAAGTGGTCCTGCCAGTCGTTCTGTGGCATATGTAGCGTTTCTGATGCTCTCGGAGGTGGTCCCCATGGTCGTGGGTTGTGAAGCCAGAGGTCGACCATCATTCCGAGGGATCCGCGACGTACCCGCTGCGTGGGCGGGGGAATCCCGAAGGCTGGCTGTAGTAGCAAAAGGAATAGGATCCACATGGCTGTGGGCACATGCCAGGAGTTCCCCAGCATGGTGTTCCTGGTCCGGTCGGTGTTGTGTGGTCCCGTCCAGCCGCGCGGGAATCCCATCATTGCTTCGCGGTGCTCGGGTGTTGCGACTTGCCAGTCGTGTCCGTGTTTCCGGACCAGGTATTTCTGTTGGTATTGCCACGGGGCGAATTGTTTGTGGTCGGCTTGCCACCGTTGCCATGTGTCGTCTGGTAGTTGTTGGCTGCGTGGTGGTGGGCGGCCTTCGTCCGTACTGGCCTGGGTGGTAAGGCAGTGGAAGAGTTGTCCGTGTGTTAGGACACTCGGCGGGTCGAAGTCCCGGATGTGACAGTCTGGTTGTAGTTCGGCTGCGATGGGATTGAAGAGCACCGGTGGGAACAGCTGAGTGTCGATGGAGAGTTGCCAAGGTGTATGCCTGCTCAATGTGGCAGGCAAGGATTCCCAATCGACCGAGGCCCACCAGATTCTGGGACGAGAGATGATTTGTCCGTCGGCCGCGTCGATCAGGACTGGGCGTAGGCCCATGGAGTGGGACAGCTGGTCGAAGTCGTCGCGTACCTCGGGGTGAGGCACGACATTCTCTAGCAGGGTGAGCGATTGATGTGGCCATCTGTTCTGAATGTCGTCGCGGATGGAGAGTGCGGTGTCGAAGAGGCCGCCCTGTGAGCCGGCCCGGCCCGGTTGGTGTTGTTTAATGTTGGAGTAGTCCTTGCACGGTGGGCCACCGGTGAAGAGGATAATGTGTCTCTCGTGATTGGGTATGTCCTGGATGATCGCAGCCAGTTGTTCGATGTCAAAATCTTCTACGGCGCCCATGTGCGTCGTGGGGAAGAGTGAATGAGGTAGCTGATTGCAGGACTGATCGGTTTCCCACCGGAAACAGTGGGAGACGTTGGCGCCCAGTTGGTGCAGGGCAAGTGACACTGTGCCGATCCCGTCGAAAACTGAGATCAGGATAATGGGCGTGTGTTGTATGAGTTGTCTGGTAAGATGGAGGCAACGCGCCGGGTCGGCTCCAGGGGACTGGTCCCCTGGGCCGTGCTGTCCCTAACGCGCCTTGTTCTTCCCGTGGGATTTGGTGCCTTTCTTGCCTTTCCCGGACCCCTTCTTTCCTTTGGGTGTGTCGCCCTTGAACGAGGGTCCTGGGGTTGTAGGCATCGAGGGGATGGCGGGGTTGGCGAATTGGGTCGGTCCCCAGGTCGCGTATGGCTGGTTGTTGTATGGGTACGAAGTGGTCTGGTACCCTTTGTTGCCCCAGGTGTGCTTGCCTCTGCCCTTGGGTTGTCGATACTGGTTACTGTTGTTCTGTGGACGTCGGGTCTCTGTCCGTGGTTGTTTCTTGGCTGGTTGCGAAAGGATGTCGTTCATCGTGGTCGTGTCGGCCAGTAGTTCCTTGGTAGCTTTGTTGAAGGTGGCCCCCGACCGCATCTTCATGGCCAGTTGCCATGTGAAGGTTTCCCAGGAGTCTTTGACTTGGAGCAAGCGCTGCTGGTGTTGACGGGTGATGCGGCAGAATTTGTCAATGAATTCGTTGATGTCGGTTTCGTCCCCGATCTGGATGAAGGTCCATGCCCATCGAATGGCCTCCAACCCGTCGAGAATCATCATCAGGTTCTGTGGGTCCCAGTCTCTGGGCGTGGTTTCGACCAGCGTGTTGTTGGAATCGAGCGTGAGGGTCCGTTCGCTCTTACGGTCCTTGGCGGAATTGTTGATTGTGCCCATGGCTGTGAATGTCCGTTGGGTGAGAATTTCTCCCAACGATGGGGCGGTGTAATGCTTGCTCTTGTGATGTTCGTGCCACATGCGAGCGATGGCGCGGTCGGCTCCGAGGATGACCTCCTCTGGGAACTTGCGGTTGTTGCCGTTGATTGTCTGTGTATTGTATTGGCGTAGGAGTTCCGCGTACACGCCCTGTGGGAGTTCTTTGGGAACTTTGGGATCCGCGGCTGGGGCGGTTTGTGTCCCTGGTGTCGTTTGTGACGGTTGGGTGTGGAGAGGAGCTGGTACAGGGGGCTGTGCATTGCGACAGCGTACCCAGGCTGCCGTGAGTGATGCCGTGGTACCGAGGACCAAGTCGTTGGTGCCAAGGTGCATGGTCTGTTGTGGGTCGCCGAATTGGACTGCTGTCGTGAAACGGGTTACCCACGTGCTCAGTGCGTCGCCATCGGCGAACATGTGGGCGAGAGCGTCAACTGACCGCACCCGTATGTGGTGAAGGTATGATCTTAACACCTCGTCATGTGCGAATCCCGCTTCGGTCAGGATGTCATCAAGTGAAGGGGGAGCCGCCATGTGTTCGCGGGCACATTGGATGTGCCGTTGGGGCCTAAAATGGAGCCTAATTCAGCGCGGTGGACTCAGGAATCAAAGTGTCATCCAAGCTGGGTTACCAGGGCCGTTCCTTAGAGGGGGGGGTGAGAACAAAGGGAAAAGGGAAGGGGGGCCCCCCAAAAGGAAGTGGCAACGACCGGCGATCCCGCTTTTCAGGCTCCTGGTATCAATCGCCTAGGTCTGAGAGCTCATCGAGGTCGGCCTGTGTGGCGAACTTGAAGCAGGATCCGCACAGGTTGTTGGTCGGCTTGGTGCGGATCTTCTTGTAGCGGCCGGTGGCATACCTCCATCCGCATTGCGTGGTCCACATAGCTGAGTTGATGCAGTCCTCGTCAGTTGCTGGCAGATGTGCCTTGTTGGAGTCGGTGTTGACGACCCAAAAGGTGTTATGCAACACGGCAATGTGCCGTTTGACCACGTCCTCGATTTGGTGTTGGAGTTCCTTCTGGGAATGCGCCACTGGTGGTCGATCGAGGTTGGACTCCTGGATGTAGCGGGCCACTGCTTCGGATCCCCATCGGCCGACGAGTTGTACGGTCTCCTTGTTGTAGCCCAGTCGTGTCAGGAACTGGGCGCCCGACACTCGGCATACGTGTTCATGGAATCGCTGTCGCAAGGTGCCGCTGGGATCGGTCCGGGTAAGGATAGTTCCGGTGAGTCCGATGACCTTGCGGAAGAGCTCGATGACGTCTGCCTTGGGGATGGCTTGTCCGTCTGGTCCGGGGAACAGTGGGTAGTCGCCCGGTGGAGTGCGTCCCAGGTGTCGATGTAGTCGTCGCATGTGACGTTGTGCTGCATGATGTGGGCACAGTCGGGACAGTGCTGGACAGGTGCACGGATGAGATCTGGTCACGCACATGCCAGTTATGTCGTTCTTCTGGATGGGGAGCGTGAGGTATGTGCGCTTACCCAGCGCTGTCTGTTGGGTCCACAGATGATGTACCTGTGCTGAGGCGACTTCGAGTCCCCGAAGTAGCCACCAGCAGCCGATGATGGTGACGTCGCGGGCGTAGGCGATGGAGTCGAGGCCGTCGTCCTGGTCCACGGGGAACTGATCGGCCGACAGGAGCTCGAGTTGGAAGGAGTCCTTGAACGGTGTGGGTCCTTGTGCCCGTCGGATAGACCGGCTGACGTCGGTGATGGCCTGCTCGATGTCGGCTGCGGGGTCTTCGCCCGTAAGTCGTCGGTGTTCCTGTCGAGCCTGCGTGTAGTAGTTCTGGAAGGAGCGGTATCCGCCGGCTTTGAAGGATGCCCCCGCCGCCTTGACGAGTTTCACGGTGAGTGGGGCAGGTGGCATGTCCCAGGAATTCGCAATCTGGCACCAAGTCTTCCAGCGTGCTAATCTGGGGTCTCGGCTGGAGGGTGCGTATGTCTCGTCTTCTAGGAGTTGTAGGGCCTGCTCGCGTGAGGTAGGCGCTCCCGCCGCAATGGCTCTGTTGAGAGAGCCGTGTCGTGTGGTGTGATATGGTTGGATGTCGCGCCGGACCGGGGGCATGTAGTCAAGGACCAGTTGGTCGTCGCCCAGGAGTCGATTGATCAGGTCGTGTGGCACGCCGATCCGCACCAATGCAGCCCGGTCCATGTTGCGGAATGTCGCCAAGTCGTCTATTCCGGCTAGGGCAACGAGCGGGGCGATCGCCAGCAAGGACCGCTGGTGTAGCCATGCTCGAATATCACGGAACGTCATCTCGGGGTGATCTGTATCAAGGGCCGAGAGGGGCCAAAAATGGCTATGTCAAATGTATCAAAGGTTTGCCACACGTGGAGACTAAAGCACAATGCAAACAATCAGGGTGAGCAAAAGTTCGGGGGGGATTTAGGGGTGTTTGGCTTCAAACACATGGTGCGCCTTTTGCTCTTTGCACGGGTGTCCTGACGTACCGCCAAACGAGGTTGCACTTCGGCGGCAGGTTCAGGAAGATGGGTCGTGCGAAGGCAACCGCGTTGGTCGGACCCTCCGGGCTCGCGCGGGACACGGACGCCCTTCGGGTCGTAGTGGTTGCGGTGCTGGTCGAGGTCCGTCACAGGGCGCTCAAGTGGTTGAGACGGTCCGCCCCCTCGAGGTCTTGGCAGGTCCAGAGCTTGAGGCGGCAAAAGCACAGCCCCATCACTCTGGCGAGGTCCGAGGACTCAAGGATGCGGGTGGAACTGGGGTCGTAGCGATAGCGCCGCATGTCGTAGAAGGGCGTGGCGGGTTGGTGGCGTTGTCGCTTCTGGCTGGGGAGCAGGTCGACTCGGAGTGGCTTGATGCGTCCCAGGTTGCGCTGGGCGACTTGCTCCAGCTTCTCTTGGGTCCAGAAGGTCCTGTGCATGTATGGCAGTTTCTGAGCCGTCTGCATGTTGTTCATGATCATGTCGGCCAGATAGGCGCGGGGGTCCTTGGCTTGTCGCAGGTCGGATGCGATCTCGTTGATGTGGACCTTCATCTGTTGGATGAGCTTGCCGGTCGTGTCCTCCTCCCAGCGAAGAAGGTAGAGCATGTAGCGCCGGTCGTCGTCGCCGGTGATGGCCTCTGCCAATTGGTCCGTCTCGTGTGCTCCAGCGGTGGCGCGTACCACGAGGCACTTCTGGGCCGGCACGAAGCGTTCTGTGTCGTCTTGGCCGGCTGCGGTCAGGGCCTCCCCTCGGGATGCGGCTTTGGCGTCACTGTAGGTTTTCCAGGGGTGGTATTGCTGGAGGCACTCGGGACAGAAGAACTGGCCGTGCTCGGTGATGTTGGCAGTGGCGCGCAGCCAATGTGACGAATGTACCACCGCTTTGCACGACTGACGTCGGCAGATAAAGTGCTCGTCGGTGGACGGGAGGACGCGGGTGATGAAATCGGTGAGGTGTGTGGGATAGTCGTCAGAGTCCAAGAACTCAAGGAGGGTCCCGGTGCTGTTTGCGCGCAATGCCTCGGTGAGGTGCTGCCTCTCCCATTTGTGGAACATGAGGAAGAGGTCTCGTCGGTCCTCGGGTGCCAGGTTGATGAGGTCGAGGCACATGGTTTCGGCGAGGAACTTGGAGTGGTCGCTGATGAGGCGGCGCAGGTTGTTGTTGGAGGTTCCGGGGTGGATCTCGCGCAAGGAGTCCATCATGTCCATGTGGGTGTTCGTGCGGATGGTGCCGACGGCCTTGTTGGTCATATAGTCCAAGCGGCGTCGCCATGCTCGTCGGCACAGCTTGCTGAACACCTCGAGGGTGAATGGCCGGCGGTTCTTCACGTCGAGGGCTGGTACCCTGATCCAGCGGCGGTTGACCTGGTCCCACCTGTGCACGGTGATGTAGGCGTCGTGAGCGTCGTCCGTCTCTGGCACCGCAATCTGTAAGGTCGGTGGGGCGATGGTATGGTCGCTGATCATGGCCGCGAGGTCGGGGTGCTCTGCGATGGTGTTGTACGGTGCGTGTTCTGCAATCAGGGAGTTCGGGTCGGCCAGGAGCTCTTCGAACTGGAACCATGGCACGCTACTGGTGTCGCAGGTAGCGCACCCGTAGCACGCCCCGACCCACTTGTTTCGCCAGTCGGTTTCCTCTGAGAAGCAGAGGGGCATGATGTACTGGGATTGGTATGGGATCTGGCAGAACGAGCACTGCAGTGTGGCTGGTGTTGGATTCAGGTTGTGCCAGTCCAGCAGCAGGTAGCGTGTCCGTGTGTCCGGCTCGGTGTTGGTCGACTCCATGAAGAGGTCGATCGCGTCCGTGGTGGAGAGGCGGGGATTCTCGGTGCGGAAGGTCTGGAACCTCGAGAGGACGCCGGTGTTGTAGGACCGCAGGAGGAGCTCGCAGACTGCGTCGGTCTCGCGAAGTGCCATGTTGTGCGAAGGGGGTGCGATATCGGATACACAAAAGCCAGCCTGAAAATTCCTTCGGAATTGGAGGTGGCGCTTGCCGAACTCACGCAGGAGTCGGTAGTGTGCCGGGTGTGAGTCAAGGGGGGGGGGGGTTGGTCGGGCCAGGGGGGAGTGTCTTGGTGACTCGGGTCCAAGGATGGCCCGTTGATGGGGGGGATCTGTACGACGCGCCACACCGGCACAAACGTCGTGTTTTACGACGCGCCACACCGGCACAAACGTCGTGTTAGATGACACGCCACACCGGCACAAATGTCATCCCGAGGGGTGGAGCTGTCCCGTAGGACCAACTCCCTGCGGTGTGAGGGTGACCGGGGTCGGCCAGTTTGTCATCAGGGATCCGACCCGAAGAAACCGAGGGTAATCCACAGGGGATCCGAAGTGGGGTGAAAGACCGGTCGGGTTCGGGGCAGGCGAGTGGGGATTGGTCACCGCAGAATGGGCCTCAGCAGTGGGTCGGTTTGTCAAGGGGTATCCTCTCGAATCAAACAGGGGGGACGAAGAGGGTCGACCCGGGCTCGAGGCACTCAGCGCTTTTGCGCGGTCCGAAGATGGATCTCTCTTCGGGAAAAGGGGGCCTCAGGCGGTCGCCTAGGCATGGGTGTCACCTGTGCGGTATGAGGGTCATCGCCCTATTGCTGGCCCACCATCGCACGGGACATGGACTTGGTGGGTCAACTTAGGGTAGCTGGTTTGGGGACTCCTCGGTGCCGCCTGGTCAGTAGCGGGAGTCCTGGCTCTGCTCAGTCTTAGAGCTCCCGGTTGAAGCGCAGGTGTCCGTCGGGGCCGAGCAGGATGCCCTCGATGGTCGCCATGGTGCGTTGTTCGGGGGTCAGGAAATTGGAAATTGTCTCAATGATGGTCTCCCCGAAGGTGATTGCCATGTTGTCCACAAAAGGGTCTCGCCGGGAGGCGCGACAGAGCTGCCTCCCGAAGGTAAGCCAGGAACAGGTCAGTTGTTGTAGCATGTGCTGCCGGTTGGCGCTGTTGAGCAGCTGGAGTTGTTGGTGAACGTGTTGCTGGATAATCCAGCGCAGCAGGCTCCTGAGAGGTGTGACCTGCGTAGTTGGTTCCACGGGTACAAGAAAAAGGCCCCCGAAGTCATTGCCGTACACATTGGTGGGGGTGCGCGAGAAGATGCCGTAGTTGGTCAGGTGCCATTGCAAGCCGATGTGGTCGAGGACGGAGGGGAATTCCGGTAGCAGTTCCGGATTGATCAGGAAGGTGGCATCTTCGTGTACCCGCGCGCGGATGTGTCCGGCCCGCTGGGTTGACAGCAGGCCTTGTGTGCTGTCGTCACGGTCGATGCCTGGCGGCTGGAGCCACTGGACTAAGTCGTGATGTTGGTTGGATGGTGTGGAGGGTGCCGCCTTGGATGGTGTGGTGGGTTGCGGGCGTGGTGAAGGCATGTGGTGCGGGACGGGCCCGGTCGATGTGGTGGTCGCCTCCGGGAATCGGGCCTGTCTGGGAGTGTCGCGAGCCGTGGGTGTCGCGAAGTTGACGGTCCGCGGTGGTGTCATAGCTCGGGAGTATCCCGGTTGTGTGGAGCGGCCTCGCTGCTGTCGGGGGGTGTTGTTCCGTTGGCGAGACGGGTTCAATGTGCTTGGCGGGCCACGTGGTACCGCGTATGGCATCTGGTAGGTGCACGGATCGGGGTACCGAACGTTCATGTGGTGAATGGGCGTGTTCCACTCGCCGTGAAGGTGGTCGCGGAGGATTTCAAAGGCCTCCCGCCTGGACACGAAGCGCCATTCACGGTGGGCTGTGTCATAGTGGATGCCCACGCCGGTGTTGGGTCTGGCATGGTGCACGAAGCGCAGCCAGGCAAGAAGGTCACCATGCAGGACTGAGTCGCTGTGAACATGGCGGCATTCGGTACCACTGTCGCAAAAGCCTTCTGGATGCCGGGCCTGTTGTCGAAGATGTCGGTAACAAATGTTGTCTCGCGGCATCCAACGCGCATCAACGAACTCCGGATGCAAAAAGGCGCACTGGTGGTCAGAGGCAGGTGCACGTCCCCTGCAGCCGGAATGGTTGATGAAATGGTTGCAGACCTGATTGCCCTGCAAGATGTTGCCCGGACCGACCGCCTCGGGCAGGATCGAAAGATGGTCTTGAAGGGCCCGGTACAGTCGTTCATAATCCGGGTCGAGCTCGGTCATTTCCATGAGCTGGTACTCCTCCACGATGGATGCGAAATTCGCTGGAGCAGTCATGGCGGTCGAGCAGGCAGGGCAGGTAGGTCGGAAAGAAAAAGAAAAATTTGGCTAATTCGCCAAAATGGCGAACGGAGCATGAATCAAGCAGTGTCATCCTGCAGGCACTCAAGGTTCGAATCTGAGTGTGATTCAAATGCCTTCCGCTATCGGTTGTTACTTTTAACACAAGTGTTAACCGCGACAGAAAGTAGGAATGTTGGCGGCTCGATATTGGCTGGCAAATGCAAAGTGTGAGCAGGCGGGTCCAAAAGCATGTCACATGTAGCACCCGGGCAACCAACACACAATCCTTTGGGTGCCAAAAACATCAAAAAGTCACTTACTAAGCGCTTTCCGGCCCTGGCTGCACCCGCGTTCAACGGTGAAGCACGGTGCGGTATCATGCGGTATCTAGGTGCCGCCTTTGGGCCCCGAGACAACGCGAAAATCGCCGCCCGGCTCGACGTGTCGTTGCGAGCTGTTCGAAATGGAGATGACCAATCCTCCATACTTCCTCCCGCTAATCTAACTACAAAGGGGACCCGCCTTCGTAACTCAAGCGAAGGACTCCAGATTGCCTTTGAACAGCGACTCTGCGAATTTCTTAAAAATAGCGGCGGCTTTGGCTCACTTGGTGATGCCACTCCGCCTCTTGCTCCCCAAGCCAGTGGTCAAACTCCTGAAGACTTGAGTGGCAACCTGTGACCCTTTCGGTAGAAGAAGGAAACCAGCTCTCACATCAATGCAGGCAATCCCTGTTTGGGATTGACAATGTTCAGAACACAAAGTGACCTGCAGGGTGGCAGTCACTCATAAAGTAAGGAATCGCAAGACAACAATCTTCACGGGTGAGCTTGCTTCCACCCAAAACCTCGCGTGAAATTCATGAGGTGGGTGTGTCTTTTTTTGAAAAGGGAAAGCAAGAGCGTGGGACCTGGTGGTTGACGCCTCGTGCGTCAGAGAAATCACTGGTTTAGACTAGCATCAGCCAAGCGAAAGTGCTTAGCAATGCCACCTCTATGTTCGATTTTGAAACATCAAAGTCCGAGCAAACATGCCAATATCCAATATCCACCCCCCGCTCCCCCACTCCCTAAACACCCCCCCCCCCCCGACATCCGGGCTGGCCCCATCGGGCAACGTCCCATAACTCCTCCCACTTCTGCCCTTCTTCCGTTCCCCTTCTGCCGTTCCGCCCTTTTCCTTGCTTACCCAAAATGTGCTCGAATTTTGTCCTTTTTGTTCCCTATGGATATCTGAACAGGGCACCGGGCCTCAAAAGAACACAGCCCCCCGCGACCGATTCCCGCCGCTCCGCTGGCAGGAGCTTCGAAAAGGATACTTGCAGCAGCGCCGGCTCCATCAGCGCCTCCCGCCGCGGCATGGGCTCCACGGGCACTGGCCCTGGCTCCTGGCCCACCGTATCGCGCTCGCGCGCCCGGAAGCTGCTGCCCCACTTGCCAAAGCAGGAAAGGGCTCCAGCTAAATAGCTATCGCTACCTCTCCTGACTTGTGACACCTGTTTTGGTCTCGGACCCTGGCCCGCCTGGGTGTCGCAGCAGCAGCACCAGCGGTTCTCAGGATCCTCCTGCAAAGCCAACAGACAGGTCCAAAGCAGGAATCCATGCTTCCCCGAGACAACTCCCATGGCGCCGATCCTTGACTGGTAGTACCCTGCAAGAAGTTGGGCCTTTCCACTGGTATATTGGACGCATGGAAAATTGTACATTTGGGAACCCTCGTTCAACTGGCAAAAAGGTAAGACCACAAAAGGAGTTTCCCAAGTTTAGCATTCACAAATCCTCGAGCCTCCTGTTTGCTTATGCCTGGCTGTGCGGTATTCTTGCTCTGGTACTAGTTCCACACCGCTCTTCCCGGAGGCTGAGCTAATTTGGGCAAGGATGCCTTCAACAAACACAAACTACCACAAGCCACGAGGAGTTGCAAAAACCGGACAGCCATCACCAGAAGTGGCCGCCGCAAAAAAAGACAAGACTCTCCACCTGATACAAGAAAGAAGTGTTTCCACACGCTCCCTCTTAACCGCGGTTGACTCAGCCGCGCTCAGCCCGGTGACCCTTCCTCAACCTCCGGAGGCTCGCATGGCTCTAGCACCATCGCACGGAAGGTGTGGCACCTGATTCCGTGTTTTCAGCGATGCTTACGTGCAAGGGACGCACATCCAAGCAAGCTGATGCCAGGCAGCTAAGGGGCGTTCCTGTAATCAACGGGCCGAGCATTCACATAAGCCTCTCCTCCGGCAAGTGAGCATGGTTCCCGAAATCCAAAAACAGCTTGCCAACATGCTCTCCAATCCATGCATGATGAACATGTAATACGCCCACGGTGGGCCATCTTCCAATTTCAACGGGAAGTACCTGTTGGATCTTGGAGCGACCGTGACAAAGCAAGAACCAGCAACTGGAGTGGAGGCTGGCACTTAGGCATTGGGTCCCTATAGCCAGTCCTAAACGCAATGTCCTAGTTTCGAGTACATGATGCATCGAGCTGCTCAAATCTGCAAACCACCGACCCTACCCTCTGGCCCCCCACAGGAGGCTCAAAATCACGGGCCTTCGAGAAAGAAGGGTTTCCCACCCTTTAGCCCATGGAAGCGCCCCGCAACTTTCAGCCACCAAGGAACAAATAGCATAACTTGGTCAAATGCAATCACAATGGCTCTGGGAACCGTGTCACAGCTTGACGCAAACTCTCAGTGTACTCTCAGTACAGAAAGCCGCCAGCCACTACGCAAAACAAACCACCGACGATGCACTTGTATGTTTTTGCTCCTTTCCTCCCCCCACGTGCCCAAATTCGCCCTGTTTCAATTCGACCCAAGGCGCCGGAAGTGTCCGGGCCGCGCCAACCAGGCGTCCGGGGACCAGCCGCCCGGCAGCAGGTCTGGGCCCGTGGACACGCCAAAACTCTTCCCCTGGCCGCGAGCTGCCGGGAGAAAAACGCCAACGAGGGCCGAACACCCAGATGCGTCAATCCAGTGCCCCAGCTTTCCCCATACACCCATTCAAGTCCCCTTGTCCAGCTTGCTTGGTCAAGAGGGTACCTTTTGTGGTCCCCCCCCTCACCTTTTTGGGGATGGGGGTAAAGGGAAACCAACAGGAAAACCGAAGCTCATTCTGGGGGATCCCCCTTTTGACGCACATGGGAGCACATATCCAAACCTGGTATGCTCCTCTGCGAACCTGGGATTCGATTCAAAGATAGCTTCTCAAACCAGGATTTAGTTATGTAGGTTCCATCATTTGGGGGGGATGTGCAACATGTTACCAAACGTTGGCTCAAATACCTTAAACTTCTCGGTTCCCTTTATTCCGTTTGTCTAGAAGGGCATATGGGCCACCCCGTGGTTCATCTGCGTCGCTCTCCTCGCTCGCGAGCCTGGGCAGCTTTGGCCACGGAGAAGCGCGCGATCTGCGGGAAGAGCCGGGCCTCCTCCACGCCCAAGTGGCGCTTGGAGACTGGGCCCACCTGTCGGCGCGGCTCGGCTCGGGGGTCCGGGGTGGGACAGGTGGGCATGTGGTCGGCCGCCGGTCCTTCTTCCCCCCGAAAAAAAGACAGACCCAATTTGGAAGGGCCAATGCCCAATCCTGGAATCGATTCCTCAGTGGTTCTTTGAGGACCCTTGAACGTGAGAAGCCCTCGAAAATACATGAGCTTGCTTTTTTTCCTAAGTCATGGCTTGGGCAGGACATGAGGATGGCATCCGTCATCCGCACATATTTTCTAAGATGTTGAAATGCTGGTGCTCTGTGATAAATTCCTCCTTTTGTAGTCCTGGGTTGACTCTTGACCCTTGGTTGACTGGCCAGCCAAATTGGGAAACCAGCCACCAACCCGGCCAAACACTTATTTTCGTATCTTCATATCTTCATCACATCACTTCCGCAAAGGCATCATTATCCTCTAGAATGGATTGGTGAAAAGGATTCTAGATCCTAAGGTGAGATAAGGTAATAAATCTCCATCATAAACCGTTTAAAAGATTTCCATGAAAAGTTGATTCTTCTTTGTCACCATCCTCATTCCCACGTCCATAATTGACTCAAGGATATGTAGATAGATGAGGACTAACATAAAGACAACATGGGGAAAGAATTACATCCTCAATCCGCATTCTGTGTTAGCTGATATCTGTCTTTAGGATACACGGTCTCACTTACAAATCTATTCACCTACAAACCCAAGAGCTGCAAAGGAGACTATTCTATAGACAGCATATGGTGAAGAGCTAATATTAGAATTATACAAATATTAACATAAAATAATAAAAAGGTAAAGAATAAAGGGATATAAGATCTTATAAACAATACAAAAAGAAGATTAATAAAAGAGAAAGAATATTAGTAAAAAGAAAAAGCATCAGAAATTATTATAAGAAAACCAAATATAAAGGAAAAGACAAACAAACAAAATAAAAAGGAAAGGACAAGAAGAGAATTAGACCAACAATAAACCAAATAAAAGACCAAAAAGAAAAACCAAACAACATAAACAAGAAAAGGAAATGATGTCTTCGTTCCTCAGCCTTTCCATAAAGACACTTTTTTATTTATCTCTACTTCTTCTTTAGAATTCTTTTATTTTGGAAACCATTACATTTAGAAGTTACATCAGATTCATGTTGTTTTCTTATTAATATTTCTATATTACTAATCTTTGCAAATATCATAATTCCATTTATCTTTACAGGATTTAGTATTTATTGTTGGACTGGAATTCACTTCTCATAGAATTATTTTCTTATATTAGTTCATCTTAATTTATTATTTATTTATAGTTTTCATATTTGGTCTAGAGATTTATTAAGAGAATTAACTAAAAATATGAAGTCTTATTAATTATATATTTTTTTATATATTGTTTGGAAGTTTTCTAGTTTCTGAAGCTCTATTATTTGTATCCTTCTTTTGGACATCTTTTCATTTATTATCTTCTCCAACTTTAGGGATGTGGCCAGCAAAAACTATTCTATCTTCCAGATCCTTGTGAATTAACTTTTGCTAATACACTTCTTTTATCTAATGCTGCTATATCTCTAGGAAATGCTTTTATTAATAACGAAATCTCAACTGAATATATTATTTTCTTCACTTTATGGTCATTCCTTTTGTCTTCTCTTTTTATTAGTTTGCAGATTAAAGAATTTCGCATTCTCGCATTATCAATTAATGATTCACTTTATTCTTGTTGTGTCCTTTCATTAATTTCTTACATTTCTTTCATCTAGCCATTTCGGGGGGGGGGACATGCCTATGCAGCAAGTCAGGGTTGCCCGCATTTCCCTTTGTGGACAAAGGAAACAGAAGGAAACCCAACCTATTTCGGGGGGAGAGGGATCCCCCAACCTTTGAGGCACGCGGCTGCCCCGGCCATGTTTAAACTCTTGCAAGTGCAACCATTTACTGGACACAAAAAACAGGGAAAATCACAAGGAATCCGAGGGTTTCTCGGCTCCCGCACTTGAGATATGACCCCCATGGACTTTTCCAAAGGGGTCCGGGCCCAAAAGGAATCTCCACCACGCGACTCTCACCCTTGCATTCCATCTGGAAACTGCCGATTGGGGGATTGGGGGGAATTGGAGGGGGGGATTGGGGGGGGGGGGGGGTCATTTGGCCTCACTTGCAACCAGGGAACCCTGGACACAAACAGATGGGACCCGGACATGTGCAAAGCCCGTAGGAAGCTGCGCCAGAGACGCAGCTGTAGACTTTTTGGGGGCATAGCTGGCCCTGGTAGATGATTAGACCACCAGGTAGACAGAAATCGCCATCTATTTTTCGGCCAAAACAACCAAAAAGAACACCTATGTGTGCAACTTGTTGCTTGATTTTGTTCAAGGTCCGCCCAAGGATGGTGTTTCTATCCATGTTCCAGTCGCAATTCCCCCACCTCCCGCTGAGGGACTTGTCATGGTTCAGCTTAGCAGCTTGCTTAACTCAAACCTGTCCCAATGGATGTGAGTGGAAAGCCAGGATGTTTGGGTCCTTCATGTTTGTTGGCATACCCTGAAAGCTATCAAGGCAAGTCAACGCCCGAACTTCCTACCATGGGATCAGCCAGGGTTCCATTTTTTGACTTCCCCAAGGTAGACTTAAACCCAGGGGTTTCCCTTTTGGGGAAATCAACCACCCCTGGGTTTAGGTTCACTTTGGGGTTGTCAAAAAACGGAGCCCTGCGCTCAACATCACCAGAGTCCCCCCAACCTCCTTCAAAACGGGTCGTTGACAGGAGTTGGCCGACACAATCAAATCAAACAAACAAAACAAACCTGGCAAGGCGTCCCTCTACAAGGAGCATGTTCCAAGCCAGTAGGTTCCAATCAGGTTCCTTCTTGGCCTGAGTTGAATGGAAAGAAGAAGCTTCAACTTTTTGGCAAAAGACTAAAAAACAATGAAGAAACCTTTACCCAAGCTTGGAAGCTGGGCAATATTTTCGCGGCACCTTTCTTGGACGCTCACACTGGCCCAACTCACTCCGACCTGAAAGATGTGTATGCTCTTCAGGTGTAGTACCAGATCCACCTCGGGCGGTTTTGTTGGGTTCCGCGGCTCGGCACTTGTCCTTTCCGTAGGCGATCCATCTCAACACAGCTAGCTTACAACAGAGCACGTGATAGATACGAGAGCTGTCTTTGAGGATCTTGAAGTGAGTGCCTGGGCGTGCACGCATACGTAGGCGCATGTGAGGCGTGCACAGATTTGTCGGCAAACTAGCCCCTGTTTCCCCTGCTTTGGAAAACAGCCGAGTGTCGGACGTGCAGAGTTCGCACGAACATGTCACGCCCGCGCCTGCATCTGTGCATGCGCATACTGTGCCAGCCCCTTTGGCCAAAGGCCAAAGAACCCCTCAACGAATATCAATGCAACCTTACCAAAGCCAAGATACATGACCCGCAGCCATTCTTTGCTGGCGCAAAGAATAAGCAAGCAAGATATGTCGGAATGAACCGAACAAAACGATGAGGCACATGGGTTTTGGAGTCTTGTCCTCTCCTTTCTGAGGCCACGGGCTTGGGATTCACAAGCCCAGTTTGGTCGTCTGAATCATGTGGTCCTAGTCTTCGCTCACTTCGCTCCTTGCAAAACCCGGCCACATCTTCTTGGTCATAGTCAACTCAACTCAACTCGGCTCGACTCGACTCGACTTTGCGACCGCCGGCTTTTTGCAGGGCCGGGCTTTCTTCATGAGCCAGCCGCATCTGAAAATCGGACAAGCAGTAGAGCCTGGCATACTCCCAGAAAACCCTCATGTTGTGGACATTCCTTCAGTTTAAAACCCAAAAACCCGTCTGCCTGTCTGCCCCCGTCTGCCCCCGTCTGCCCGGCGGGCCGAGCAGCCTCGAGGTCCTCCTGGAGAACGGTGGCGCGCTCGAAGAAGCGCTGGGCCTTCTGCAGCTGCTTGGAGAGCAGCGTCCGCTGGTGCGCCCGCGCCGCCTCCAGAAGCTCAGAGAACCCGTCGTCGGCGAAGTGGTTTTTGGCGCCCCAAAACGCGGGCGCGCTTGGAAGCCGAGGAATTCACGCAGCGTTGGAGGGAGTTGAAGGAGGGCTGAGGAACTTCCCAGGGAAGTACTGTTTGGGACATGACTGAGGGAGTAAGTTTGTCTGCTTGACTTCCATGTGTCTGGAATACTTCAGTGGCAGCATCAACACTGACAGTTTACCAACTATGATGTACCACCGAAATTCCGGAACCAATCCCGTAGGCGATATGGTATTTCCAGATATGTCCAATCAACTTGGTAAATTTACCTCTCACTAGATGCTTGCTCGGGCGCAGCTTTCGCACGACCAGGAACAATGCGGAATGCAGTTCCATCACTGGACTTGTTAAAAGCTGAAGGGGGCTGCCCTGGTCTGATCCGACATGGTGCCTGCTCGGCATTTTGCAGCTACAACATCTGCCGTGCAATAAGGGCTTCAGAAGAGAGCCTTCAGAGCCCTTGCCACAGACCACAAGCTGTGCTTTCTCCGCACGCAAAGAAATTCAGCCCTTTGATCACTTGGAGCATGACCTCTGCCAGGGGTGGCTGAAACTGCCAGCGGCAGTTTCCAAAAGGCCCACCTCGCCGCACCCAACAATTGCCCCAAGAGGAAACTCACCGAAAAAATGGCCCCGATGATGTTTTTACCGAAGGGGAAGCATGGGGAACCCCACCCCCCATCTGGATGACGCAGGCCGTAAACGACAACCTCATAGAAGAGCATAAAGATATGATCATGACATGCTGATGAGCATTGGAACAAACCTATTGATTCAAAACCTGCAAGGTTGTTCTTGTTCCTGGAGATCAATCGGATACCCCGTCCTCATGAAATGATGTATTCTCCTTGGCTTTTCGTTGGCCTGTTGTTTCACGGCCCTAAATCCTCCGCGCATTAAGGACAATTGAACGGTGGACACGTGATGGTTGGGCTGTTTGGTGAAAAGATGCCAAACATTGAGCGTTTAGTATCTTCATCTTTTAGGCCTGAGTGTTTTCCTTCAAAGATACAAACCCTAGCACGCTGCTCTGGGCTTCTACTTTTCTTGTACATCTCCACAACACTTTCCTAAAGGTCATTCCTGAGGCATCTAATCGGATCACTTGTAGAGCAAGCATTTTTATTCTCCACGTTCTTAAGTCTTTCAACCCCCAAATAGTCACTGGATATGCTGCTTGGCACCACCCCAGCCCCCATTTCCAGCCGCGCCTGCTTTCGCAGTTCCCACGCCTCGGAGGTCTCAAAGACCACGGAGGTCTTCAGCGGGCCCTGGCGGCCGTTCACCGCGGAGATGCGGCACAGGTCGCTCTGCCACGAGCTGCCCTCCGCCAACGTCGGGTCGCTGTCCTGGAGAAAATCCCATCCTTTCTTCTCCTTTCGTGCAACGCCCCGCACGCAAAATGGGGAAAACCCCTGGGGCACCCACGTTTCGTGCCCCACACGCAAAATGGTAAACACTGGGGTAGGCATAGGGTTCTATGTCCCGGGTCAAGGTTCGTGCCCGGCACAGGCAAAATCAGTTAAACCCGAATTGGGGGTTCTATGTCCCGCTGGTGTCCCGTTCGTCATGCTACCAGATCAGGCGGAGAAAAGGTGTCATGCCTCTTGCTTGTTTCTGCAAAGCCGTGTGGATCACCCCGCGGGTCGAATGTCCAACCCCGTTGCGTGTGGCAGGAGTGGGGCGGGTCAATTCTCACCCTCTTTAAATGCGAAAATTCGACCGCAAATGACCCAGCAACACCTCGCAGGATTCTAGAGGGAAAGGGTTGTGTTCTCTGCAAACATGATTGTCCTTTGGTGCGACATCAGGAATGCGTTTCTTAGAATCCAGCCCCAGAAATTGGTCAGATGGTTTGAGGGTGTGCAGTGGGTCAACTAGGAATTGAGCCAGGTTGCTAACCGCGAGGTCTGATGGGTAAATCGTTGTGATTTTGTCCAGTCACATCTGCAGCTTCCACATGCTGAGGCTATTGAGGTTGGGAGCTTGAGGGGTGAAGGGGTGGAAAGGCAGCCGGCATACTTGATTCAAAAAAAAAGCTCCATGATACTCCATGATTCTAAGCCAGCAAAATGGCTCTTTGGTGTTCCTTCAAAACCGCAACAAAAGGCCTAAAAAAAACGATCCCGCCATCATAGGCCCCTATCCGCCAGCCTTGCTGCGCCGGTGGAAGCCTCGCAGCGTCAGCAGCAAAGGCTCGAAGAGCAGCAGCCGAACCTCCGGGCAAGCCATATGGGTATGTGTCTTTTTGACGTGGCCGTGCCGGGAGGTTGGTATAAGGGGTATGAATCGCAGGTATGGTTCGGGGTGTGGCTCGGGGGTATGATTCGGGGTATGGCTCGCGCGCCTCTGAACTCCTGCTTTGTGGCTTTGGACACTGCAAAGCTCCCGTGCGCTGGCAACTGGATAGCCGTGAGATTTCGACCGCTTAGTTGCTACAAGCCAGCCTGGGGCGCTCGTGAGTAGCCTGAACTAGACAGCTGCCACTCTGCGTGAGTGGGTTAGCGAAGCTGCTGCGCTAGCAGAGCCACTGCCTGAGGCGAACGTCATGGCCACCTCCACTTGGAGTTCAAGCGACCCGCGCGCTCACAGACCCAAGCAAGCGTTGCTTAAGGGGAAGCGTGCCCAGTCAGGCCCGCCACGAACCAGCGTAAGGGCAAGACAGCGTGACATCCTCAAACGGCAGCCGCGCAGAGGCTAGTGGGCCTCTCACAGGTGGTGTACCGTGTCGCGCTTGATACATTGCAGTAAGCCTGGCGAACTTCTGCGAAAAGAGCCGCGCGCTGGTTCCTGCAGTGCTTCTCTTTGAGTTTTGTGTCTTCTGAGGATTTGGGCGGCATAGCTTCGCTAGTACTGCCCAGAGCGTAAGAGGCTCTTGGCTGCAAATGGCAGCAGAAGGGTATGAATCGGGGTATGAATCGGGTATGAATCGGGGGTATGAATCGGGGAACATATTTTTTCGACCGGAAAAACACCAAGAGTACCCCAGGAGCACAAAGACAACTTGTGTTTCACTGCGACAGTGGCCCAGGACAGACAGCTGTTTCCACCGCGTCGGACAGACTGCAGGAAGCAAGCTCCAAGTTTCAAGCTCAGCAGCGGCACCCCCCGCCACAGCGCCCTGCAAGTCCCAGCGTCTTACATCAAGCTGCACCCCCCCGCCGCAGCACCACGGATGCTACAGACAACTCTAGTACCAGGACATCCGCAGGATTGCTCTATAACTCCATCCATTGGCACTTTCCATTGAAAATAGCAAGCCGAGACCGAGGCGGGTAACCGAGTGTCAAGGAACACCACTTAAGCCAAAATGGCCCCCTACGAGTAACCAGTGAGTGTGTGAGTGGACATGACAACTGTACTTGGCCCCATGACATCAGCGCCCAACCATGCAAGCATCGCAGACTCAGGAATAGATCCAGGAACCACAAGTAAACCAGGTATTACCTCGGAGTCCCTACCCCCTGGGATCGGTCCACATGGCAAGCTCTCTACCACTGTTTCTTGACAAGACCCCCTTCTTCACTTGAAGTTAAACCCCCTATAGCTTCCAGCTATCCATGGATCACATGCAAATGCCATAGTTCTTGCAAGTTCTTTTTTGTGTTTTTTAAGGGGTATGACGCGGGGTATGGCTCGGGGGTATGGTTCGGGGTATGATTCGGGGGTATGGCTCGCCCAAGCCCCACCTCCCACGAAGACTAAAGAACTGACACGGTAAAAAAACACAGACCCATATTAATCAACGGCGTCTGGGCGCAGGGGCGGCCGGGGGGGGGGGGGGGTGGGGGTTGAAAAAGAGGGGGAAACACTTGCGAACCTTCGCAAGCGGACCTAGCCAAATTCCTGGGTCAAAATGCCGTACCCTCAGTGAACGTGCCAATCCCCACTAAAACCGGTTCTAAAATGGGTGGTGAATTCACCTACCCACCAAAATGGGATCCTATTGGTTTTGACCCACAGCCATTTGGCCACCAACCTCCTGGCGGCACCAACCGACCCCCCCCCTTATCCCCCGATCCCAGCTCACCCGAATCTGGGCCCTCTTGGCCTGCGGCAGCCGCACCGCCAGCTCCACCTGGCGGCCTGAGATGGACCGCGCCTGCAGCAGCCCCGCGCGGTCCTCAAGCGGAAGCGTTCCGAAGCGGGCGAGAGGTGCGGCCCCTTGGGGCCTTAAAGGTGGGAGGTGCTCAGGGCGAGTTGGAGGAGAAGCGCCGAGAAAAAATCCTTCGCTGTTAGTTGGAATGATGCAAGTGGTGGTAAGTTCAGTCCATGTAATGCACATGTGCGACTTTGTTGAAGCTGTTGACCAAATCAAGTGGCAAGCGGTACCCAGGGACCTGGCCCAAAGGAACACCCTGAAATCCACAGAAATGCACGTACTTATATACTGTAGCAATTCAGCCTTTTGTAGCAATCAACCCGTGGGCAGGTGTCAACATACTTGTTCCAACCTCACACCTCGAAACGAGACCCACCCGGACACCCGGAAGCGCCCTTGCGCCTCGTTGAGATGTTTGGCCCCGAGGCCGGGGTGCTCCTGGTTCAGCATCTCGGGCACCAGGCGACAGCCGCGGGTAATCTTCACCACGTCCTTAGGTGTTTTTGCTTTTTCTGTTTCTTGTTTTTCTTTTTCGGAAACCCAAGGGGCCACCCAGCGGGCCAAGTGACCCAAAAACCAACAGGGGACCCCAGGATAGAGTTGACTTGTGGCAGCCTCCATAAATTCTATGATTGCACAATTATTTCTCAAAAAGTTCCTCCTGCCGTGTAGTATCATGCCCCTCGAATAAAGTGCTGCCACCCCACCCCCCCCAAAAAAAAATAAAAATGTTCGGGGTATACACAAACAGAGCACAACCAGAAGTCAGCTTTCTTCTAATTGGTGGGTTGGATTAGTGGCTTGGTGGACAAGGAGGGGCCTTTCCCCATTTACCCTCAAGAACCAAGCCTTCAAATCCAAACCCAAGCCACCAATCCAAACAAAAACCTGGAGATCCGCTGCAAGTAAGCCACCAATTGCAACTCGGGAAAAACAAAAAAACAACCTGGGGATTCGGATTCCCTGCAAGGAAGCCACCAAAAACAATTTGGGGAAGCAAACACCCCTGCAAGGAAGCCGCAGGCATCGCTTCTTATTTTTTTGTCGGGGGGCCCAGTCCACCCCATCTGCAGAGAACCAGAACCTGACCAGAACGGTGGCCAAGGCGCCAGGGCCGCCTGGCACTGCCGGGCGCTGGCGGGGCTTTGCACCGTGAAGGCCTGGAGGCTGCACAGCAGGCCGAAGGGCACCTGGGTCCAAACCCATGGCCTGCTCCTTTTTGAGTTTTCTGAGTCCATGATAGTTAAGGAGGGGTAAAGGAGGGGTATGGGGAGGGGCGCTATCTCTCATCCCCTGATTAACCCCCTTGGCAAGGCCTTATTAAGCGCTTATCTGTGGTCCGTGGCGTCTCCTGGGCTTATCTAGGAGGCTAGCTAGCGGCGCCGAAAGAAATCCTTGCTTAGGTCGATTTGTTTGATTGACCACAACTTCAGGTTGAGACTCTGGACCGCTCAACGCTGCAAACAAAAGCAAAGGAAACGGCATAAAGGGAGAGGCAGAACATAGCAGGGAGGGGGCCGCTGGTATGACATGGTCTGGCAGAATTGGAAAGAGTGCAGGAAAACGTTGGAAAACAAGGCTTCCACCCTTCTTGGTTGGATTCGAAGGGTGTCACCGAACAACTCTGTACAACACCCATGCCCATGTCTCGATTGCCCCGAATAGCCTGGCACAAGAGCAAAATGTGTGGCGCCCGCAAAGAAAATTCTGAGGGAACCAATCAAATTGTTGCGGGTCTAGCTTCTTTGGTTGAAATCAAATTGCACAGATCGTTTTGAGAAAATTTTGTGGCACCAGCCTCAAGAAAGAAAAAAAAGCAAAGAAGGGAACTGCATGCTCTAAGCTGAGTGGTCTTCATCCTTGACCCGAAAACACTAACCTCCAGAAATAGTTTCCAAAAAGATCTAAGGGGCTAAGGATCCATTGCCTTGAGCCCGACATCGCCACCACATCCGGCCCTTTCCGACCTCCCATCCGGCCCTTTCCGACCTCCGAGGAGCCAAGCGCCCTCCCTCCTCATAGTCTCTGGCCTCCGGTGGCAAAATCTCTGCCTCGCGCGGTGGCAGCGGAGGGCGAGGAACTTTCCACACCACTCCAACTCCCACTGCCTTCAGGCAACTCCCCGTGCAAGTCATTCCAAGCAAACACCGCTTGGACGGGAAGCTCTAGCTGGAAAGTTGGTGACCCTCTCGCCCCCCATTTCCAGCCTTGAGCCGCCTGCCCTCCCAAGCCCGCCTCCTTCCCCAGTACACCCGTACACTCAATAAACCCCTTGCCTCCGCATGGAAGCTCTGGCAATTCACGTGGAGCAGCACTGGCCGGTGGCCAAAGGGGCGGTAGAACAGCAGCCAGACCTGCCGCAGCCAGGGGGCCCCCAAAATGCAAAATGGCAAAATGGTCTGGACTAGGGGTACCTTCCATTTCCATTCTTTCCAGGGATCCTTCTTTCTAGAAAACCTCCGGAAACCCAGGGAGAACGACCACTTCTTGGAAAGAACGATGGTTGAAAAGAATGGGGAATCAACCCCTAGATCTTGACTATCCCACCACAAATTCAAGGCCAAACCGCAATCAACCCCCTTCCTAGGTTCTGAAAAAAGCAATGCTGAAACCGTTTCCTCAAAATGGGATCATCCTGGGTAGATCAGCCGAAGCAAAGTCCAAACCTTCTGGGGAAGATACAAAGTCCAGAAACTGGAGAGTTGGTTTTGTCTCCAAACAAGTGATTCCGAGATTCTCTTTCACCACCATCCCAAAACAGGAATCCCCTATTCGAGACATTTGGCTTGCCTTTTTGAGGGGCTCCCAAAACAAGCGGTTCCCCTTGGCTCCCTCCAAAACAACCCCAGTGGAGACATACATAAGAAGGGCCTGAGTACTTCGAGGGCTGCGGATCAATTTGCTTGGTTGCTGTTGACCCCCCTGCAGAAAGTGAATAACTTTCTGGGGTTTAGTGGAAAACACAACTTTACTTCCCCAAAAAGTTAAAGTCTAAAGATCCAACCCAAAATATCAGTCAAGTTTGGTACGAGTTCTCTCCCTTTCAGAGACTTCCCGGAGCGCCTCCAGCGCTGCCCAGCCCACCTCCCAGCTGCCACAGAAGTTGGGCTCCTGGCTTCCGGAACGAGCCACTGTCTTGAGGGAGGGGGGTGGGAGCATTCCCAGCTGCAACTTGGCGTCCAAGGTTCCAAATCCAAGTCTTGAAGTTTCCGGCCTCGTGAGGAAATCTCATTCTCATTGATTTAGGGCCTTCAAACAACCGGGTTTTGAGACCGTCAAGTAATTACCTCCGGGTGTCTAATGGAGGGGTCGGGTCTTCCATTGAAAGCCGAAGCCAGGATTTTCTGGGTGGACCTGAAACCTTCGTCGCCGTCAGGGCGCAGAGCTGCGCCGCACTCTGGAGCATCTCTGGACAGGCAAAGCTGCAAAAGCACGCTGGGCCTTTCCTGGGTTGCCCTCCCCCCTAAGCAGAAGGTCTTGCCTTCCTTAGGTGTCATGCACAAGCCAGTTGCTTCTGAAACGTTGTTTTTTGGGGGGACGATTGGGTCACACCAAAGGCCGGCCATGTTCCCTGCACCAAGCCAACCCAAACAATTCAAAGTGGTTCACAGGCCAACCCCGCCTTCTTTCTCTGGGGGGGCTCAATTTGACCCATACCGCGCCAAACAAACAGCTCTCACACATACAAAACCTTGCTTTTTCCCCCCTTTTTCGCTTTTTTTGGCGCACCAGATCCGAAGAGGACCACCAAAACTCGGTTGCTTTCTGCTCCCCTGCTAAAAGCTTACAGTGTCGCCACTTAAACACCCGGACACTTAAATAGGTCAACAAAGATTTTACACTACCTCCGCCAGCGTTACCGCCAGCCCGGCCGACCAACTTAAATACCCGATTTAGATAGGTATATTGTGTTACGTCTTGAAAGCCTGCCTCTGGCCCGGCCCGCCTTGTCAATTTGCTTGCTGTTTGTTGCCAATTACATCTTCTGCAACCAGTCGGTTGTTCTTGGATTTGTTAAAAAAAGAAGGCCCCATCCCAAGAAACCAGCAGATTCACGAATTTAAGGCAATGTGTGCGCCCCGTCCGAGACAAGGGGCATTCATGTCTTTCTCGCTTTCTGTCTTCACGAGCCACGTAGACAGGGCTTAGGCAGCTCAATTCAGCGCACTTAGCTCCGCAATTCCAGGCATTTATGTTGCATGGAATTACGAAAGCATTGTTCCGCAATTGCAGGCATCAGTGTTGCACCATGTCCCAATTGGTGTTTCATACTACCTCCATGGCCCGCGAGTCGCTGCACCGCTATACTGGTGCTGGGGATTGGTGCTTTTGCAGGGGTCTGAAACAGTCTGAAACAGGTCTGAAACAGGGCCCAATGCCAGATCCAGGCATTCTCTCTCTCTCTCTCTATCTCTCTCTCTCTCTCTCTCTCTCTCTCTCTCTCTCTCTCTCTCTCTCTCTGTCTCTTCCAATTCTTTTCATTCTGAGATTTGTTTAAAGGCAGCTCCCATCCCAAGACGCCAGGAGTTTCAAGAATTCAAGGAAATCTGGGAGTCCCGTCCGAGACAAGGGGCATTCGCGTTCTTGTTGCTTTCTTTCTCCACGAGCCACGTACACAGGGCTTGGGCAGCTCAATTCAGCGCACTTAGCTCCGCAATTCCAGGCGTTTACGAAGCACGGAGTTACGCAAGCATAGGTCTGCACCGACATGGCGCCTGCTGTGCAATCTGACCTGTCTTGGCAGGAGCTAGCGCAACGCAGCTGCTAGCATTGTGTTACGCCCTGTTTTTACGGGGAAGGGGTCTGTCTCGGTGTTGCCATTTAAATATCCTAATTGGTATTTCATACTACCTCCAGGGCCCGTGAGGGTGGCCCGGCCAGCCACTTATCATCCGATTTAAACAGATGTCTTACACTACCTCCCAGCCCTGAAGCCCAGGCCCGGCCCCCACATATTTAAAAGTCGTCACCGTAACTTTCAGTGGCTTAGTACGCAAAACCCATTCGTTGGCAAAAAGTTAAAGTCCTAACATCCAAGCAAAATGCAACAAAGAAAAACCCCCACCGAACCCAACGAAAACCGCGCCCCAACCGGCCTCCTGCTCCGCGCCCGCCGCCTCCGAGCCCTCGCTCTCCGCCTCCGAGGCGGTGGTCTCGGAGGTCTCCGAGCTGAGGTCGCTGTCCAGGTCCTGCGCCACCGTCTCGCGGAGAAACCCGGGGCGCCCCAGAGTCAAAATCGAGGTTACCGGGGGAAAATTTGGGGCAAAAAGTGCCGAAAGTATTCAAAATTGAGGAATGGGGATATGAGTGCCAAAAGTGGAAACCTTGTGTTGCAGGGGAATGATCCCCAACAGCATGGTGTTTTGGGAGTCATGTTGACCCTATGAATCAACCCCAGCTTATTAATAGGGGGTGTTCCCTTCCAAAAGTGATGATTCCTCCAATAAACCCGAGGACACCCCCCTATCAATAAACTGGGGTTGACTAATAGGGGGTCAACATTATTCAAGAATGAGGTGACTGCGGGGTTCGACCTGCATTTGTGAACCAGCCTCAGGAGCGCGATATGGAAAACACCGATCCAGGAAAAATGTGACAAAAGTAGAAACTTGAGTGCCTCCATTCAAATAGTTCAGGTGGGGAAGTTGTGCAAAAAGTGTTTAACTTGTTGCACCCGCATGACCATGTGTTCGTTACGAGCCCGGCAGTTAGACCAAGAGGGACTCAGCAAGTTGTCCTGCAAATTGCTCTGCCATGCCCCACGCGCTGTCGCCTGTAGCGCTGAAACCCACAAAGGACACAACGAGTTCCGGCCCCGATGTCTGAAGGTGACACAGACCAAGCAAGACTGATCAAAAAATGCCTGGGCGATGCAAGACGCCGTCCTGTGGAAGGAGAATGATATTTTCGGTTGGGGTAGCAAGCGATTGTTTCATATAGGCAAACGAGTCGAATTCGACCAAGAAGTCACACTGACCACACGGACTGCAATACCAGATCCAAACATGCCAAACCGCTACAGTTTGACCCGGCACACCGTATTCCAAGGAAGAAGATCGGCTTCGGTGATGCTGCCAAGGCAGCACAAAGAGTTAGAGAATCTAGTGACTTCATCACCCAAAGGAGTGGACCCCAGGTTAGGGATACAATCAATCTCAGGTGAGGACAACATGCCCATGCTGCATGGCCAGTCCCGAAAAGTTCCGAAAAGATTGGCGTAGCAGCACCTACGGTACTTTGTCAGAGTCTCTGGCTTCATTGGGGGGCCATGTCGAGCTGACGTGCAGTTTAACCAGCCCTATCCAGAGACTCGGGCCTCGGAACTTATCTTACGTCATGCATTGGGACTCATCGCTTTGGCGACACGCGCGTGCTTGGCTAGGTCCTCCAGTAGAGAGCTTAGAATAAGGGTACCCTTTTTTCTGTAGTCTATTTTAGTAGGGGAACCCTCCCCCAAAAAAAAGGGTAAAGGGGCGCTACTGCCAAGTCCTTGAGGACGGAGAGTCACTTGGTCTTGGCGCTTTCAAGTTCAAGGCTGGTGCAGGCCCTCAGCCGGGCTGGTGACCGCTTTGGCCCCCTGATCTGTAAATGAATCTCCTTGCTGGCGATGCACCATCCCAAGGATCTTCTGAAACAACTTGGTGGGAGACGATTTGTTGTTGCAGGTTTGTGGGCAAGATTCAGCATGTCCCGAAAAGTTTCACGTCGAAAGATCCTCCTATATCCTAACTCAATCCTGAAGCCCCCCATTGTCACACACACGTAAACTTTGTGTTCGAGCCATGCGTTTCTGTTTGCGGCTTCGAAAAGCCTGCGCTCTTTGCAACAAAGCGCGTTTTGTTTTTTCAATCTGTTCGGAGGAAGGCGAGCAATTGCTACATGCTCAAAGTGTGCGCTCGTTTGCAGATATGTGCGCTCGCTTTGCAGTTTGATTTCTGCGCGCTCCTTTCAGCGACCGTTCATCTTTCTTGGAGGACCGATCAGCTCGGTTTTGGGAAAACCGCTTGAATATGAACAAGTGTACGCGTACCACACTTTGGTGACGACCTTTGGCTTTGCACTAATTACGTTTGGGCTCCGGGCGGAAATTAGGGTAACGAAGGACGCTCCAGGATAGCAGCCAAGTCTTTTTGGGTGGCCCGTTGAGTGATTTTGCACAAATGGGTACCCGCATGAGCTTTCTGTCGTTGTAGCTGGAACTGTTTGGTGCCTGTGTAGTTGCCGTCTAGTTGAGTCATGCAAATGTTGTAGGTGGGGATTGTTTGAAGTAGAGTAGGTATCTTGGCTTCAGCGGGACCGGGGACCCTGTAAAAAGCTGTCCTCGTCGACTGGCTCCTTGGGCGGCTTCCAGTTGGTCTTGTTCAGCCTCATGTGCACTGCCTTCGCGAGCTCTTGCCGCAGGCAGGCAATGATATCCTGGGCCCAGGGAGGGCGCCAAATGACGAAGCCGTATTCCCTACCCTCCCTCCGAGTGCGTGTGTGCGCGCGTGTGCGCGCATGTGCGTGTGCGTGTGCGTGTGAGTGCGCGCGCGTCGCGTGGGCCGCGCGGGGATGCGGGTGCGGGTGCGGGTGCGTGTCCCTGTTCCCTTTGCGTGTGCGTTTGTGTGCGTGTGTGTGTGTGTGTGTCGGTGTGTCGGTGTGTCGGTGTGTGTGTGTGTCTTGTTCCTTCTTTATTTCGTGCTTTCTTTCCTTCCTCCCTTCCTTTCTTTACTTTATTTCTTTCTTCGTTCTTTCCTTCATTCTTTCTTTCTTTCTTTCTTTCTTTCCTTCTTTCCTTCTTTCCTTCTTTCCTTCTTTCCTTCTTTCCTTCTTTCTCTCTTTCTTTCTTTCTTTCTTTCTTTCTGTCTTTTCTTTCTTTCTCTTCTCTTCTCTTCTCTTCTCTTCTCTTCTCTTCTCTTCTCTTCTCTCTTTGTTTCTGCAGTTATCTTTTTGCTTGTGTTGTGTGTGTGTGTTTGTGTGTGTGTGTCTGTTTGTGATTGTGTTTGTGTTTTTGCGTGTGTCTGCGTCCGTTTGTGTTTGTATTTGCGTTTGTGTTTGTGTCTGTGGTTGTTTTTGCTTTCTGGCAAACTTGGTGGCATTTCCTTGTTCTCAGTGGAAATCACCCATTTTCCAAAAGCACACAGGGACAAGATTCAATCACAGAGCAGCCAAGACATTAAAAGAGTTTCCATAACCACCGAAAACTTCCGACAAGGGTCCGGGTAGGACAGGTGCATCCTGAGATCTCTGAGCTGCTCCTTCTGCTGAGGGCTGGGCTTCAGGACCACCTTGCCTCGGATTCGGGGGGGGGGGCTTCGGAAAAGCCGGGCTTCAGGCTGGTCTTGCCATCCGGATCCCAAGGCTGAGGAAAACAAAGAATCGACATGTTTTTTGGAAGGTGACCAACCAAACAAAAAACCGGGATGCTACCTGCGATGGGGTGGGAAGGGGAGATGGGGGGGGGATTCTTTCGTGCAAAGCAACGTGGAATCCAAAGAGGAGTTCCCAAAAATGAGATTCCTGTAAACAAGCTACTCATGTTTGTTTGGACACCACGTTACTCAACCCTCCTTCGGATGGGGATGGAGCCATGTCCTGCGTGGAGGCCCGATCCGCGATCCGCGATCCGCGATCCGCGATCTGCCGTGCCCCGTTCGCGCCTCCAGGAATGAGGGGCCCCGACTGCTGCACCACACTGGACAGAGTCGTGCGGTACTTGAAGCGGTACCCCGCTTGCAGCACCTTGAGGGCATGAACCGGTTTGCAGAGAGATCTATCTCTCTCTCGCTATCTCTCTCTCTCTCTCTCTGCCTCTCTCTTTCTGTTTGGCCTTGGGCAAAATCAAAGGCAAATCACGCAACGCACGATCAAGAGGATCCCATGAATATCTAATCTACCGAAGAATTGATGTGTAAACGAAGTCCCCCCTCCCCCCCGGCAGAGGTCCCCAGCCCCTGCTTAAGGGGGCAGCTTGTTTCAACTGCAATGAAAGGAGCCTGTCAAAGTTCCCAATGTCATTGAAGCACCAACCCAAATAATTCTAAACCCTGAAGCAAGGGAGCCTGCAAGTAAAGGACCTACTGCGTGTGCTCGGTTTACCACCGAATCGGTGAGCTCAACATTCAACGAGTGAATCAAAGATGGTTGTGCCTTTGGCATTTTTTGGGGGCCCTAGCCCCTTTGCAACAATCATAGACATCGATTGTCTTGAAAACAGTTGTCATTCTGAGTCACCAAAAATGGGGGCCCCAAAAAGGGCGTTTCCTTATTGGTGTCCCCGACAAACAAACCTAGAAAGGGGTTGGTATTAAAAAACTGCTAACTAGGCGTTTTCGCCTTGGTTCAAGGGGAAAGCGCCGTTCGGGTGTCCAATCGGGCCTCTTATTTTGGCGCATACCCAATGAGTAAGGGAAACTCACCTTGGTGCAAGGGGAAAAAAGGGAACCCACCTTTTTGACCCATGGCGAAATGGGGTTGTCTTCAAATGGGGGAGCGCCAAACATAGGTGGCTTACCCATCATTTCCTTTGACGCCACCCAGAAAGGGTAACTTCACAAAAAGATTCAGAGTCGGGAATCAAGAGGGGGCTTGGGAATGCACCTGGGTTTGTTCCCAAAAGGAAACCACAAATTTGATGTTTCAGTTTGCGGTCGTTCCAACTCATTCGCTGAGAGCCAGCCCGAAATGGAGCGCCAAAACCACCACCAAACCTGGGCTGTCCTCAGCTGCCCCGCTAAAAGTGACTGACTCTTGGGCTAAATTCGGACACCCAACCACTAAACCCACCAAAAAGACGCCTAACAAGCCACCCAACCACCAAACAAATCACTACAAAGATCCAGACAGCTCACAAAACCCAAGCGGATGGCTGGGTCCTGCCAGACCCCGCCCGAAACGCCCGAAACGCCCAGGGCGCCAACTCCAAGAAGCCCAGCTTCAGGCGCCGGCCCTCACGGGCCAGCACCCGGTGCAGCGCGTAGAACCACCAGAAGCGCACCACCACCTGGCCGTTTCGCCCGCCCGACGGCGAAAAGGGACCCTCCCGAAAACGTCGGCAGGCGGTGCGGTGCGGGGCGGTGGGCATCCGATTGACCAAAGGACACCCCCCAAAAAAACAAAAATCCACGTGCCGAGGAACTTTGTTTTGGGAAATGGCGGTACGGTCAAAACCCTGGTGAACATCAAAGGTGGCAAATGGATGTTCATCCACCCCAAAAGAAAGCCATCCCACATTCCCTGCTCAGCACCAGCAAAGGGACCTCCCTCCCAGCCTGGGTGCGGCTGAAAAAATTCGACCTCAAACATGATGGTTGCCTTTGAGTCTTCCTTTCAACCTAGGTGAAAACGGTCCGCTTGGTCTCAATACTTGAAGTCTGGCATCCTTCCTGCGGGATTCTGTGCATCCACAGTTGAGGGGGTCCCTTGCAAGAGGACCTCAAACTCGCCCATGACTGCAGCTTTTCCCCATGCCTTGGGGAACCTCAAGGGACCTGAGATTATCGCCCGCAAAAGCGATTGCCAAGGAATTCAATCGGTACAGCTCTTGGTTTCACCAGGGGATGCCAAATCAGCAGTGGGCACCTTCAGCACCACCTCTTGCAATCCACCTGACCCGATGATCCTCCATTCGTCTGACCGATTTGATGTCGTCAAGCAGGCCCGCATTGGCGAAGGCCATGATTGAACGGTCGCGCCTCTTCATTAAGATCGGATTTCTCTTCCCTATACATGCAACCAGGACGAATCCCAACTGTGGCTACCCCTTGCCGGGGCTAGCCATCCAAGTATCCGTAAAAATATTACCCTAAAGCCTACACTCCGTTGTTCAGCGACCCTGGGCCAAAAAAGGGAGCCCTTTTTGGGGAAGGCCACATGTTTGGTGAGGAAGCCTTCCCCCCAAAAAAAAGAAGAAGAATCGGAAACATACCGGGTGCCACTGAACAAACTGAACCTGGAAAACATCGGCTCGTTTCACCCCCCGACTCACTCGACTCCCTCGCCGGTCGGGCCTTGCGCTCCGCAGGGGAGGCCCCTTGAAGCCGCGCGTCCAGCGGCGACAGGTCGGGGCGCCACCGGAAGGAGGCGTCCCAGGACAGCCAACTCCTCAGCTGGGCTCAGATCCCCCGCTGAAGATTTATTTCACTGTTAGTGGGTTGCACGGCAGGCTACCGCTAAACACAACAAACAAAAAAAAGGGCTAAGTTCGGACGGCTGGGACCAAGAAGAGATTTGACAAGGTCCAACATGTCCAAACAAACAGGTGCTGTGGAGAAACAGGCGCAAGATGGGGGACAGGGCCGACGGGGGCAAAAAGGTGTATCTCGCCCTCAGCTGCACAGTCGGTTCCTGAAACATCTCAGTTCCTGACAAAATATTGGTTGTTTGCCACTAACATGGACTTCGCAAAATGTATGCCAGGTGAGATATGGCAACTAGGGAGCAAGTCGGATTCGCACGAACTAGCGCAAACCTCCATGGGGTTGTGATTGGATATGGTTTCATGATGGGGGTGTTTCATTTGCAACTCAGGGCATCCGCCAGATCTCTGAAATTGGCCCCCCTTTTGGCCCAATAGGGATAATATAGCTATATCGTTTCCAGTTTTTCTTGGGGGGGGGGGTGTAGGTCCAAAAGTGTTTCAAGCCACGGAGCAATCAAAGTCAGAGTAAAAAGTTGATGTTACTGT
>CAUJNA010000324.1:194655-217155 GCA_963377175.1 Effrenium voratum | reverse complement strand
AAATGCATGCCAAAATGGGGTACACACGTTTGAGAAACACTTAAACAGCACATGGCTGGGTAATGAATCGAAAGGTTGGAACTTGAAGTAAGTAAGTAATTACTGTCCGTTGCTCAATCACTTTTTGCAACCGTCACAGGGCGTCTAAGAAGCCAGCTGCACGGAACGATGCCGGAGATTCGCCACAACCCTGGCTCCTTGGCTGACTTCCTGCAGAATCTGGAACAAGTTCTATGGCTCTGCTTTTCCGCCTTGGAAACCTTTTTCGTAAGCGCTGCCCCAACAAAAAGAAGAAGAAAAAAAAAGCGGCTCGCTGGGGCTCAAAGGCAAGCCCCTCCGACACCAACTCTGCACCGGGGGGTGGCCCTTAGGCCCCATCTTTGTTCCGGCGAGGGAGGGGGGGCCAGTCATTCTTCGGGTTTTGGAAGCCATGAAACCCGCAAATTCCAAAATGATTCCAAGATCTGACACGCAAAATGCCAGGTCAGCGCGGTTATTATTGTTCATTTTTTACCCCCGGGCTTTGTGCTCGCCCACCTTTCGGTTGTTGGGCGTCGGTCCTGGAACTGCAGCTGCGCATTCTGCACCTGCAGGTCCAGGTGCCTCATCGAGCTGTCCTCTGCGTTTGGTCTGAGTCGTTGGCTCGGGAAGACAAAAACCACTAGTGGCTCGAGGGAAAACCAAAAAAAAAAAAGTCCCCCCCGCCCCCCTCAACCTTTGAAACTAGAAATCAATGAGCGGGGCATTCATCATGGGGCCCGAGCACGGTGCTACCCCGTTTGTTGGGTGAGCTCTTGAATCAAAAGGACGTTGCAGCGTTTCCACGTTTCGAGTGGCCGCCTTGATCTGAACACAAACCAAAAGGGGGCCCTCATGATATGACCCACCCCCCCTCCCCGAAATGAGAAAAGAAAGTGACGCAAAGGCAACTCGTCCAAATCCCACTACACATGCGATTTTATTCGGGCCCTTCAAACGGAAGGCAGAAGGTGTGCGTCTTCCAAGTTCCGCGGGTCAGCATTGCAGTTGGAGAGCAACTCCTAGCGCATCGACCGCCCCCCGCAGGTCCTGCAGCAACACCCTGAAGCGCCGCATCCCGCTGTTCAGCGCCATGCCCACCCTGACGAGACACCGAGGTCCGGAAGGGGCACCCACGGGACTTGCCCAGTGCCAGCGATTTATTGAGCAAAGCCCCTGGTGGCGTGGGTTGAAGGGAAATCAAAGAAACTGGGCGCCATCTTGGGGCCTTCCTGGGCTGCTGGCATAGCCTTGGCGCTCTGCAACTGCCAAAACCAACCTGGGCAGGGCTTCTTTAACGTCACGGTAAGATGGTCATCAACGTGTGCCCCGCCACCACACCTGCAACTGGCGCTTCTACCAAGATGCTGTAAAGAAAAGGTTCAAACACAGGCCTCCCTCTCCTCGCCAACATGAGTAGCAGGAACCTTCCCCGGCCCACTTCCGAAAGTCTGGAAGTGAAGACCCTCACTAAAACATGTCCAACTTATCCAAGAGGCCGGGGTTGGGGACATCAAATGACTGGAACCTCGCTGGCAATCATTTTACATGTTCAGGCTCGCTGAATATGAAACATGTCATTGTTTGTTCAACTGCCGACTTCCGGGTGGGCATTCAAAAACTGCCACCCTTTGCAGTGTCATCCATACTCGCACCCCACCTTTCTAGGACAGGTTTGGCATAGCTGCAAACTTGAAACTGACACCGCTTCTTGGGAGCCGAACAAGTAGTTCGCCAAACAAACCCGGAGAAGAAAAACAACTGACACCACTTGTTGGGAGCCAAACAAGTAGTTCGCCAACAAACCCGAAAAAAGAAGGAACACAATGAAAAAAACTGACACCACTTGTTGGGAGCCAAACAAGTAGTTTGCCAAATTATTAGGAGAAAAAAGAAAAGGTGGCATGTGCCGCAGAACCGCTCTCCTGCCTGTACCGCAGGGCCCGCGCAAAGCCGAAGCCACCGGAGAAGCTCGGGGAGGCTTTGTTGCGGCCTTGCCGGAGCCAGGCCATCCAGGAGCTCTTGGAGCCCTTGGAGCCTGGGAGAGGCGTGCGAGCATGGCCTTTTGGAAAAATAGATGGGTTTTTCTGGTAAATGGAATAAACCCCATCCAAACCAGGGCCCTCTGTTTTTTAAGCAAACCAAAAAGGACCCCTATGCGTGCGAGCCCAAGCCAAAGGTTTTCAGCACCGGCCTGGGACACGGGGTGCTTTTGGCCAACCCCGCGGTTGTTGTGTTTTCTTTCTCCGTCTGGATTCTGCGCAAGGCCCCTCTGCCGCATCAAATGGGTATCCTCGCGGTTTGGATTGGTCATTTGGAGCTTAGGCATGGCTCCCCGTTTACCCCATGCAACCAGGGGCTCAAATCCCCAAGCCACCAATTCATGTCACAAACCAAGGGGCCCGCTCCCTGAAATGGAGTGTCCCTATGCCCCAAAGTGACATGGAACCTAAAAACATTCATGTTACCCAAAGGGCCAGACCTCCCGGACCAACACTCCAATGGGCCGGGCGCTGTCGCAAATTTATTTGGTCTGCTCTTGCTTTGGCTTGAAGCGGTCAACTCTGTCCCCCCGCGACAAGAAATTCAATGTCGTCCGCGGTTGAAGGATAGTCCTTTGGGAATCCGAAAATCCGCGTTTCTCCCGAAGTCCGCCCTGTTGGCGCCGAAAAATTGACTTTGCCCTGAAACCAATACAGAAAAAGCCGTGCCCCGCGCGAAGGGGGCGGATCGACCATTTTTCTTTCCGCTGCGCCGAGCGCCCAGAGCTCCCCTCCCGGCCTCGCGAGCCCAAAGACTCCACCGACAGGGAGGCCCGGTCGATTTGCTCTGGGAAGGGGGCGCCGATGCGCGTGTACAGCAGGTCCACCACCTGCGTGTGGTAAGGAACCCTGGATGATTTGCCGGATGGGGAAAAAAACAAAAAACCAAAGCAAGTGAGCCAACCATGCCCAACCACAAAACCCTTGCAAAATAGGGCAAAAAAAACCAGAGGCTTCCTTGTTACATTGCTCCCTTGGATTGCCTTTGGTTTCCCTTTGGCGACTTGTTACCTTTGGGGCCCATCAAGCCCTGAGGTTCTTTGGTCCCTCGTTGCTTGGATTGGCTTGGCTGGCTGGCTGGCTGGCTGGTTGGTTCGCCAGCCTTTGGTTTTGCGAACATGAGCTTGCAAACCTTGGGCAAGCGTTTGGCTATCTTGGACTACCTGGAGAAGCTTGGTATTTGCAACATGACCCACTGGGAAAACCGTGAGGAGCTCACTAGTTCGGGTCCCTTTCTTGGGGATTCCTATTTTCAGCTGGTGAATCATAGTTTGACCAGATAACTCCAAGCAGAAAAGTTTCCGCAACCCAAAGCACCCCTCTTAAATGGGGGGGCACCCCCCACTTTCTGCACTTTGCCCAGAACTCTGTTTGTGCTTGTGCCAGCACAACTAGGAGCCGCCTCGAGTTGGCTGCTTTCATGTTCTGCAATCTCAGCATTGTTTCCTGGTTGTGAAAATGTAGGAGGTGCTCGTTAAATTACGGGTCTCCTTTCAGTGTCTCGACCAATTCCTATCTCGCAACCTGGGGCGAACTTTGTCAACTGTCAACTTGTGCCATTGTCACGCGGTGTCCCATCTTCGATCCTTCGCTTTGGGGTACACCCCTATCAATCGCAACTTGGTCGTTCGGCGACTGACGTTGTGTTGATGAGGGTCCTCCAACTCGAGCCCCAAGCAGGGGTGGGGGTTGTGGACAGTAAGATTTGCTGTTCTGCATGTACATCTTTTGCTGGGATGCGTTTCCCCTTTCTTCCTTTGAAGAGGATAAATTCGGGGTCTATCTCCATTTGGAGGTTGTGAAAGGGCCTATGTGTATAACCATGTCATGAGAAGCAAAAGTCGGGTTTTGGGAACTGCTCAATCGTTTTCTTTGGCTGCCATGAACCTCCCATCCCAGAAATGTCTTCGACAAATGACGTCCAAATGAGTATGAGTTGCATGTTGAAGACTCCAGGGGCCCGCTCTCAAGGTCTGCGGGTCTGCAAAAGGTTCTGCGCAGCCTATCTGCTGCAATTCTCCCACGTGAATTGCCGCTTCGGGTGCTATGGCGCTGTGGTGCCAAAACAGGCTTGTGTTGTCATGGTGCCTTTTGAAGAGAACCCTCTATTTTTTGCACATACCCAACCCAAAAATGAGCCAGGCCGGTTCGGTTTTGGGTTGGTTCGGGGCTTCAATTTCTTTACATGGGCATGTGCCAAAATAGGAGAGTCCCCAAATTTGCACCTTATTTTGTGGGTTTCCTTTGAACTAAGGTAAAAATGGCACCCTCAAAAAACCTTTTGAGGGAAATCATCTCAATTCATCCACCAGGTTGATTCGTCCAGGGTCGACATCGGGCAAATTGGGTGCCGCTCTGCGGGGTATGTGTCAAAATAGGTGGACCCGAAAGGGCTCCTTTTGTTTTCCCTTTAACACCAGAAGGGCACCCTCAAACAGACACACCCACAGTTCCTTGGTATGACAGTTGCCTCGATCCGCCCCCTTGCAAAAATCAAAAAAGAACCTTTCCACTAGTCATGGATTTCCTTTTAAAAAAAGGTGGAAAATATACATACACAGATATATATATATATATATGCTCACATATACATATACATATATACAAATCTAGATACATATATATCTATATATATATATATATATATCTACATACACATTTTTCAGCTTAAGTGGAAGCTCTTGGAGCGGATCTGATCCCATCGCCTTGTTCTTGGCCTCCACCAGGCGCTGCTGCTGCCAGTAGCTGCCTCTGGACCCCCCGGCCTCCGCGAGGCCCGGGCCGGGGCCCAGCACCAGCAGCAGGTTCTTGATGCGGACCTCCCCACTCGGAAAGGAAACGTCAAAGGGCACATCCAAGGGGAAAAACCCACAAGTTTGGGGAGGGGGGGGGGGGGTTCTTTTTGGGGTTCAAAGAAAAACGGATGGGGAGGTGTTTTTTTGGATTCGAAGAAAAACGAATGGGAAAACCACAAGCTGGGGGGGGGGGGGTTCTTTTTGGAATTCAAAGGAAAAATCCAAGGGGAGAACCACCGGTTGGGGGGGTGCAAGGGGTGGATGGGGGGATTCGATGTTGACACAAGAACAAAAAATCCGATTCCGGTGGCGTTGAACATCACCTGTGTGGCGAAGTCAGAGTGAGGTTCACTTGGTAGAGGTGACGATTGAAGAGGAAGTATGGGGAACCCTGCCGGGTCCCCACCGCATCGGCCTCACAAGTTGGCATTTTCAGGTATTGGGTGTTAGAGGTAAGGTTGAACACCACGTACCCAACGGGTAGAAAAAATGGCTACAAGCTTAGCAGCCAGGCCTGCCCATACTTTAAAACGCCTTTGACAACCGTCACCTAAGCCACAGTGAAAGTCTGCGGTTGAGAAAGCAAAAAGTAAGCTGAGCTGCTGGCTGTTTGCGACCATCAAAACAACATGCTCGGACTCTGTCATATGTAGCAAACCTTAATACAAAAAAATCCCCCCCCCCCCCAAAAAAAAAAAAGTATATATATATATATATATTTAAAAAAAAAATGCTTCACGTTTTCGCCTTCCCGCATTCCCCCCGCCGAACCCGAAGCCGAAGCCCTCGCCTTGGTGCGGCCCGTCCTCGCCCCGGTGCCCTCCGAGGCGAAGAAGTCGATGAGCAGGTCCTCGATCAGACCCCCGGTGATGGCCAGCGGCAAATGCAGCTCCCGGAAGACCTCCGCCTGGAGAAAGAAAGTCGATCCCGCCCTTTCTTTTTTTTTTGCCTTTTTTCAGCATGGAAACGGGGGGGGGGGGGGAACCAAACGCCTCGGGTCCCAATCCTAGGCCCTCCAGTAGAGAGGTTAGAATAAGGGTATCAAGTTTTTTTTCCTTCAGTAGGAGAACCCTCCCCAAAAAAAGAAACGGTAAAAGGGTACCTAGCTGGGGCTCGATCCCACCCGGCTTTTTTTTAGCATGGAAAACGGGGGGGTAAGTCATGACCGGAGATAAGCCAACCCCAAAAAATGAAAGATCCATTTGAAACGACTTGCTTGGAGCGATTTCTATTCGGCTTGTGGGAAATGATCCTGTGATGCCAAACTGGAGCGTCCCTGTGATGGTTTGTTCATGATACATGGGAATTCCCATGGTATTGCAGATAGTGCGCCTAACATTTAAAACCTAGTTTTCGTCCTTATCTTGGGCCCACTCCAAATATTATCCATCCACCCCTGTCCACTATTTGCTTCCCTTCTAATTGGTGCTTTGATTGGTGGATTGAAGGTCAGAGGGCTACGTTCCCATTTGTTTCCACAACATGCAGAATGCAGGGGTTCACTGCCCCGCTCCCTCCTCCACTCAAACAACCTTGCAAACAAACAAACCCCCAAACGCCCCAAACGCCCCAAATGCCCCAAACGGCCCAGTCTTCAGACCTCCCACTTGCCCGATCCACCAACGACCGACGACCCGCCAGCGGCTCGAAGCCAACGACCCGCCTTGAGGGAGGCCTTCTCGATGTGCACCAGGGACCCCGGCAGGTCCACGTGGATGTTGGTCGGGGGCACCTCCACCAGGTCCCCGAACTTTGCCATGAAGATCTCCATGGCCTCGCGCGGAATGGGGGCTTCTTTTTTTTTTTGGGGGGGGGGGGGGCAGAAGACCAGAGTCCTGCATTTGTGTTGGGTTTGCTTTTGTGGTTTTTTTCCTCGGGGGCCAGAAGACCAGAGTTCGGCAAACAGGTCTGGCAACGGGGAGAGAGTGGGGCCAATGGAAGTCAGTAAAATGAAGGTCAGTATATTGGCCACTCCTGAAATATGGGATTGCCAAAGTGCTGCCGCTTGCTTCTCGGGGAGAAGTTGGAGAAGGATTGTGCGGTTGTTTCACTCCCGAAAAAGGCAGGTAAATCACATGTGTTTGTGGTAGACTTGACTTCTTTGTTATACCCTTAAAAACACATGCCGGACCAGGGTGCCAGTTTTGGACACAAACATGGCAAAACAAATGTGCGAAGCGAGCGTTGCTGGGGAGCGAGGTGCCGTTCAGCTTTGGAGGTAACCAAGGGAGGCTTCACAACTGGAGCGAGGGGAACGATGATCGCAAAATGGCTGAGGCGTAAGAACTGCCTGTCTTGTCACATGTTTGGCTGCAGGGTGCACAAACCTCCACAAGCAGACTCCTTCACATAGCCCACGTTGACTTTCCAGATGGGCGTTTGCCAAACTAGGGGACCTCCCACTGCTAGATTTACATCTCTGCTTGCCTTTACCTTACGAAAGACATCCCTCCCTCTCTCACTCATTGAGTTCCAAGGTTCCTAGCTCTGGCAACCCACCTAATCCCTCACAGCTGGGAGATCCGGCAACGCTGGTGGCCCTCCCCTTCCAACCGGCCTTGGCGTTCATGAGGGTGGTCTGGTGGAACTCGCCCCCCGACACCTGCCATCGATCCGATGCAACCCGCAGTCATGGCAAGTTCTGAGTGGTTTGCGTCACGACCACCATCCTGGCCCCCGATCCAGCTATATTGGCAACCAAGGAAACCCACCATGTAAAAACCTCGAGGTAAACATCCTGGTTGCCTACAGTGCCACATGGATCCAGTGGATTGGCAATGCCTCGGTCGTCCTGCCAGCCATCAGCCGTCAGCCGCGTCAGGGGAATCAACTGTGCGGACTCGCTGCATTCGGCTTCAAGAAAGCGAATATCCCACTTGCAACCAAAGGAGCCAGAAGGGACCTGAACTAAAGTGAGAACCCCAAAAAGCGACCACCAAAGGTTCAGCTCTATTTGCTTTGAACAAGTGAGACAATCCTGGCAAAGGGCAAACCAAAACCATATCCGCAGCTATTTATGCTGCGACTGTTCCTTGCTTGCAATCGAACCAACATCAATAAGCTTGCACTAGCCTGCCGCAAGCAAAGCAACAAACTTGCAAATGCACAATCGGCCTTCCATGGCTCCTGTAAAAAAGGCACCCGTGCGGGGTTCGACATTCCTATGTTGACACCCTTGGGGCTTGGGGAAAATAAGACTAAACACCCATCATTCCCTTTTGCATCCCTTTGGGCCTTCGACCGAGAATCGTAGGGAATGAGGGAACGAACCCAGGCTTTGGCCCCCAAGGAAACCAGCTGCTGGATGTTTTGGCCCGGGCTCATTCCCAGCTCCCCATCTGAGCACCGACAGCAAGTCCGAGTCCAGGTCCCCGCGTTTTGCCGCGAAGCAACGCGCCTGGAAGCGGATGGCCAGCAGCCGGATGCAGCGGTGCAGCAGCAGCAGGCAGGCGGTGGCCGTGGCCACCGCGGTGGCCTCCTGGTTTCGATCGCGAAGGG
Source organism: Effrenium voratum (assembly GCA_963377175.1). Lineage (NCBI taxonomy): Eukaryota > Dinophyceae > Suessiales > Symbiodiniaceae > Effrenium > Effrenium voratum. The sequence goes on along the minus strand of CAUJNA010000324.1, from coordinate 208,802 downwards.
CGATCGACACATTCTTGCTGGCGCCCTGCAGGGAATGAGGGAATGACCCTTATAAACCATCCCTTGTGATTTCCTTTAAGGAGACACCTGCAATCGGGGTAGGGGAAAGGTGCTCTTTTAGCTTTGGAGGGGGGAGAAGTGTGTTCCCCCTTTTTTTGAGGAGGGAAAAGTGGGCACAAAGGCCAATCTTTATAATCTTATCGGGTCACTGAAAGGATACAGTTGGGCCGGTCAAAACATCGCCCAGATACCTGCTTTATAAGTTCATGGATAGCCAGGGCGTCTCTACGCACGAAGTGGCTGATCGTCTCAGTTCGGGTGGAACCATCGGGGTGCAGGTAGTAAGGGCTTCTCAGGGGTGGGGCTTCAGAGAACCTTGGATTTTGGCATGCGCAAGTGTGGGTGTTCGGCTACTTTCTTTACTGGGCTGTCCATTTTCTGACCCCCCCAATAAAAGTGAAAAGCTTTGGGTGGGTTGAATGGAAACTACCACTAAACACTAAAAAGATACACAGCTGAAAAGGAGGATGGCTGGGAACCGCCAAGTTTGATACCGCGGAATCCTCTTTCAGTGACTAAGTGATCACACGGATGGTCCGTTTTGGTGTCACAATGGCTATTCCCCGCAGCCATAGTTTTTTTTGCCTAACCGAAGCTACGAGAGGGAAGGCCACAAAAGAACCTCGCAAAACCGGACTGTGGGACCAACCCGCCAGTCTGCCGGTCAACGATCCTCCTTGGACTGGGCCAAGTAGTTGGTGTACCAGGAGCCTGAGCAAACCAAGCGGATGTGTGGTATCCAATGCGGCTGGCCCGCATGTTATGTGGCCGTAGCCGATCTGAGGGCGCTTCAAACGAGCACTCTTGTTAGGTGGCGCCCGCTTGACCAATGCCAAGTTGTCTCACACTTTCGGAGCCGTGAAAACAGTTGTGCTCCTTTCTTGTTTGCTGTTGAACCCGGTTCAAAAGGTTTGACTTTTTGTGGGTTCAATGGAGAACACCCGGTTGCGCAAAAAGTTAAAAAGGTCCAACCCAAGAGCAATCAAGCCTCGGCATGCTACACATCTTTCGGCACAAATTCCATCGGAAGCCACTCGATTGTGGCCCGCCGCCCGCTGCCAAGGCGCTGTAGAAGAGGCAGAAGGCGCCGGAAGCCAACAGCACCAGCTCCAGCTTGTTCAGCCAAGGCCGGAAGAACCGCTCCCCATCCTTCAAGGGGAAAAAAAAACACAAAGCCATGAAGTTGTCCTTGGGTGCTGCAACGACCCCCCTGCAAAAAGTGAACAGCTTTTTGGGGGTTTAGTGAAAATCCCAACTTGATTTCAACCAAAAAGCTAAAGTCTAAAGATCCGTTACCCAATAGCAGTCAAGATGTTTTCTTCGTTGATATGGACGAAATCCGCTTTGCACCACCCGGCGGGCCGGTGGGGGGGAACCCCATCTCATTCCTGGGGCTTCCCGCGTCACCCAGCCGCCCGCGGCCAGCTCTCTCCCTGTGGCTGATGGGTTTTGGAAGACTGCCTTGCTTTCTGGGCAAGCCCCCTGTTCTTCTACAGGTGTTGAGAAGAGGGTATGTCTGAGTGATGGGAGTGCGCAACCCATTGTAGGGGGGCGTTCCCCCCTTGCCCAAAAAGAAACTCTTCTCACAATCATCATTTCCGATCACACACTCACTCGCCATGTGGTTTGGCAAAAGAAACATGTAAAGCCTTCCCCCCCCCCCTTTTCCCCCCCCCGCCCCCCGGCGCAAAAAAGAGTCGACGTCCTGAGCCTTTGCCCGCGCCAGGAACTCGAGGCAAATCGCCACGAGCAGCACGTAGCCTAGGACCTGGCGCGAAAAGTTTCCGATGCTTCGACGCGGCGGCGTGTTTCCGGGAGGGACCACCAAAGCGTCCAAGGGAAGGGGGGGCTGAAATCTGCGGTTTTGGCGCCAACATGATCTAAATCATCTTAAGCTGGGGGGTGTTGTTTACCAGTTTGCTGCGGCGGGTGGGAAGTTTCGGGCGACCATGTCGGAGACACCACTGACAAATACAGCATGTGCTTGACAAGGTTGTTCTACGCAAACATGTGCATGCATATGCGTGCATATGTCTGTGTATACACATGTATAGAAATATATATATATATATATATATATTTGTATTAGTCATTAGTGTTATGATTATGATTATTCTCATTACCACCATTGTTGTCATGATTACTAGTGCTATCTGATATCTGAGTAGTGCTATTATTATATGCCTATTTACTTGTTTGTTTGCTCATTTGTGTTTGGTGTGTATTTGTTTTGTCTATTTACCTATCTATCGAATTAGTTATTTAGTTATTTAGTTATCTAGTTATTTAGTTATTTAGTTATTTATTTATTTATTCATTTAGGTATTGATAGATGTATTTACGCGCGTGTATGCATGCGTATGTACTCCGATCTGGCTTATTTGTTTCACCGAAGGCCCCCCACTTCCCTTGCACCACCAAAAGACGTCTGTGAAGCCTCCGATGGCGCCCCATTTTCTTTTGGGGCCGCTTCACCAGATCACCGCAAAAGACTCCCTTGGACCACCAAACCACAAAACTTGGTTAATGTTGGAGGGGGAGCAAAAAAACACGAATTTTAGCAGTTGAGTGGGGTGTTCCCACTAAACCACAATAAGCAAAAATGTAAAATGTTTCCCAACAACAACCATGAACAAAACTTGGTTGGGCTTGGTGAAACCTGCTACCTGGTTCAGAGGGCTTGCAAAGGCCCTGCATGAGGCTCAGCATCTTAGTCCACCAGTCGGGTTTCGGGTGCTGGCTCCTTTGCAAGACGGCCGGGCCCCTTGTTGCGTCAGGAGAGAAAAAGAAGAAGAACAAAAACGCCTGCGAGCTGCGCACAAAGTCTTCGAGCTCCAGGATGCAGTAGAGAACCTGGTTCTGTCTCCAGATGGGTTTGAGGCTCTTTGAGGGCGCGCCCGAGGAAAAAAATGTGAAAGGAAAACCAAAAGGGCACTGGGGTGAGTTGTTGTTTTTTTTCAGGGCACCAAAGGGAAACCAAAAGAAAACGGCAAATGGACGTTTCGTTTTTGGCCCCCTTTTGTCGTGTTTTGGCTCTGGATTAGCTGTTGGGCCATTGGGGGAGTCGCTTCCCATTTGGAGGGTTTCACTGAAAAAGGGTAACAATTGAGTTTTAAGGCTAGGGACATCTTTCATTTTGGAGGGTTTACCCATCCACTGGAGCTGAAACAAGCGCCCCAAGGGATCAAAGGGGAACCCCCAACAAAACGTAAACGTCCCCCCCCCCACCTTTATATTCCGGCCTTTTCAGCATGCTTTCAGAAACCCCTTTTTGCGGCGCCGCGTAAACGCGCCGACCCGCAGCGCCGAAACGCCAAGCCGCCGCCGCGGAGAAGAGCACCAATTGCGAGGCGCGGGTGTCGATGCACCGCTGCATCCGCACGAAGAAGCGCTCGGAGTTGTTCGCAAGCTGGCGGTTGTACTCGTCCATCCAGGGCTTGTTGCCTGGCCACTGGCACTCCATGGGATACATGCAAAGTCGCCTGCTTTCACAAGAAAATCACGGGCTGTCTCGTCCGAGACACAACCACCCCCCTTGTTTGTTTATTTCTTCGTCTTGTTTTTTTTTTTGGGGGGGGGGGTTGGACTGTTTGGAGGCTTCCTTTTGGAGGTGTGAGACGATTCCTTGTGAAGCGCGCGTAGTGGAAAGCCACTTAGCCTAGTTGAAATTGACATGCTAAAACAAAGACTGCACATGCATCCAGATCAGCTAGCACAAGCGCTGCCCGATATGGCCATAAAACACATCCCTTCACGAACGCCATGCTGGGGTGACAAAAAACAGCCAGCGCCTGGGCTCTTCGAAGGGAGACAACATGACATGAGCACCAAACAAAATAACTCTCATGTGGGCGACTCGCTTTCACTATTGAAATTTCCGAAGCCCCCCCCGCCCCCGGCGCCCCCCCCCCCCCTTTCCCCGGCCCTCGGTTGCTCGTGCCGCGTCGCTTCCTGCTTCCTACTTGTTCCACCGAGGCGCTTTTGGACCGTTTCCGGCGCAGGCGCAGCGTGGTCTGCACCGAGACCTCGTGCCAATCCCCCCAGTTCCGCAAGGCGCGGTAGCCCAGCAGCACCAGCACCGTGGCCTTGTCCTCGGTGGGGCGGCAAGGCGCGGCTTTTTCTACCGGGACCTTCTATGGGTTGTTGTTGGGGGAGGGGTCACCTAGTAAAAGATAGACTACAGAAAAAAGGGTACCCTTATTCTAACTAGCAGGGGTACCCCGCCCCCCCAACTCTTTCCAGGCATCCTGCTTTCTAAAAAACCGCCCAAAACCTTGGGGAAACAGCTGGTTTTTCAACGTGGCCTTCGGTGAAGGCAAGTCGCAGTTCGCAAGTCTCAGGTGCCAGACTTAGCGAAAAGGGATAACCTCCCTTACACTAACATGGCACCTGACAGGGGGGCCCTCCAAGAGGACATTGATTTTCCAGGTACGTTCCACAGTTGCTATGTTAGTGGGAGGGAGGGTAACTCAAATCCTGAGTGGAGAGCAAAAACTTGAAACCTCTTACTTTCCACTCAAATGGTCTTCCCAACAAGAACAGGAGCTCAGGGAGCCGGGTAAATCTGCCTGCTGGATTTGCAGGGGAGTGCTTGCCTATGAGGTGGACTCCCTCCAAAAATTAGAGCTTCATACATCGTGGGTTCCTAGTAGCGGCAGAGTGGCCAATGGCTATTCCCCCCCTTGGGACATGCAGCCAAAAAAGAAGGACACACATGCAAAAGCCTCCGACGCTGAAGGCCGCAACTGCCGCGACACAGGGCATTGGACACAGTCAGGGCTGCATAGCCAGCATATTGATATGGTCAAATTGACATTGTGTTACTTCCTTCAACCACTGACACTGGGCCCATGAAACAGCCACGTTTCATTGCCCACCCACAAATCATTTTTTTTTATCATGGCTGTGTCACTTCTGCAGCAAGCTCGTCAGAACTCATATCTGCTTGGCCTTCTGAATTGCAAGCAGGAACATGCTTTCTGAAAATGCAACACTGAGTTTTTGCGTGCGTGCGCCAGTATGCCCACACCAACCCCGCCATGACCAAAACAGCCGCGGGCAAATGCACCCCCACTGTCGGGGATGTAAAGCCACCCAGCTGAGGCCGTCAAAATGCCTTCGGCGCCCCATCCTAAGCAAACGTAGCGGACCTCACCACCATGACGCTATCATTGTCTCAAAGTCTGCAACCCAACCGCTGGCCCCCCCCCCCCCCGCCATGACGCCTGATGCTTCGCTCCCGAGCGGCCGCGTCTGAGACGTTGGTGGCCATGTTCTGGCCAGCCACGGCCACCACCAGCAGATACACACTCATGCCCCCCCGGTACGCCGCAAGCGCCTGAGCCAGTTTTGGTGAATCGGGTTTTGGCAGGCCAGAAGCATCGGCCGTAAAAGTGACATGGCCATGGCTCAAAATCCCGGTTAGCCCCCGGCTAGAACACTCTAATCCCCACTAAAATACCTAAGATGGGATCCCGTTGGTGTTGACCGGCCACATGTAGCAGCTTTCAAGAGCCTCCGGCACCGGAAGGCCTGGGCATCCCCGATGAAAGTTCGATCCGCATGCCGCGAACGCCAGGGTGCCTTGAAGGTAGAAGCTAGGCATCTTGGGCCATGGGAAGTCGCGTTTTCGAGGGCCACACCCCACATTATCCACACACACACCGGTTGAGCCGGGGCTAGTAAAAAGCAACAACACCGGTTCGGTCCCCCTCCCCAAAAAAAAGAACAAAGAAAAAGAAAAGCGGAGGCAAAAGAGCAGTGCACGGCATGTCAGTGCTCCAGGCAGCCCTTTGGGAGTTTCTTGTCTGGTTGGAATTTGTTTGGTTAATATTTAAAGAGCAACCAAAACGAATCAACAATTTTATGAGACCCTATTGTGAGAAATACCCCGTTGGTTCACTTGCAATCCCCGGGAGGGTTCTTCCAAGAGAACCTCCGAGGGTGTGGGGATGTGTCAAACAACGCATCAACATTGGTATTACAACAAAGCTTGCATTCGCAAGGCCCAAACAAAACAAAAGATGAATTACAACACATTGCCTGTTTGTCTACCGAGAGGTGGAGGGAAGCTTGCTACATGCAGGCCCAAAATCACACCTACATCCTACCAAATGACACTCATGGTGGTTCAAGAAAGAACCCCAAAAGTAGTATTGAAAACCCGTCAACATGTGGTGTGTGGTTTAACCCAGTAGCATGGGAAGCGTAGAAATCCTACCTGTATCCTCTAGTATGGTACACTTCGCTGCTGTTCTCACTGGCTCTTTTGTGGATGCAGCGAGGATATGGTCAAAAAGCTACGGTAGTTTGACCACGCAACGCACACAACCCTAGCAAACTAAAGCAAACTGAGAAGACGAGGCTACACCAGCAGTCTCCCCTGCCCCAACTACCCTGGTCAATCCAACAGGCAGCATTGGATTTCCCATAAAGTCAGGCATGATCAAACCTGGTATTAAAATGGCAGCCACGTAAGGCTTAAGGCGGGGCTACACCCATTTATTGTTGGGACTATCCTTCATCTACCGGGCTTTGATTGTGGCCCACATGTGGGGGTCCAAAAAAAAACTCAGGAAGCCCAGCCCGCAGTCCCACGCCTCTCTTTTGTTCATAGCGCTGTGAGCGCTCCGTCCGACTCCGAGGCCGAGTGGAACATTTGCCAAGCTGAGCTGGCTAAGCAGTCTGCTGGTCTAAAATCTGAACAAGCTAACAGCTCGTGTGCTGTGCCAATTCGAGAGACGCGCACCAATCCGTCCGCAATTCGTCACGAATCCCGAGCAAGTGGTCCCAAAAGCAGATTCCTCCAAAACTGAGGCTTTTGAGGGTCCGTGGCGATGTGCGGAGCAAGACCTGCGCTCTCACGGCAAAATCCAGGAGCCGATGTGTAGCGAAGGGTGGCAAGCCGCCTTTTGGACCCCCTAAATTGTGCAATCCATCCCCTGCATTTATTTGACCATTGTCACTCCCCAAGGCAGGGAGCATCCCTCGCTTTCTGACTCTAACCCGCGGAACCGTCAAACCAGGAGCCGAGTTCTCAGACAAGAAACACAAACGCTTCCAATTTCCCAAGGTGAAAACTGAAATGCAATCACTGGGCTTAACCTTCGCTACACGAACCGGCCCCGTTTACGCCTCTTCGAGTTGTGGACCCTGGACGACGGTCAGCACAGTTGAAGTCAGATTCATGCCTTAGCTCGAGAGGGGACGAAGCAAGAGATGTTCAGCTTCACAGGTGGTTTTCCCGTAGGCTCTGTCGGGTGCAAAAAAAAATGCGTCTAATTTGACGAAATTAAGTATCCTGTGATCAGCTTTCCTTTCTAAATGGTGGCTTGGATTGGTGGGGTAGGGGCTTCAAATTCCCCAACCAATCCAAACCACTTGAGGCGAGCCTGACAAACTGGACGCCCTCAAAATGTCCCTCTTCTACCCCCGTTCGGGGCGAGTTTGTCGGCAAAACCACCCCTGGAAACCACCCCCTTCAGCACACACACACACACACACCAACGACTGCCTTTCGCCCGCTGGATTTTTTGCACATGGGAAAAAGCTGCCCTTGGATTGCCTGAAGGAAGCCAAGATAAGGTGAACTCAAACGGATCCAACCCAAGTGACAGCTCCAAGCCCATTGAACAGGCGAGTTCCTGGAGCCATGACCGTTTCATGGACGTTTCAAAAATTGGGTCATGACCCCTTTACTTGGTAGTGACCCCATCGGGTCATGAAGACTCCGGAACTTGAGACGTCAAAATGCCATCACCGGAGAACAAGAGCGGGGTCGATGGAAAAAGCTCCTTCGACGAAACATATTTTGGCGGGGGCCCGGAATCCACGCCAAAAAGGAGGAAAAACAAAAGGAAGCTCCCAAACGCTTTCTGGACATCGCACGGGATACATGGGAAATCGCTGAATTGCATGCTGGAAAGCGGAGGCTGGGAGATCCACTGGGAAAGGGTCTGCCTGCATTTTCTCTGAAAACCCAATAGGTGTTTCCCAAAATGGAGGTTGTCCTTTTGGTTCCCCTTAAAAGGGGTACAATCGGAAAAAAAATGGACCACTCCTTTGATGCTAATCACCAGAGGTCACCTGTTGAGGGCATCCCTTTTGGTTGGCTTGGGAAGCCAAAAGGACACCAACATTCTTTCGGGCCTCTCAATTTTGACGGGATCCCAGGCAAGCCAGTATAGGTGACCAAGGATTCTGAAGTTGGGTGGGAGATACCTTGGCGACCTACATAGGCACATTGGAACCGAGCTTTGCACACCTCACCCCTTTGGGCAAGGGAACGCTGAGAACCTCGTCGGCAGCCAAGCTGCCCCCCAAGGTCTTGAGGTGCGGAACCGCCCACATGCGAAAGATTGTCTCCCCATCTTCTCTAGCAGCCTGAAGTCGTGGCATTTGCAAGGAGTTCGGAGTTTTGGAGGGTTCGGAAAAAAGCCTGAGTTGAGGCATTTATTTGCAGGGAGTTCGGAGTTTTGGAGGGTTCGGAAAAAAGCCTGAGTTGAGGCATTTATTTGCAGGGAGTCCGGAGTTTTGGAGGGTTCGGTTTCTATTTGCCTGTATCCCGCTCGGGTTTAAGGGACGAGGAAACGAGCAAGCATTGAAGTTTCCAATCGTGATTAACGGCAGCCTGATTGAAATTAGGGCCTCGACATATCTGCTTTTGACTCCCCTTTGATGCAACTCGGGGTGTTGTACGGAGACCCCGGGCTCTAGGGTTCGCGTACCAAGTCATACCTGAAGATGCCCTAAGCGAGCCATGGCAGAAAAGAAAGGAAACCGCACTCCTGTGTTAAAGTCCAAAGGGAAACGAGGAAACAAGAGGGGGCAAAAACGGAATACGCTTTTGTCATGGGTCAGCTTGAAAGGGAGACTCCCCCACAATCAAAAAAGAAGAAGAAGACACAATCGTCGCAGAATAATCAGACGAAGGGGCAAAGGCATTTGCTCTCTCGAGTGCCTTGATGGTCAAAAACATCTTCTCCTTGCCGAGGGTCGCCACTCTACAAACCCCCTTGTCCCTGACACGTCCTGAGCTGAGTGGATTTCCACGAGAAAAACAGCACCAACTTTGTTGTTGGTTGATTCTGGACTTGCTTGTAAACGGATGCCAACCACAAACAAACAAAAACAATTCAACAACAAAATGCACCGCTGGGCAGCTAAGAATCGCACCATCTGCCCGGCCAACTTTGAAAGTTGATTTACGTCCTTGGTAGCTTTGAGCAATAGATCTCCCTCGTCTGGAGCGAAGGCAACTCGTCGCACGTGGAAATCCATGCTGACGAGGCCGTCCTCGCCCCGCCGCACTTGAGGAGAGAACGCCACGCTGGCGCCTTCTGGATCTGTGACATTTTTGTAAAAGTCCACGGTCTTCCTTAGAATGCGCATCGTCAAATGCACGGCGTCGCGGCCCATACAGCTCATCACCACCTTGCCGTGGGTGTTCAGCCGATCTTTCACCGCTCTCACGGCTGCGAATGGATCCTTAGTGATTCGCTGCAAAACACAAAAACTTTCAGTGAGATTTGAGATATGCCACAAATCTCTCTAAACGCAAAATCGCCTCAAAGTCCAAGCGTGTGGCGTTACATTGGGGCTCTGGAAAAAAATGGCCCATCCCCTCTCTTTTGCTTTCCCTTGGAGAAACCCCCCCAAAAAATAACAAACAAAAAAACGCATGGGCTTCTCGGCGCCAGGGAGGGAACCGAGGCGCCGTGTTCTTCGAGACTCGCATCTCCCAGCCCTCCCTCACCGTCTCCCAGTCCTGCTTCGGCGGCTCGTCAATCGCGTCACTCGCTTCCGCCTCCACGACCGGGGCCTCAGGCAGAATTGGAGCCAGCCCTCCGTTTTGTGTGCAGAACCCGGTGGCTTTCTGCGAAGCCCTGCTAAAAGTGACTAACTTTTATTGGTTTAATGGGAAACCCATTGTTGGAAACAAGTTGAAGTCCTAACATCCAAGCAAAATGCATGAAAGAGAAGGTCGTTGCAACCATGGACCATTTGACCATCAGGTGGCTTTACGTGCCGCATGTATTCATGCTTTGGGTGGTCCGCCACAAACCCTGCTCTGTTTCTCAAAATCCGAGGCCTCTCCCGCTGCTCCGTTTCCTAATTTTCTTGGAACCCTCCAAACATGGGTCTATGTTGAGAACAATACAGTATGGGTATCTGTCAAGGGCGCCCCAAAAATGGAGTCCAGGATCCTTTTGCCGGAACTGGCCTAATGCGGGAACCCCTTCCCCACAAAGAAACCCAAATCCACCGACAGAAAGAACCCAGAAATCTTGGGACCCAGACTAAAAACTTAGAAAAATGTAATTATCAAAAGGTCAAAAGGTCGAATTTCGATTTGGACCAGTGAGTCAAACTTGTTTCGCCCGACCTCCGCATCTGCTCTCAAGGCAATCCGGTTCCGCACCGGCCGCGCAACCGGCCCAATGAAGGCGAAGGAAAAGGCCAGAAGGCCCACACTGAAGACTCGGACTCGGGCGCCTCTTGCCATGGCTCGTTAACCTAAAGTCAAGACTTAGAGGAAACACAACGCAGTCTGGAGAGCACTGGTCTACTCTTTTTGGTGAAGGCTGATCTAGTGGAGATCCCTGGAGTGCGCAAAGAAAGTTGCACTGGACTCCGTTTTCTTGCGAAGATCTAGTGATCAGGAAGGTATGGCTTGAGCTGGCTGGCTGCAATCAGTCAATCCATATTTATCTCAGTACGAGACTTGCAACAGTATCAGCATGAATCCTGTGAGGAAAGGCGCACAAATGTTCAAGTCGATCGAGCACATACGCGCCCCCGAATCCCACGAACAGCCATGTGAAAAAGGCTTAGCCACCACACGCCGTCCGGGTCAAAATTTGCAAACTAAAAGGCCAACGATTGGCTGTTCTAGGCACGCTGAATCAGCTTCCCTCTGTTTGCGAGGGTGAGGGATAAAAAAAAATAGGCATAACAAAAAATATCTGAAGATCAACAAACAACTTATTAGGGATCAAAAAAACTTACTTCATTGATTTACTATTAAGAGTGAATTCATTTCGTGGCAGGCGCAGCACTTTCGCAAGGTCAGGTACAGTTTTCGTGGCAGGCGCGGCACTTTCGCAAGGTAGGCGCAATGCTTTCGCAGGTCAGGTACAGATTTCGCGGCAGGCGCAGCACTTTCGCAAGGTTCGGTACAGATTTCGCAGCAGGCGCAGCACTTTCGCAAGGTGCCGTCCAGATTTCGCGGCAGGCGCAGCACTTTTGCAAGAGGTACCAATTTCGCGGCAGGCGCGGCACTTTCGCAAGGTACGGCGCAGAGTTTGACGCAGGCGCAGCATTTTCGCAAGCAGTGAAGAAAAATATACAGAGATATATACATAAGGAAAAAGGGAGAAAACAGACAGAGAGAAAGAAAGAAAGAAAGAAAGCAAGAAAGAAAAACAGAAAGAAAGAAAGCAAGCAAGAAAGAAAGACAGAAAGAAAGAAAGAAAGAGAGTGATGATCGAGGAAGCGATGATTCAGCAAAGGGTGCGATAGGCTTTGTACACATTCTGAAAATCAGCGGGGGGGGTGGCAGCCCTCCCATGATGCGCGTTAAGCTCTGTAAGCATTCTGCAAATCAGCAGGGGGGTTGGGAAGGGCGGCAGCCCCCCCATGATGTTCGAACAAGTGATGATTCAACAAAGGCTGGTGATGATGATGATTTAGCAAAGGGTGCGGTAATCTCTGTAAACATTCTGAACATCAGCGGGGGGGCTGGGGGGGGGCGGCAGCCCCCCCCATGATGCTCGAAGAAGTGATGATTCAACAAAGGGTGATGATGATCGAACAAGTGATGATTAGCAAAGGGTGCGTTAATCACTGTCAACCTTCTACAAATCAGCGGGGTGAGGAAGGTCAGGTACAGATTTCGCAGCAGGCGCAGCACTTTAGCAAAGTCAGGTACAGATTCGCGGCAGGTGCAGGACTTTCGCAAGGTGCGGTCCAGATTTCGCGGCAGGTGCAGCACTTTCGCAAGAGGTACCAATTTCGTGGCAGGCGCAGCATTCGCAAGGTACGGTGCAGAGTTTGACGCAGGCGCAGCATTTTCGCAAGCAGTGAAGAAAAATATACAGAGATATATACATGAAGGAAAAAGGGAGAAAACAGAGACAGAGAGAGAGAAAGAAAGAAAGCAAGAAAGAAAGCAAGAAAGAAAGAAAGAAAGAAAGAAAGCAAGCAAGAAAGAAAGACAGAAAGAAAGAAAGAAATAAAGAGAGTGATGATCGAGGAAGTGATGTTTCAGCAAAGGGTGCGTTAAGCTTTGTACACACTCTGAAAATCAGCGGGGGGTTGGGGGGGGGGCGGCAGCCCCCCCCATGATGTTCGAGGAAGTGATGGTTCAACAAGGGGTGCGCTAAGCTCTGTAAGCATTCTACAAATCAGCAGGGGGGGTGGGGGGGGCGGCAGCCCCCGAAGTGATGTGTCAGCAAAGGGTGCGCTAAGCTCTGTAAACATTCTGAACATCAGCTGGAGGGGGGGGGGTTCCTTCCTTCCCTCCCTCCCTCCCTCCCTCCCTCCCTCCCTCCCTGCCTCCCTCCCTCCCTCCCTCCCTCCCGCCCTCCCTCCCTCCCTCCCTCCCTCCCTTCCTTCCTTCCTTCCTTCCTTCCTTCCTTCCTTCCTTCCTTCCTTCCTTCCTTCCTTCCTTCCTTCCTTCCTTCCCCCCATAGGAATGAGCATAAGTTGTTTGATGCCTAATAAGCTTTGTTGATGCCTAATAAGTTTTTTGATGCCTAATAAGTTTGTGTTTGATGCCTATCCCCTGTTGCGAGTTGGTTGCCCCCTCAAGGCGGTTTGGAACTGAGGGACTCGCTTCCCATCTATGCTCAAGCATGGGTTCAAATCCCCAAGCCACCAATCCAGACCACCAATTAAGGGGCACCTGCCTGACTGAAAGTCAAAGAGAGGCAGCCTACCGCGGACATCCAAGGCCCCCAAGATGGACATGGGTGGTTCTGCAAGGAATTCTGGCATTTCTCATCACAATGTATGCACCCGCAATGGCTGTAAAAGCTTTTTCTTTTTTTTCACTTTTTCGCTGGAAACTATGTGACTATGTGTATGTGATTCTTGGCAAATTGCAATAGTCGGGAAAGTCACTAGAATAACATACAATAACAGTATGTAGATCTGAATCTGGGCATCGCCAACTCACTTCCTGAGCGGATTGGGAGAAGAAACTCTAACTTCTTTTCCAACGCAAGCCAAGCAGCCAGGACAAAAGCCTCCAGCTGATGATAGAGCCTTGGCAGGATCCAATGGCCAAGCACTTGCACACAAACACTCCCACACACTCACCCACACAGAAAAACACACACACAACGAAACAAACAAACAAGCAAGCAAACAAGCAGGCAAACAAGCAAGCAAAAAAGCGAGCGAGCGAGCGAGCGAGCACAAGAACACAAAACGCAAACATACAAACAAACAGACAAACACATAAACAATGAAGCAAGCAAGCAAGCAAGCAAGCAAGCAAGCAAGCAAGCAAGCAAGCAAGCAAGCAAGCACAAAACACAAAACACAAAAACAAACAGACAGACAGACGGACAGACAGAAAGACAGACAAACAAACAAACAAACAAACAAACAAACCAACAAACAAACAAACAATCAACACAACACACCCTGACACACCCTGACACACCCTGACACACCCTGACACACCCTGACCCACCCTGACCCACCCTGACACACCCTGACACACCCTGACACACCCACCCATACACAAAAACAAGCACAACAACAAACAATCACACAAGCAAGCAAACAAGCAAACGTGCATACATACATACATACATGCACACATACAAAACATTCCGCTATATGCCACTACATTACATACAGTACGTACATGCCTGCAAACATACATACACGCATACAAACATACAATTCATACATTCATAAAAACATGCATTACATTACACGCATTTATGCATGCATGCATCCGCGCATACATTGCATACATATACGCAATTACAATTCACTACACTACAAGACACTACGCTACGCTACGCTGCACTACACTACATTACATACATACATACATTTCACACATACATACA